>JAMAJT010000023.1:0-154179 GCA_023628915.1 Trichomonascaceae sp. Y4102 | reverse complement strand
TTGTATGATTCTTTTTCAATGGCTCGTTTGAGCTTCTCGTGTTGGCTAGCAGCTTCCAGCTCTTGCTTTCTGCTGCTGACCTTCCACGGGGGCTTGCGTCTCCAGTGCACACATGTCCCCTCCATGTGTTACATTGATTTCAGCAGCATTGACATGCTTGCTGTGCTTGGTGCCCAGTGAATCAACATTCTGATCGGGTTTCGACGGTTTAATTTCCGATACGCACGGATTGCGTAGAATTTGACTAAACTCGCCGATCGGAGGTCCATGGGAGGTATTTCAGCAGCTCGGTGTAGTGGCTCTGTTGTTGTACTTCGACAAGCTCCTAGAGTTGCATAAAAGGGGTCCTTTGTGAGTTACAGAGCGGTTTTCGCTTTTTCATAAGGTCCCACAGATCAATCTGGGCAAGGTCAACACACCGGTCATGTGATTGGCAATCTGGCCGAGTGGTCTAAGGCGTAAGATTAAGGCTCTTATCTCTTCGGAGGCGAGGGTTCGAATCCCTCGGTTGTCAATATTGTTTTTTGCTTATTGATTAGATAGACAGCTGAATCGTATATATCGGCGTCTGTAACAGCACTGATCAACAAGGGTAGCATCTAACTAGAAATACAAGAATATGACTTTTATGCGAGTTAACATTGGCTCTGGCCACTAGAGGAATAATTAGAGATCTGCACGAGTCGCTCCCTTGATGTCGAAAGGCTCTTTGGAAAGTAGCACCTTCTGTCCAGAATGTGGTTCGCAGTCCTTTCTGCCAGACACAGGGCCAAACTGAACCTTCTCGCCGCGCTTGAGCTTGTTAAGCATGTCAATGGTCGACTTTGCAGTAAGATCCTCAGCAAAGTCGTCGTTCACAGCCAACATAGGGGCATTAACGCAAGCTCCAAGGCACTCAACCTCACTCAAAGTGAACAGTCCATCCTTTGTGGTCTCACCAGGTTGAATACCGAGGTGGGAAGTAACGGCCTCCATAATGCTGTCACTGTTGCAGAGCTGACATGGGGTCGTAGTGCAAACTTGCAGGTGGTATTTTCCCATAGGATTCTTGTTGTACATTGTGTAGAATGTAGCCACCTCGTACACTCTCATGGGCGGCATCTCCAGCAGCTTGGCGACGTAGTTCATGACAGAAATAGACGTAAATCCAAGTTGTCGTTGACCAAGATCTAGCAGAGGCATGACAGCCGACTTTTTATACTGAGCCGGGTACTTGGCAACAATCTCCTTTGCACGCTCAACGTTTTCCGGAGTAAACTCAAAGGGAATGGACGGGTTGTTATCGCTGGTGTTTCTATGAACTGCATGCATCGAGTAGGCAGCGCGCATAGAAGGGAACCTAGCAGCGCCAAGGGCTGCTCTTGTGTATCTTTGCATTGTCGGAGACTGTGTAGGTGTTGCGCTTTTGCTAGTCAAACACAATTCAATGATATATGATTGGTCCCCAACCTAACCCTCTGTGAAATTTGTCAATCATGCTGAGGCGGAAGAAATTCTCGTAAGAGTGGAGAGAATCGGGTCTGTGGTGATTATTGTCTTCGGATTTCAAGTGACAAGGCTTGATCGAATGGAGAAAATCGTCCATTATACCCTCTCAAAGCGACAGGGGGTCATTTTTCAAAAAGTGGTGTGACATGAGTCACGTGAATGTTCGTTGTTCGCTATTGTGTGAGCTCCAAAAGAAGCTTTCGAGCTACAGAATGCCTCGCAAAGGTGCCCAGCGTGTTTTACAAGAGGTGGGAGAGCCTCCTTCGCAGCTAAATGACAATCAAATCATTGGATCAGTGAGCACGCCAAGGGGAAATAGCCAATACGAAATCAAGGTGCCCCAAACAGAGAGCGAAAAGCTGAAAATTCCCGAGACAATAGTGGTTGTGATGCCAAAGAAGTTCCGGAACACGGTATACGTGAAGCGAGGCGGATATGTCTTGGTTGATATTTTTGAGGATCTCGAAGGCGACGGCAATGATAAAGTACATGGCGAGATTTCCAACATTGTACTCGACAAGAGAGACTGGCAGCGATACCCTTACTGGCCCACCCAGTTCCAAGAACGAGCTGAAATCGATCTGCCTCCAGAAGATAGTAGCGATGAATACGAATCAGAGCACGACGCTGAGACCATTTCTGAACCGGCCCTTGAGTGATGCCTTTTCAGTTGAACAACACTTGGAGACTAACATGATGAACGATGATATGCATTATTACAGATAGGCAATGAACAATTAGTTGTGAGATCTACTCAACACTCACTTGTTAACCACAACAACCTCTTCTGAGCTCTTGTCGTAGTATGCGACAGGGACGACCTTGAACTGAGCGCAAGCAACACCGAACTGCTTTAGCAAACGGCTCTGACGACCATCAAGGACGTCGCCCTCTTTGCAAACAGTATAATCGCCTCCCAGAGTAACCTTTCCATTCTTCAGTTGTGTAGGCATTCCAAGCTGGCGAACAGTGGATTCCAAAGAGTGGACCATGGGAACGTCTTCGTCGGCAGGAATCTGGCCACCGCGAGAATAGACGATACCTTCCGGAACGGTGAATGTAATGGGAGAGACAACACCCGCGCGGGCAAAGTCGGTTTGCACAAAGGCGTCAAAGTAATCGGTCACTACCTGTGGTTCTTCGTCAGTCATAAGAAGGCCAATGTCACCCGTCATATAGTCAGTCAGTTTGTGAATGTTCTGGGCGCACTCCTCCTCTGCGCTCTTACCGAGTGCTTTTTGCATGACACGCGTTCTTCCAAACAGAATTCTACTTCCCTTCCAATCTTGTCGGATGTTTTTGAGGAAGGTGTTTCTCATATTGTCGACGCGAAAGACCCAGACATACTTGAAGGTTTCGACACACTCTCTTATTTCATCTCCAATTCTCTCCTTGTCTTCTCGAGTCTTCTTCTCGGTTTTTGTCAAGCTGATAGCTTGAGCTCTCTTGGATTTCGGCATTTGATAATGGAGGTGAGATTCTATATTTTTCACTTTTTTGTGCCGCACAGACGACGCAGGGCACAAGGCGCCCACTAGATCCACCCCCATTTTTACTAATAACACCCGTAACCTTAAAACACGCCCGTATGGTCAAGACTACTATAATAACCTCTTGGCTTAGCCCACGCGTTGATCGCCCTAAATAAAGCATCTCGGTATACCCTCGGGAGGGAGGCGATCGTCTGGGAGCTAGTCATGCCGATGGCGATGGTAGCAGTCAGGGGGCAGATGGAATAATTAGAGCTTACACAATAGTCATAGGGTTTACGTTAAGGTTAGGGGGCCAGGGCACAGCGACGGATTACATAATTATATTTCTTTTAACTTGAATACGGCTCTTGCCAAAAGAATACAGCACTGATTACATAATCATATATTCGTGATATTTAACAACAAGCTATACCGGCTTTCTTTCTCCTTCTGGTTCGCACATGAGCTTGGACTCGGTACCAGTATAATGCTTAATGAGCTTGAGTTCATGAAGAAGGGTTTCCTGGCGATAGTTCATGCGAACATTGGGAACGTTAGTCTTCTCAACAACATTGCCTGCTGGGCCCCGAAGCCAGTATTGCTTTCCAATCCAGTGCTGCTTGATGGCAGCCTCCCATCCTGACTGCAGCACAGAATTCCGAGCTAGCTCACACATGTCAACTGATGAGAGCTTGTAGATCTGCGCTGCCACCGAGTACTCTTCAATAAGGGGCTCACGGGTGAAGGAGAATTGGAGAGGGTCGTCACTTGACAACGAGATGTTGAGGCCACATTTGAAATATGTGAAGAAAGGGTTCTTGTTATAAGACAGGAACAGTGCATTGTTGCTCAATGGCGACATGGCAATACCAATCTGGTCGAGGTAGAAAAGATACTGTACAAAGGGCAACTTTCGGAGCAGAATACCATGAGAGATTGCGTGGGAGGTGAGGAACGCTGCAATCAAATGCTCCGGATCCCCAGCTTCACCCGCATGGGGTCGAAGGTTGAATGTGTTGAAGCCTCTGACCTTCCTCCACGAGTTAAGAGACGCGATGTTGGCATAGAGATAGTACAAGTAATAGGAATAGGGAGGATTCTGCGGCGAGTCCCAGTAACTTGCAGTAGGATACTTTCGGTGAAAACGACGATCGACCTTTGACTCGTCGTCCACTGAGTCGAACCCGACGACGCGCTGCAAAAAGGCATGGAGCTTGGGGTTCAAAGACGGGTCTTTGGTGACTTCAAAGAGAGGCTTGAAGATGTTGACAATGATGTCCTTGAAGGTGTCCACAATTCCACCAGCCTTGTAAATATCGTACAGACGAGGGATCTGGATGAGCCAGCGGACATTGTTGGAGAAAAGCTTGTTATCCACCACCCATGCAGCCAACTTGTCCCACTCGTGAGGGTCTTTGCCGTAGATTGAGATCCGATACTCTGCCATTTGATACTTGGAGCTTTCCAGATCACTAATAACCTCCTTGGTGAGCTCAGCCAAGTAGCGACCATTGACGTAGTTGTCAGTCTTGAGGAAAATCTCTCTGAGACGAGACTCGCCGATAGGGTTATATTTGAGGTTGAACTTGTCGAATCTATGGAATGTATCCTTGTGGGCATGCATATCCAGAGTATCAATGCTGAGGTCATAGGCCTTGAGACCAAGGGATTGAAACACTTCGGCCAGCGTAAGCAGTTGGTCGTCTCTGAAAATGACAATTTCATTGGGGCTTTTCTTCATTTTACTCTTGATGAAACGAAGGAGGTGTTTTTGGTTCATGCATGCACTGTGGTGAACGTGTGTATCGACCTTTCTCACATTGTAGAAGTCGCGATGGGGGTTTCTCTTTGTCTCAGCTGTCTCATGGTAGTCGTTGATGAGAGAGTACATGTTATATTTGGCCTCAAGATACTGTAGACGGCGATAAGCAAAGCTCTTGGATGGCCCATCACTTGCAAAAGTCGTGATTTGCTCCACGTCCTTGTAGTATTCCTTAATTTTGGGGATGCGCGATATAGGATCTCCCGACTCGTATTTTGCGAGATCCTCATACACTCGGAACACGCACTCTTCGTTTAGATCAAACACATAGGGGTGAGGAGGAGGAACCTCGACATTGTTGAGGTCAAATCCCGCTCCACAAAGAATCGGCGTTGGATGGGTCCCGGCCTCAGTTCCGAGTATATTGGCTTCTTGGCAATTGCCCTGGCCATCAACAAACTCCTTGGTTGCGTCCTTGTAGGATGGTCTGGGAGGCGGTGGATAAATTTTCCAGTCTGGCTTGTTCTTTGGGTTGTCTATCTCGCGCTGGGCCGAAAGATGCATGTATTTGTGACGAAGCAACAAGCATTCCTCGACTCTCTCAAACATTGATCCCAATTCTTGTTTGACAAGCGGATCCTCATGTATAGGGACTTTTGGCGTTCTTGCACCGTTAACTGGAGTGGAGATTGGTGGCTGGAACTGATCATCCTGCGGTCCATGTAAATTGAGGGCGCTTAATTTTGCAGCCATGGCTTGAAGTCGCTGCTCTTCCTCGTATGTATGGGCAGTGGACCGACGTTGCCTCCGCCTACTCTGGGTTGACCTACGAGATGTTTGGGACATCATAGACGAATGTCCAAAGTCTCCTTCATGGTCTTCGTCTTCGCTTTCGGACGTGCCGACGGCCTCATCTGTATTGTCGTCGAGGTTCAACGGATCATACTCTCTGCGGACAAAATCAATGTCACTATCATCGAATGTCGGCGATTCCATCGTTTTGCACATTTTAGGGTGAGGCTCTGCCCTATTTATCCTATTGATCCGATCACGTGGGTGGGGGGCTTCGCAGATCGCGGATGCTGGTTTATTCAATGGTTGAGGAGCACATGATGTCAAGATTCTTGCCCACTTTAACGTGAGTTGGTATACTACCAAGATAATTAATGACTCCAACGCTTGGAAAGACGAGTTCTGTCTTGACTTTGAACTTGAATAACGGTTTCTGCAGCCATTTAAAGCCATAAGCCAAGCCAATTGAAATTTCAGTCCTTTTTGACGCCAACTATTTCTACAATACAATATAGGATGTCCTTGCACTAGGACGCCCATAAAATGAAAAGCTCATTTCCATTTGGGGCGATATATTAAAGTTAACCGATAGTGTTTGCCCCCTCCTCGTGAGGTCCAGCACATCAAAACAAAACAACAAAACAAAAGCAGCAGCCCCCCAACAAACAGGACCCAATTCCAGTTGAAAGCGTGACACTGCTCTGAACATACAAATCGCGGACCATGGATCCTTCAGAGTACCTCGCGGAGGGCTTCGACTCTAGTTCGTTGAACAGAGCCAATCTTCGGTCCCTGTTGCATGAACATGGAGTCAAATTTGACGTCAATCTGCGCAAAGACGCGCTCTGCGAGCTTTTCGAGAAAGAAATATATTCAAAACGCAAACAGCTCCTGAAAAAACACGAAAACGTGAAGCCCAGTTCAGCTGGCATTGTCGATGCGCCGGGCGAGGGTGACTCTGCCTCAAGCAAAACCTCTACCAAAGCTGCTACAAAAACAAGACGAAGCACGCGCCAGGCAAATGCTGCAGAGAAAAAAGCAGGGGGTCAAGATAAAGACAGCGACAATGCCGAGGATAGTGTCCAGGAGGAATCGCCGCGTCCTAAGGCTAAAACGCCCGTTAAACGCAAGCTGCCTACAAAAGACATGATTGTCGAGGAGGTTTCCGACGACGAAAGCTTCACAGCTCCGTCATCGTCGACGAGTCGCAGGGCCCACTCAATCAAAGCAACTCTCTCGCCTGCAGGAGGCGAAAAGAAACATTCCGATACCGCGGGGTCGCGGGTCAAATTCGAGGATATGCTTGACGAGCAAGAGCGCAGTGCGGCCGAGTCATCAAGAGCCAAGAAGAGTGAGGCGCAGAAAGTAGGGACTCCTCTCAAATCGAGCCTGAAAGCGTCTAGCTCAACCCCTCAAAAAAAGTCGGAAAAGTCTCGATTGTCAGAGTCTCCTTTAGAAGCCGCCCACAAACAATCGCCTGTCACAACAGCGGATGCTCGAGCAGAGAGCCCGTTCTCTGATCGAAATGTTTTTCAGAAAAAACGCCGAAACCCCGAGGCAGACGAACAACCTCATAAGAAGCAGAAGAAGCAAGCCACGACCTCCACTCAGCAGGAAGAGCCAGATGTTGAGATGGCTGACATTGGAGCCGAGCAGCAAACGTCAGAGTACGTAGGGGAGGCGGCCGATAGCACCTCGCTAATTACTGAAGCGCCAGCCGCTGAGACGGCCGAGCCTCGATCTCCTCATCCTCGACGAGTGTTTCCTCTGGGATCCACACCGGAGCGAGCTGAACCTGAGAGTCCTGCGTCACTCGCTCGCAAGTCGCCCGCGGAGTCACGCAGTGACAATCGACGAAAGTACAGGGAGAAAGCTGCCGAACCGAGCCGGCTGAAAGTTTCCGACGAACTCCGACAACAGCTGCAGGGTTTCCCGCCTGTACCAGCGCCTGTGTTTGACCAGAGTGATGTGGACCGAGCCTCTGGTCTGCACTTGGAAAAGAACGAAAATGATATCTTTTCATCCAAGGACTTTGTGGTTGAGGCGGCCGAGCCCTCCCAGGAGGAGATCGAAAAAGACTTGAAGGAAGCTGAGCAACATTTGCACCAAGTCATTGACGAGGCCCAGCATGCATCTCAAGTCAGTGGCCGCTCGAGTTGGGCTGCGGAAACTTTCACAAACTGGAAGATCATTGGCAACGTATTATTCCGCAGTTTCCTGATTTTTTCTGTTGTAAGTTACATGCTGTGGTTCCGCACTCAGCGACTGGCAATTGGATACTGTGAATCTGGTGTTGATGGCCCCTACAAGAGAGATCCTGTGCCACTTCAGTCGGACGCTCAAATCAACGAGAAGATGTGGCATTTGCTCAGCCCAGAGTGTGTGGACTGCCCTCCGCATGCAATCTGTGAGCCGGACATGCAAATATCTTGTACGGATGGGTATATCCTGCGTCAACACCCGTTTTCATTTGGTGGATTGTTCCCTATCTCGCCGCGCTGTCTTCCTGACACGGTTCGACAGCAAGAACTGCGCGAGGTCAAGGCCGTTCTGCTTGATGAACTAAGAAAACGGCACGCAATCAACGAGTGCGGTTACATCACCTCGGCGGATCTACACCAGGTTGCTGAAGACGTTGGCAACGGAGATGGGATGGACGAGGGTGAAATGAATGAGTTCCTGAGAAAAATCAAGTCCGACGATACTGACATGTCGAAGCTTCGAGATCTTCTTCAGGCGGCCATTCCTGAGATTGAGGCGGAGTCGGACATCATAGTAAGGTGAATCCAGATTTATATTTTCACACCCCATTTTCAAGTTTACTAACCAGACCGATATCTATAGCCAAGACAGAGAGAGAGACGAATCCGAGGACGGCGGAAATGAGGTCGGGACGGTCGAGAAGAAGGTATTTCGATCCACATCAGCGTCATACTTCACGTGGAAATGCCGCATCACCGTTGTTGGACGACGATACGTGGCACGACATCGACTCGCGCTTAGCGTTTCATTCATAGCAATGTCGCTCACTATAGTTGCATCGGTGATTGTCATTCAGACCAAACGGTTCAACAGAAAAGTGGATCCTCAGGTGGACATGGCCCTACTGTACCTCAAAAAACAACTCGAACTGGCGGAGCAAGACCAATCGCATCGCATAGTGCCATACATTAGCATGATTAGACTCCGAGGCCTTGTATTTGGGTCCGGAGATGCAACGATACGGGGCATGACGACGTGGACAGAAAAAGAGAAAAACGAAGTCTTTTCACGGCTAAGAAAATATCCCAACGTGCGAGAGCGCAACGCCGAGGTGGGAGGCGAGATCATGCGAGTGCTTGAGTATGTGAATATCGGCCACGAGGGCAGCAGCGCATAAAAAATCGCGGGAATTAGGTACAAAGTAATTGAATAATGATGATTCTAGTTGGCTGACTTTTTGACCTTGGCCTCAAGTGAGCTGAGTTGAGTCTCCAGCTTGGCCAGGCTCTGTTCCAGCTTGTTGACGTCGGTCATGACGACGTTAGTGGCCGCTCTATACTCGTCGAACATGTAGTAATAAGCTCCAAAACCGGTGACAGCCACTCCGAGCAGAAATCCCATGAATCTAGTTAGTAGTGGACTCCCCATAAAGCACCGCGTGAAATAACTCACCCTCCACGGAAAGCTCCGACCTTGTGCTTAGGACGGCCGTCAAGAGCGACAGCCCGTCGCAATGGCGTTGTTGAAAATGCCCGCCTAGTCGTGAACATGGTTGGTGGATGCAAGATTAAAGTTGGACCCCATGGTTGTTGACCTGAGATCGTTACTGACCGGCGGGACGATTCGTCAGCCTAGAGTCACGAGCAGACTGTAAACAGATGATATCGTTGATTAAATAAATAAAAATAAATAAGAAAACGGCTATGATCCTCGCCGGAACGTCGGTATGAAGGCTTTTCCTAGCCTCGTCCAACTAAACTTTGGCCGTCTACCAGGGTCGTCCGAGCACGATCGAGAAAGCTTGAGCGAGCCTTTGCTTGACCACGGACCGGGATCCTCAGAGAATCTTCGCCTTTCAGGAGATCTCGCGACAAGCGATCCGCTAATATAGGGCTTACAGGGCTGTGAAAGAGAATGCGAATGACGCAGCCGGCGATTGGTTCTAGCCCCAATGGCCGAGTCGCCTCCCTCAGTAAGGTCTTTGACCATATAGTAATATGAAACAGCATCACTGGGCATGTTTTGATCATTGTAAACTGACCCTGTACTGTAGGTGCGCTTCCTCTTCTGGGTAGGTATACCATTAACGAGAAGCGGCGGAGGTGACTGTAACGGTAGTTTCAACATCAATTTTGTTTGAGAGAGTGAAGAAGTCGATGAGTTGGAGCCAGAACTCGAGTCTAACACCGAGGCTGTTGATACTTGTTTTGAAATGTGGTCGATATCAGATTTGGGACTAGTGACAGCCGAGCTGGGTACCGACCGCATAAGGGGCGGCGAGACAATAATCACTGGAACGGGGCTGCGCTGTACTAAATAGCTTGATAGCGTTTTTTTGTAACGCAGCTTGGCGAGATTGCTGAACGCATTTTTGCCGACTCCCACAACCACCAGTGCTGGCTCATACATGCTGATGGTTTTCCGGGCAATATGCTTGACCTTACCTAGGCCAAGCTCTACCACCACATTGATTTGTAGGTCTGGATTGATAAGACTGAGAGCGGTCTTCAGTACTTCGTTGGCCTCTTCCCGTATGGCCTGGAGGGTCACGGGAGCCGACGTTCCTGAGCCTGAGCCCGAGAATCCCGGGATGCCGGATTTGTTGCCTTTTGAAGAATTCTGGTGATAGATTTTGAGACACACCAGCTCGTCACCGTCTTGAAGGATGTTAGCCTGTAGCCAGCGCAGGGCGTCTTTGGAATAGTCCTTACCCGTGATGCTGAAGAGAAATGTTCGCGAATTGAAGTTGTACTTGTGACATTCGTGGCGAGCGCTCACTACTATGGACGGTAGGTGTTTTACCTCGTTATTCTGATGCTGCTCCAGCAATTCCTCTACACGCAACGCACTGTCCGGGTCCGTGCCCACAGTGTAGCTCACATCGTCGTCGCTAGAATCGGAACCCAGCGCCTTCGAAGAAGTAGATGTGCGCCTTGTTGCAATGGTATCAAATGATACTCGTCGGACAAATGGACTGGTGCTCCTTGCTGGACTTGATCCGCTGCTCCGTCTAGGTTCACTCACCTTGGGCGCAAGAGCGCCTGGCTCCTGGCCGTCGAGCGGGTCTCTGTCTTGATTGAAGCTTCCTCTTGTCGATTTGGTCCGTTGATTTCCGTATTTCGCATAATCAGGCTCCAGAAATGTCACTTGCATATACAGGTCCAGCGATGGTGTCAAACTATATTTATAGTCTGCTGCCTTTGTCTGGGGGAAGTGATGCGGCGGTGCCTGTATGGATGATTCACCCTGGCGTACCCTAAAATTGCCACCCAACTCCTACCTTAAGACAGGGTGAACGCGAGGTGAGTCACAATGACAGGAGCCAAACGGCAACAATTGAGATGCAGAGGGTCGCGGACTCCTTTGGCTCCTGACGGTCACATCCATCACCCTCATAGATAGAAATCAAGCTATGACCCACTTTCAATACGTCAATTGCCGCACGATGTCCCCACAATTTTCTTAAAGTTACTCCGGCCAGGGCTTATCTCATCTTGATCAGGCACCCGTTAGACTTCCACACAACTCAACACAACACCCAAAACCCTTTCACCAAAAGTACATAAAGCCAACCTCAAACTTCCGACAACACAAGCGAATTCCTTCCGTACCCATTTAGATAACAATGTCCTGGCAGTGGTTTCAAAAGATGTATGACTGGCTGCTGTCGCTGTTCTGGGCCACAGAGCTGGACATCACCCTTCTAGGGCTGCAGAATGCAGGGAAGACGTCACTTTTGCGTGTGCTCACAGGAGATGCATTCACGCCCGACTCGATCCCAACAGTTGGCTTTGCAATGAAGCGCGTCAAGGTGAAATCGGTGACTCTTAAATGTTGGGATCTCGGTGGCCAACCGAGGTTCCGGTCTATGTGGGAACGATACTGCAAAGGCGTCTCTGCTATCATTTTCGTAGTTGATTGCGCTGATTCCACTAACTTTGAGAAAGCCAAGACCGAGCTTCACGATTTGATGTCCAAAGAGTCCCTCGAGGGTATTCCTCTACTGGTGCTCGGAAACAAAAACGATCTACCCGAGGCGATTGGCGTCGACGAGACCATCGATGTCCTGGATTTGAAATCGATTACCAATCGGCTGGTTTCTTGCTATTCGATCTCCGTCAAAGAGGCCAACAACCTCAACTCAGTGCTCAGCTGGCTCATTGCGAGGTCGAAGAGCTGATGATGCTACCACAGACTCACCACTACTAACGGAACCCTTTCGACTAATTCTATGGATAGACTGCATATGCTCTATTTGTTTCTGTACAAACGTCTAGATTTTCGCGTAGAGTCCGCGCTTGCCTTGACGCAAAGTCTCAAGCTGTCTCTCGATATTGGACCTGATGTACTCTTGTTTTTGTTGCTCCGTCCAACTCTTGCGTGCCGATAGCTCCTTTGCCATCGCTTGACCCTTATTATGACGCTTGATAAGAAACGGCTTCATGGCGTTGAAGGTCTCAACCGGCTTTTCGAAGGGAACCAGGTGGCCCGCACCAAAGATATCTACTTGCGATCCATGCCTGAGTATTTGCCGCATATTATAGGCTCCGTTCGAGTTACCCAAGGTTCCAAAAACATGTAGGACTTCGTGATAGAGAGAGCCCATAGTTTTGGGTAGGTCTCTGAAGGCAAACTGACCGGAAAGGTAGATGGCCAGCTGTTGTGATTGTGGTGTTTTGAAAGACACACTACCGTCAGCGCTATTTTTGATCCCACTGGCAGCTAAGTAATCATCTTGGCACCGTTTATTGAAGGTCGCAGCCAGACTCACTTCTCTAATATAATGCTCATACTCCTTCTCATTGGTGAAATGGTCTCTGGCCTTGCTGGCTAGCAGCTTGTCGAACGAGCCTGCTAAAGCTTTGCAGGCTTTCTCAGACTCGAAGTCTGTGCTCCATCCCATGGGGTCAATGGCCACAACAGAATCAACGAGTAAAGGCTCAAAAAAAGCAGCGTACATGGAAGCAGCTCCTCCCATCGAATGGCCAACCAAGATGGTGGTGCCCGTCATTTTGAGCTCCCGGATCACACAGTTGATATCTCTGGCAATGTCCGTCCACATATTAGTGACGCTGATGTTGTCCCTGTTGCGGACATACGAGTCTCCGTGGTTTACCGAGTCAATAGCAACGACTTTGTCAAGGCATGGTCCAAGAACAGGATCACTGAAGCACATTTCAATGATGTAATTCCAAAGCTCTTTGCACATCTGCGCTCCATGCGAGAAGACCAGGTTGAGGCAATCATCAGGGTCGCGCTTGATATCCTTGAAGATTGCGTCCTGGTATATATTGTAGGCGACCTTCAGCTGAGCATCTTTATCCAAGATGCTTTCTATGTTTTCCCGTGGATAATGTGCGTTGGCGTATCTGAGCTCGCTGGTAACGAAATGCATTTAGTTTGACTTGAACCTGCCGCGCAGTATTTATTGTTTGCAGTGTTTTGCGGGGAAAACCCCCACCATTCCCGGGTCTGAGAAACTCCGCAGCCGAAGTCGTAAACCTAAAACCACAACTTTGCCCGGCCGACGGCTATTTGATCCGGGCTCCACCGCTTACAATGGCACTTGGTCGAGCAGACTGATTCGTTTGTTTCATATGACCAATATTCATTGCCAGATGTTGCATTGCCAAAGGGACTCGGGCAAACGTCAATCCTTGTAAGCACAATATCTCACTAAAAACCCAGCCAGCCAGAAGATTACCATTGTACCCTGTGAATCCACTCAAAGCTAGGCTACACTGCTTCGTGCCTTGGCTGGAGCAACGCCAGGGTCTTGTTCCTTTGCTGTTGTTCCTCAGATCAAGCCACTCAGCCTGCTGACTAAGCACACCAGAGAATTAAACCCTTTTGTGCCAGGTCGTCAAACGCCACTCTCACCCCACACAAAATGGATCTTCTACAGCATTTGGCCGTGACATTGGACAAGCCTGGCTTCAATTGGAAGGGTCTGGTGATCGGTATCACTGCTGGCCAGTGGGCATTCTCGACATGGCTCAGTTACCGTCAGTACAAAGTGCTTCAGAGGACCAAGCCCCCTGTTCAGCTTGAGGAGGTTGTCACTCAAGAAACCTTTGACAAAACTCAGGATTACGGCCGTGCAAAGGCCAAATTCGGTTTCATTTCCTCGCTTTATTCACTGGTCCAAAATGTTGGAATCTTCCAATTCGACATTCTGCCCAAGTTGTACTCGTTTGCCGGCACTTTGTTAACCAATGCCCCTCAATGGTTCCCATGGTCTGCTGTGACCAGTCAATCGATTGTTTTCTTCCTGTCTCTGAATCTTCTGACCACTGTGGCGATGCTGCCCATCGATATCTACAAAACGTTTGTTCTCGAAGAGAAGTATGGGTTCAACAAACAGACGCCCAAGCTGTTCTTCACCGATCTGCTCAAGGGCCAAATGCTGACCGTGGTTTTTGGCTCTCCTATTATTGCAGGTATGCTCGGAATTGTCAACAAATTTGGAAACTCGTTCTTCTACTACCTGTGGCTCTTCTTTGTCGCCATCCAGCTCATTGCCATTACAATTTACC
This sequence comes from Trichomonascaceae sp. Y4102, assembly GCA_023628915.1. NCBI lineage: Eukaryota > Fungi > Ascomycota > Dipodascomycetes > Dipodascales > Trichomonascaceae > Trichomonascaceae sp. Y4102. The sequence goes on along the minus strand of JAMAJT010000023.1, from coordinate 139,927 downwards.
CCAGTGTTATCCAGCCTCTTTTCAACAAGCTCACTCCTCTCGAGGATGGGGAGCTGAAAACCTCCGTCGAAAACCTGTCCAAGAAGCTGCAGTTCCCATTGAGCAAGATTTACGTCATTGATGGATCCAAACGCTCGTCTCACTCGAACGCATACTTTTTCGGTCTCCCATGGAAGAAGCAGATTGTCTTGTTTGATACGTTGATCGAAAAGCAGTCGACATCTGAAGTGACGGCGGTTATGGCACATGAGATTGGACATTGGGCTCTGTCTCACCTGCCCAAGACGATGGCAGTCGTTCAGGTGCATCTGTTTTCTATCTTTGCTTTGTTTTCGTCCTTCATCCACAACAAATCACTCTACAATTCATTTGGATTCTACAACCAATACCCCATCCTCGTTGGGTTTGTGCTTTTTGGCCACATTATCTCTCCTTTGGAGAATATTGTGATGTTTTTCACCAATCTGCTCAGCAGAACTCATGAGTATCAGGCCGATGCCTATGCCGCAAAGCAGGGTCTGTCTGACGATTTGGCCCAATCACTCATCAATCTTCACGTTGAGAACCTCGGAACTATGGACGCGGATTGGCTGTACTCAGCGTACCACAATTCGCACCCCATCTTGCCCGAGCGACTCCGTGCTCTCGGCTACAAGACCGCCAAGAAAGAGAAATAGATATCAATTGTAGTCTATAGACCATCTCTGGCCTGAACAAATTTTAGATACATGTCCTTTGTGAACTTTCGGCAACGTTTGCCGTAGATCATCATTGGAACTGTGGTCAAAATAAATAGGAAATCGAGCACTCCAATGACCACATAACTGTTTGTCGTCCCCAAGCCGTCGAGCCACGCTTGACAAGCAAAGGTGAAAATGCAGCCAATCATGTTGTTGATGAATGATACTCCGGCCATCACCTCCAGTGAAAGGGCTGGATAGCTCTCCATGGAGTACGACATGCTCAGATCTCCAGCACATCCCCATCCAACGCCAATGAGCCCCAGTCCAATGTAGGGTCCTGGCCACGCCCATTTCTCTCCAGTGCCGATTCCAAAGAGAAGCATTCCCAAGGGCGACACAATCAAAATGAGAAACATGAACCATAGACGATGCTCCGGTTCCTTAACTCCCCCATTGCGCTTGGCCATCCACAAGGCAAACTTGTCGGAAAGCATACCTCCGTACATACACCCAATCAGTGCTCCGATCAAGGTAGGGATGTTCATAATGGCTACTCCAGCATCGCCATAGTTCCATGGAGCCTCGCTCCATTCCTCATCTTGTGTGGTCATGTAGAAGGTGAGCCATGCATCTTGGGCACCCCATTGGAGTCCAGAGTAGAGGACTGGTGGAAAGAGAAACACTCTCAGCGTAAGCCAGAAACGGTGACAGTACTGCTTGAATCCAGTGCCTTTGAGATTAGTCGCCTTGGTAATCGGCGCCATCCGCTTCCAATACGATCGCTTGACTTCATTGCAATCAGGCCCAAATATATTCCCGGCGGAGACAGAAGATGCAGGCGATACCGACTGCACGCTGACGCCAGACTCTTTCTTTTCAAGAGGTTCCTCCTCCTCCTCCACAGAGGTGGGCTCGGGGTCCCTACCAGGGATGGCATTTCGGTCAAAATATGTTTCTTCGAACGAAAAGACAAAAATGAGAAAGATCCCGGCAGAGAAGAATACCGCGATCCAGGCCACCCATCTCCATCCAATATTGTCTGCAATCAGACCAGCAAAAAGCGGACCAACAAACGTACCAATCGACGTGGCCAAGATATAGGTGCCGATTGTGGTTCCCAGCTGGTGCTGGAAGAAAATATCTGTAATGGACAGTTGTACTTGTGCTTCCGCACAAGCCTCAGACATTCCAACAAACAGCTGGTTCCAGATACTGTCGTCTGTACCTTGTACGCGAGCGAACCATATGGCTCCTGCAAGTCCTAGCAAGATGCAAACAAGGTACGTGATTTTGCGGCCGTAGAGAGACGCCGTAGGCGCCATGATGATGGTGAAACAGCCGATGCCCACAAACAGCACACCAGCTGCGGTGTTCATGGCGGTCCACGAGATTCCTAAATCCTCATTCATCGATAACTGGGCAGCTCCTGCATCATTGGCAGTGGCTGCAGTGAAGCCAGTAACGACCATAAGCAAGGCAAAATGCCAGTACTTTCTGGCCCAAGACCAGTTCAGTGGGTCATTGATCGAGTCTGACGGCTGGGGAACGAGGATAAAGCCGGCGGTATCACGCTTGAACCGGCTTTCCCCCACACGCAAATCGAAAATATTCTCAGTTCCCGGGACATACTCTGGGTCACTTTCCATTTAGCGATGCAATGCAGGGTTAGAAGGCGTCGACACGGCCACGTACAGGTAAAATGAGTGTCAAGGAGGTCTGACTTTTAGAGAGGATGCAGTAATAGCAAGGAATGTGGCAGTTTTTCATTTTCAGCCGTGCCGCTGTTGAAAAAGTGCGTCTGCCGCACAAGGGTTCGACCGAAAGAGGCATGGCGGAAAAGCTTGACTGTGACTAGGATCTGCGTTAGACTAACCGGAATAAGCACGTTCCTACGCTGGTCGTACAACCCTAGATTTGCTTCGGCTATATGGTCATGTGCTGTTTTGTCAAATTCTCAATATGGATCGGGCGGACACGACAACAGCCACCGTAGATTGCGAGGTGATCGCAGGGTGATGGGATCTCGAGTTGTGTCTCAGATTTTTGAGGGGCCCAATCCTTAGATTCTGGGTCATAGACTTCGCCCGAATTAGGATAGAGAACAATAGGCACATTAAGCTGCTCAAGTTGGCGAACCACCTCGGACTGATCCGACAACGGGAAACAGTTGGCACCAATGGCCAACATTCCGGGAAGTTTCTTGTACTTTGATGTAGTAGCCTTGACTGCCTCGACCAGTGGAGTTCCATCGGCTAGATTTGACGCTCCTTTGAGACTGAAAGATAGCCAAAAGGGAAACTGAGGGCTTAACTCTGCAAGTAGGTCCAAGCAAATGCAAGCCTCGTCCAACCGAGGAATCGTCTCAAAGGCAATCATATCCGGCATTGCTGTGAGAACAGCCTCAAGTCTAGGCTTGTGAAAAGACCGCAGCTGGTCAGAAGTAACACTGTAGCATCCAGAGTATTCTGACCCATTACCAAGAAACGCTCCATATGGTCCAACGCTCGCGGCGATTAACGCAGTCTGCTTGTCTGGGAAGTCGCGCAGAAACCGTGCACATGCACGTTTGGTGATGTCCACGGCATTTTGAATGATATTCAAGGCATGTGACTCGGTTGGACATATCTCTGGAAACTCGCACAGGCCTGGCACACTCAATTGGTAGGTCGCAGAAGTCACAATCTGGGCTCCTGCCTTTAGAAAGTCGTAGTGGACGGACTCCACCAGATCTGGGTTCTGCACTACAGCCAATCCCGACCAAAGTTTGTGATCAACTGGATATCCACGACTCTGCAATTCGGTACCGAGCCCGCCGTCTAGAACGTACATTGCTTCAAGTACAAGGTTAGAATACGATGGTGGAAGAAATTATATTTGTGCCACTTGCGTTGAGGCGAGTGAATAAATAGATGCAATTTTGTTAGTCTCGTACGTTGAGGTAAAGAGAATAAATATGTGCGGTTGTTAAACCGCACTGTCTGTTTCGTCGATGATCAAGTCATCTTCGGTAGATTTGTAGATTTCGTTTCTCAGCCATCCTTGCTCGTCAATGACCTGGCGGACCTTCAGTTTGTAGCCACCAATCTTGGGAATAATAATAGCCCAAATGAGCCAGTAGATAAAACCAACCCCAAAGAGGGCAATGCCGGCGACAGCATGGGACCAGTAGGGCATGCTCTCATAGATGTTTTGGGATGGCTTCTCGGGAGGCACAAAAGGAGCGCAAATCAAGTAGAGCGAAGATAGGAAGAAAAATATGACCACTGGAAGGCTAGCCTTGATAGGCGGGTTCCAGTCGGGGTAGTGCTTCTTCTTGGTCAGGTAGATGACAATGAGCGCGAGAGCCACGAAAGTGTTCACCACAGACAGAGGATAGGAAATCAGATTCAAAATGAAGTTGTACGCATCTCCAGGGGGAGGGGCGAGAATCAGAATGATCGAAACAGCCCAATGTTCCAGCAGACCAGTGAAAGGGGTGTTGAACGGCTTTCTAGAGGCAAAGAAGCGTGAAAAGGGAAGAACGCCTTCTCGTCCCAGTTCTTGGACGATACGTCCCTGGGAAAAGATGACGGCCATGACATTACCCATGGCAGAGAGTGCCACAAAGACGGACAGTGCCGTCTCACCCCGCTTTCCAAAGACGATTCCAAAGAACGAACCAGCGAGAATTCTGCCGCTGTTGAGAATCTCTTCACGGGGTACAACAGCAAAGTATGCAATGTTGACCAGCATGTAGAAGATGGCAACACTGACGAGCGCAACTGGAGCGGCAATTTTCAAAATCTTGTTGGGATTTTTGGCTTCCGAGAGTGCGTAGTTGGCATTGGAATATCCAATAAAGGACCAAATCACATTGTACAGGGAGGTGATGATACCATATGAGCTACCCTCTGTATGCTCAAAAGCATTGGAGAATGCATGTGTTGGCTCAATGTTGAGCCGACCAGACAGAGCGACCCAGCCCGTGACAATAATAATGGCAATGACAACCAGCTTGAAGAAGCCCAGCACATTCTGGAGTCGAAGTCCCCATTTGACCCAAAAGGCGTGCACCAAAAAGGAAAACGTGCAGCATGCAAAGCCAATAAGACGTTGGTTCCATCGACCAACCTCCACACCGGCGGCATAGAGAATGTACTCACCAAACACCACGGAATTTGAGGCTGCCCAGCCGAGAGTAAAGGCATAGGTCGCAAACATGGAAGTAGCGAGGAAGCGAGGGTTTCTATAAAAATATTCCAAATAGTTCTTCTCACCTCCGTTCTTGGGGATCATAGATCCCCATTCCAGGTACACCATGAGTCCACTGGCGCTGATGACTGCACCAATGACCCAGATGAACAAGCTGAGCCCGACGGATCCACACATGGAGAAGATGCTGGATGGAGTGGCGAATATTCCTGTTCCGATCATTCTGTTGAAAATGAGAAAAATGGCAGAAATCACGCCAACCTGTCTACCAGTCTCCGGTAAAACATGCAATCCGTTTCCTGGTACGCCTCCAGCTGACTTGCTATCTTCGGCAAACGAGCCGTCGAATGAAGCGGCAGAAGAGCCGCTATGGCCCCCTTTGCTGGAAGTTGGGCTGGATTTCCAAGCAAAGACGTCGAACCTGGACGACGACTTTTTGTCCGACATATTTGGTGGGGTGGCTGATGATGAGGGTGGTTCGTGGTGAAAAACCGTACCGTCGTATATATATCAACAGTAGGATCCAGGAGCGCAATTAGATGTCGAGATCGCGTGCAAGACGTAGCCATGTATATATGCGTGCACCATAGTGTTGTCATGCGTATTGCTTTTTCTTTTATTTTTTTTTCGTCTCACCTGGACACGGAGTCGGTTCCGCAAACAAACAAGCGAGATCGGTCATCACTGTTCCTGGTGGCACAGTAGATCGTGCACTCACGTGCTCTGGTGAAATCTTTGTTGGCCGTGCTTGGCATCGCAAAACCGCATCTCAGCTGTAAGTTGAGCCCGAGTCAAGCTGTCAAAAATACCCAAAAGCGGCCAGGATGGGCCCGATGTGGGATTAGGGGCGCCCAACGGTGCAGTACTCGGGTCATTGTTCTAGTGTATGCGGCGGACGTTTGACATCTCAATGCCGGTGCTTTCTTTTTTTTTTTTTTTTGGCAATATTCCAACCCAGCTGCTTGGCTATCGCTGAATTAAAAACACAGCAGGGTGTCACGTGAGCGGCGCGCCGTTAGGGGCCACGTGCCTGCAGCCTTGCCAATTGAGCCATGGTGGAGCCATTGCGATGGGCCCCCTGAGAAAGCACCTGCAGCAGGATGATCAAAGAAATAGAAATACATTCAAAGCGTATAAATAATCATGTCAACGGTTGTTGCTTGCACTGGTTGAGCGAAACAATCTGCTAGGTGCACGAGCCAAACGACTCGGCGATGGCCCAGTTACCGATGCGTTAGGAGTTGCAGAGGCAGAGGCGATTCGGCGGCCAAAAGTCTTGAACTTGCCGACAATGCTCGTCGCGTATTTTGAGTCTATAGATTCCATTGACGTCTTCGATGAGAGGGTGGACTTGGGTGTATCTTGGAGTCTAAAGTTGGACTCTCTGGTGCTTTGAGGTGAAAAATCAAAATCGTTAGGCTTTCTCAGCTGGATATCACCTATCGAGTCAAACGAACTGAGATCGTTGCTGATGAAAGACCTGACAATGTCGTCCACTGACTCCTGCTGATGCATTGTCGGTCCTGGAGCAGACGGTTCATAGGATAGAAAGCTGTACTGTTTTTGCTGCTGTTTGGGTGGCGTGGAAGGAGGAGTAGTCTGCAACAATGTTGCATCGATAGTCGCTGGCCCCGATGTGCTTCGGAGACCAGTATCCTTGGTTCCATTCGCCAGAGAGCTACGTCGTCTTTGACGTTGTAAGTCCGGCAAGGTCATTCCGAGTACAAGAGAGCTAACTAAGTGAGCAAGTGGCGAGGAGTGGATTAGTTAGTTAGTTGCAGCGCTTAGGATATTGACACGCTGGTTGGGGTTAGTCAGGCGGGCCAATAATCGCTCCCTCGGTCGTTCAATCAATATACTCTACACATTTGAGTGTCTGCTGCTGCATATATCCCCATGGGTTCGGGCAGCTGCTGCGGGGCTGGGCCAAACCTAACGTTGTGAGGAGAGAACAACGACCCCGATGGCGGGGTCCTTGTTCTCGCCGGTTTTCTTTGGTGCACACTTTCGGTTGGATCGTTGGGATTTCGGCGTACTGGAGAAGCGGTGTTGCTTTGATGCAGACACCCTGCAGACTACATGACATGACTGGCGGCATACCCCCTGATTTAGGTAACCTTAATTTAGTGATATTTCAAGCTTCTACACTGATATTATATGGGCCGAACCCTTCAAGAGTTTGATACGGCCGTTCGCCGATGCGACGGCCTCGCGGTTGCCAAGTTTTTGAGCATAATCGACCCAGAGCTGCCCCAGATCCTCCGGATCGTGGTTCCAGACACGGCAAATGTTGGCAGTAACAACTCCATGGGACTGTGGCACCAGGTGCTCAAACACCATCAGGACGTGGCCACGGAGATCCTCCACAACAAAAACGTCAAGGATGCTGCGGTTATACAAATGAAGAAGCTCACTTCGCTCTGCAGAATCTCAGAACGCGCCGATAATTGGGTTTTGCCCGTCATGTACGTTGTTTCGCGCGAGCTACGACAATTGGCTATGCACGCAGACACGCTGCCCAAACTAGAGCAAAAATCCACCACATTTCTCGAGGACTCCACCAGACCAATCAATCGGGCGTTCACGATCTGTCTCAACGACCGCAATCCAGAACTTGAGGCGTCGAAAAAGTGGGGCACCTATTTCTTCTTGGGCGAACTGCTCAAGATATACCTCAGACTGGACAAACTGCCACTAGCGAAAAACGTGGTCAAGGTGTGCAATGCCATGACCCGTGATTTGCCACCGCTAGCTGCGTTTCCCAAGGGCCATCAAATCACATACCTCTTCTTCTGGGGTGTCTTGCTATTTATTGACTGTCAGTATTCTGACGCCCGCGACAAGCTACTTCGGGCCCTCAATCTGTGCCACAAGGCTAGCACTAACAACATGGAGCAGATCTTGCTCTATCTCATTCCGTCGCAGCTCCTTGGATCGGACAATCGCCTGACTCTGCCATCAAAGGAGCTCTACAAGCGATTCCCCAAGCTGAAGTCTGTATATGGCAAGCTTTTGGAAGCCGCGGTACAGGGTGATTTCACCCGCTACTACCAAGCGCTTGATGAGCAACGCACGCTTCTGATAAAGCGATACCTGTATTTGTCCATGGAGCAGATTGCGGCCATTTGCGGCCACTCGGTAGTCATTCGGACGTGGAAGTTGCGCGGTGAAAAGAACAGACTGGCAGTCAGAGATCTGAAAGCCACATTTGAACGGGCAGGCTACTTTGACCAGCTTGCAGGACTAGTAGACACTTTGAAAGACGACGAGTGCTTCAACCAAATTGAGTGTCTAGTGGCGGCCATGATATCAAACGAGAGACTCAAGGGATACATTTCTCATGAGCATCGAACCATTGTGCTCAGCTCCAAAAACCCATTTCCCGGACGCATTGCCCCTCCAAGCAACTGACGCCCGTGTATGTATTTAAATAGCATCAGCATTCAAGTACGGTACTGTCTACTGTTCTATTAGAGTACACATGCCACTGGCCGGAGTTGCCTGGAGTTTATCATTTGCCTGGTCAGCCAGCGGGAATAGAAGGGCGGACAGCCAATCCCTTCAATTAGCGAGTAAGCCGTATCAGCTTGACGACCATATGGCCGGACAGCCGTTGGCTGCCAGACTGACGGATTTCTACAATGAATAGTATTCTGAACGTCTGGTATGCTTACATTTGGGCAGCAGGCGGCCCTGTGGGAGATACAAGATGCCCCGGAAAATTAATTACTGTATCTGGGCAACGGGCGGCTTGCAGGAGATGAGCTAGTGGCAAGCTAGGCGCGGCTGTGCCAGAGGTGGGGAGACATTTACAAATGCAATCTTCGATGAATGTGAGGGACATGACGACTTAGCGACTCATATTCTAAGATGAAATGCCAAGCACCGAGCGCCTTAATTTGTCGGGATCGGCTGTTAGCCCTCGGCCCCATTGTTGCCTTATCTGGAGTGCATAGGGCCTGACGTCAAATTTCCCCGGACAATGCCTCGCGGCGCAGCCCCAGGTTTTTTTGCCGAGCTTGCCTTTGCATGGAATGGTAAACCCTATACGGATCCACGATAACGAAACTTGACTATAAAAGTGTGGGGAAAAGGCTTTTTTTCCCTCTCTTCATCTTGAACACGATTACCACCAGATCCCATCTATATCACAAATGTCTGACGCCCGCCGACCCAGCTTCCTATCTCTATCAGGCCCTATTGAGCACTCGCCCGTGTTTGACGATGATATCTCTTCGTCCGCAACTGTGAACCAAGCTCTTGCCATCAACGCAATGAACAGCGAGAAGCGTCGTAACAGCTCTTTTTCCGAGAGCGGACCACTATCTCTGAGCCCTCCTACCACTACGTCTAATCAGTTCAGACCCAGAGCTGATAGCCAAGAAGAAATGATCGAGGAGGCCATTGAGTAGGCGATTTTCTGTGGACTGTACTAACTAACCTGAATGTCGAAAATGAGTATATTGATTTTTTTTTTTATTTTTTTATTTTTTTTTGTTTTCGTTGCGTTTCTTGTTTTCGCCGGCCCCGTCTAATACCGGTGGCGTGGTCATTGTCTTTCCCCGGATTTTACGGTTGACGTCTATGCGCCTCGGGCCGGCCGACTGGTTGGCTGAGTCAGCTGACCTCGGGGCCGAGATCTATCTTGCCTGGCTACTTGACGTCGGTGGCGGTATAATTACAAATTGAGCCTGTCAGACTACAAGACACAAGCAATGTTCACGTGAGGGCAAGCAGTGTCACTTTGCTTTCCTCGGTAACGCCGTCAATTGTGTCAGAAGCTGAATCCATACTGAGAGAAGGTGATACACACTCTAGAGATGCAGTCGTCAATCTGATACATATTAGAAAAGGTATCTTTAGCTAATACGTGGTGACTCCAACCTGATATCCCATAACAATCAATATACTAGGTCTCCTTTGCCTGTGCATCGCTAAACGAGCAAGGTGCCACACAACGCCGCAAACTGATTGATAAGGTAACCCCGCTTTCTGGGGCTTTCTCCCACCACACATAGGTTGACTCTACGCAACTACTACAACAACACAGTCGAAGATGAAGGAAGTGAGTGTGGACGTAGCAGTGCTAGTGCTTCCATCGCCGCTGATCTTATTCCCGGCAGCAGCAATCAGCCTTACGAAAGAACGGCTGCAGGATGCTGGTCAGGCGATTGGGCGTGATAGATTCAAGGCGCTCAGACCACTTATCTCCAACATCAAGAGCAAGGACGACATCATTGTCGCCGTATTTCCACAGCGCACTCCAGATGACATAAGGCCTCATAACATTGGAGTGCTAGCCAAAGTCATTCTACGCTCAGAGTCTGTACTGCTCCAGGGTCTTACCCGTATACAAGTGAGTGACCCCAACAGATTAGAAACAGCATACGAGAAGGCGATTGACGACGGCCGCAACGGTAACAACTACTACCCCGTGAATCTTTCTGACGTTAGAGTCCGGGTATTTGATAGCTTTGATGGTGCTAACTCGCAAAAGGTGCCGAACCGAGCGGTGGCCAAGAGGATCACCTCGCTCAAGAACGCCGCCCAGGCATACATTGAGCCGCTAGGAGCGTCGAAGCTGGCTGCGATGCAGAGGTTTTTCAACGTGGCGCAGAACGCAGTGGCACCAGGCATGTTTGTGGACATTTTTGTCACCATCCTGCCCCTGACGTTTGCCGAGAAGATTAGCGTTCTGGACGCGATTGACCTGGTTAAGCGAATGGAGCTGGTAATTGCTCTTCTCCAGAAACACACCCGGGAGCTGGCAGCAATGCGGGCAAACACAAACAACAATAACACATCCAACCAGTCACCAAAGTCCCTCCCACCTACTGCTGCGCGGCCGTCCACGCCGAGTTCCCAGCAGCAGCAGCAGCAGCAACTCGCAGAAGAGGATGAGGAAGAGGACGACCTAGCACAGCTGGAGGCTCAGCTTGCGGGCCTACAGTTGCCTGAAGAGGGCCGCAAGGTGGTACAGCGTGAACTCAAGCGCCTCAAGCGCATGTCTCCCCACCAAGCCGAGTACAATGTCAGCCGCACGTACCTTGAGGCCATTACGGAGATTCCGTGGAACAAGCAGGATGGAACCGCGCTGGACGCCAATCTGATTGCCAAGGCGCGTGAGATCTTTGACGCCGAGCACTATGGCCTGGAGAAGTTCAAGAAGCGGCTGGTCGAGTACCTTGCGGTGGTCTATCTCAAACAACAGAGCAACCAGATCATCACCCAGAAGGAAAAGGATCCGTCTGTGACTGTGCAAGCAAACAAAAACAAGACCCGACCTCCTATTCTTCTGCTAGTTGGACCTCCTGGCGTGGGAAAGACATCACTGGCAAAGAGCGTGGCACATGCTCTCAACCGACAACTCGAAAGAATCAGTTTGGGAGGAGTACGAGATGAGGCCGAGATTAGAGGACACAGACGAACGTATGTAGGAGCCATGCCCGGTGTCATGATTCAAGGGCTGCGTAAGGCAGGGGTCATGAACCCAGTTATGGTGCTCGACGAGATTGACAAGGTGGGACAGGGTATTGGACACACGCATGGAGACCCTTCTGCGGCCCTTCTCGAGGTGCTGGATCCAGAGCAGAACTACAGCTTTAAGGACCACTACATTGGGTTCCCTGTCGACCTGTCGAATGTACTTTTTATTGCTACGGCCAACACTACCGAAACAATCCCCCAGCCACTGCTTGACCGTATGGAGACCATACACATTGAGGGCTACACGTACCTCGAAAAGCAAAAGATCGCCCAGACGTACCTCGTGCCCAAGCAGTTGACGGCGAATGGGCTGGATTCAGGAGCCGTTGAGATTCCTAACAATGTGATTGATGTGATTGCCACCAAGTACACGCGCGAGGCGGGCGTTCGAGAGCTGGAACGGCAGATTGGAGCTATCTGTCGCGGTAAGGCAGTGGAGCGGCTCGAGTCGCCCGGAGCAGCCCAGTCGCAGCCCAAGACTGCCAACGCAGTCAAGGGACTGGTGAGCGTGACCGACGTGGTGACGGAGGAGCAGCTGCCGCACTATCTTGGTCTTGCCAAATTCCACGATGACGTCATCAACGACGAGGTGGACCTGTATGAACACCCCGATGGCAACGTCAAGCGCCGCCATGTGCCTGGAGTTGTCAATGGGCTAGCATACATTGGAAGCGGCAACGGCGGTCTTCTTGTGTTTGAGGCAACTCGTATGCCTGGAAAGGGAGAGCTGCGACTCACTGGTAAACTGGGAGACGTGATCAGCGAGAGCGCACAGATTGCCATGAGCTGGGTCAAAGCCAACCTGAGCAGACTGGACCTTAATCCCACTGTGCTGAAAGATGTTGACATTCACTTGCATGCGCCTGCTGGAGCTATTCCCAAAGACGGCCCGTCTGCTGGCGTGGCCATGACGGTGTGCCTGGTGTCTCTTCTACAGAACCGAGAAGTGCCCCGCCACATTGCCATGACTGGTGAGATGACTCTCCGTGGAAAGATCCTCGAGGTAGGGGGAATCCGCGAGAAGCTCCTTGGGGCGCATCTTGCTGGAGTCGCCAAGGTTATCCTGCCTTACCACTGCAAGCGCACGGTTGACGAGGAGTGTGGGTTTGTCAAGACGATTGATATGGAGATTGTCTACGTCAAGTATATCTGGGATGTGTTTAACCACATTTGGCCCGGCTCGCGGATTGTGATGATGGACAACCGACTGTAACCGAAACAAACTCACTATTTAAATAGTTAAATGATAATGGAAATTTACAAATTCACTACTTAATCACGTAAGAAGACTAGTGAAACGCAAGCATGTACTTGCGGGTGTAGAATGCAGCGTTAAGCGAGCCCAAAATAACCAACGCCACCGGCAACGGCTTCTGGACCTTGAGAGCACGCGGCAGCATTCCAAAAATCAAAAGTGCAGAACTTGCAATAGCCATGGGAAGTCCGGCCTCAGTGTTGTTCTCTTTGAGCAAGTAGCCGGAGACGCCATACATGGCACCAACAGCCAAGCCTCCAAACAGCGACGGTTTACTGCCCTTGAGGTAGAATCCGGTCAATCCGCCGACGGAGCAGAGTCCGGCCATAGTGAAAGCAGGGTGTTCCTTGTTAGTCGAATGAATGGGAAGGAACCATTAAATTGCACCCACCATGATGTTAGACGATGCTGTTATATGTACAGGTCAAGTTGGTAGGGGTTCGGCTAGGCATACGACTAAATAAATACCCGTCTTACATAATCAATTACGACTCGACTTCTTGAATATCCTCAATGCGGGTGGTGCGCTGCTGAGGGGTTTTGCGCCTGTTATACATGCTCGAAAATGGAGAGCGACGGCGTTTTGCTACAGAGATGGCAGAGTTGGAAAACACCGCCGACTCGTTGAACTTGCGCCCAGTTGGTGTGGCGGAGCGTAGAACCGGCGATGAGGCCGAGGCTCGAGTAGTGGCACGGGTCTCTTCTCGGTTGCTGCCGAGCGAGTGCAAAGAAGTATTGTCTGCATCTGAACAACTGGACCGCGATCTATAGTGTTTGCGGGAGATTAGCGACGAGATGGAAGAAGACGTGGACCGCCGAGAGTACTGGGGTCGGTGGGACTTTTTCTTTGGTTGCTGCTCAGGATTGGTTGCAGTAGAACTGGCAAAGGAAAGCTGGGAAAAGTTAGTAAGAGTGGAAATCTGGGATACGGGCCGCTGCTTTGGTTGTAGTAAAGCATTGGGTGAAATGGGCGATCTGGACGGAACTGGCCGAGACAAGTCAGTTTGAGGTGTGCTGAACCGCAAATTTGAAGGCCTGGTAGTCTTTGGTTGTAGTGGAACCGAGCTCTGATTACTGTCAAGAGACGAAGACTGCGGAATCACGCTGTTTCCGCTCGAGGTCATTGAGCGAAGACCGGTAGTATGTGCATACTGTTGATTAGAAGAAGAGTTAGTAGAAGTTGGGGCAGTGCTCGTTTCGTCCTTATTAATGTTACTGTTGTTGGTGCTGTTATCCAGATCGACAAGCTGGTGGCGGCTGCCCTTTTTACCAATTACCACCAGTCTCATGATGGCAGTCTTGAGATGGGACCTGAGCTCACGGGTGCGCGTGGCTACCGATGACCTCGTGGACCTAACACTGGGATTTGGACTCATTGGTACCGGTCCTCCCTCGGGCTCCTCTGCAAATGCAGGTGGCGTGGCCAGAGGGAGCTCGCTTATGGCTGCAGAGGGGGGTCGAGAAAGTACATCAGAGTGAATAACTGACTGTTGTGACTCGGACCGTCTCGGAAGATCAGAGCGCCCACGGTCCTCAGACACACGCAGATCGGTACTAGAGTTGTTGCGCATACTAGCGGAGAAACTGAGACGCGCAACAGGAGACGATGGGGCGGTGACTATGCGCCGGTCATCACGCTGGGGGGCATTGGTATCAGAGGCAGAGTACGAGCGTCTTTTTTTAGAAGCGGCCGCGGCAGCAGAGGCAGCAGCCGTGGCGAGAACAGAGCCAGACAAATCCGTCGACTTGGGTCGGTCTTCTACAATAGACGACCTGAACAACGGTGAGCGGATGCGCTCGATAGCAGACACTGATGCGTCTCTGCGCACGTACTTGGGAATCGACAGACTCGGGCGGTGGGACCGCTTCGACGAGTCGACTTTGACTTGTTTCGCCAGTGTGAGGTCCCATAGTGCTGAGAGAGTATCGCACTTTTGGTGCACAACAGACTTTGCCAGCTCGTGCAGATCAAAGTGGGCTGCCTTGAGTGACCGCAACACGCGCTTCTCGGACTTTGTGGAGAACGGTTTGCTCTCTTTGAGCACGTTGGCGAGAATGGTACGCTGTGTGCAGGCAAACTCCTCAAGGTATGGGTTCTCAAGGATCTGCATCAGCGACGGGCGATCGTTGGGGTCTTTGCTGAGCATGCGTTGGACCAGCTGCTGAGCCGGTGCCGGCACCGAGGGGTCATTGTACTTTGGTTCAGCAAACAGAATCTTTTCTTTTGTCTCGTCGTCGGTCTCCTCCTCAAACGGCATCTCACCGTATAGTAAAGTGTATAGAATGACACCTAGAGACCAGATATCAACCGAGTGGCCGTGGTACTTGGCGCGCGAAATCATCTCGGGCGCCATGTAGCACACGGTGCCACACACGGTTTCGAGCATTGTGCGGGCCTGGTACTCACGGGTGAACCCGAAATCGGCGAGCTTCACGTTGAGGTCCTTATCAAGGAGGGTGTTTTCGAGCTTGAGGTCGCGATGCGTGCAGTTCTTGGCGTGTGTGTACGCGACCGCGCCCACGAGTTGGCTGAAGATTCGCTTCACTTGGTCCTGTTTTAGTCTCCCATGGTCGACAAGGTACTGGTACAACTCATTTCCCTGACACCACTCAAGCGCCAGCCAGACCGTGTTTTCGGTGACAATGACTTCGTAGAGTGTAGCAATGTGTGGATGGCGGAACTGGCGATGATGGAATATCTCGCGTACGAGATTTGGCTGGTTCTTGGGCGCGCTTTTGAGAACCACCTTTGTTTTGGTGAGTTTATGCATGGCCAGGTACACGGTACCAAACGAGCCCTCAGCCAGTGGCCGGACAATTTCGTATAGTCCAACGCTCTTGAGAGGACAGTCGCCTGACCCCGCCCAAATTTGGTGTAGCAGCTCTGTGTAACTGTCTGCCAGCCGGGCCTTGTCCATTTTGGCCCTGGCGGAGGAGTACATGGTGGTGGGTGGTGGCTTATCTAAAGTGTGGGGCTGGTTCCTCAAATGGTTTCGTAAATAAAAGGGAGGCATGTATCAGGTTGGGAGTATCGACAAAAATGTCTCAAAAGGGCAACTAAATTAATCAATCGAAATAGCATTGTATTTAGCTAGATATGTCTGTCTATAATGTCCCCCTAAGTGATGGTGGTGGTGGTCAGCGTGATTTAGTGCCACCCCACAACCTACAACCTACACAATACAACAAACAACATGAGACTATTAGCAGGACTGGCAGCATTGGCCAGCATTGCTGAATGCTCAAGACGTTGTGGACCAGGATCCGTATATGTGTATACTCCCGGACAATCCGAACAGATCACATGCCAAAGAAATGGCGACAACTCACCCTTATTGAGCGTTCAAGACACCCAGCTCGTGCTAGAACATCTTAGTGGATATGGCCACCACGCCGAGATTTCAGACGGAAAGCAGGCTGCTCGCGTGGGTAAAATCCTCAGTAAGGCGTCAACTACAACAACTAAAGAAAAACCAATCATTCTGGCCATTGACAACATGGAGCCCATGACGCAGGATATGTTTTGCACGTTCCGCATTGACCAGTCCCCCGACACACAGTACTACGTCGACCTGTTCAAAAGTCTGGAGAGTGTTAGTACAAAGTCGAGCGATGGTATGATGGAGCTTGAGGCGTTGGCGTCTTCGACGTCTAAACACACACAAGGAATTACACTACATGTTACCAAGCTCAACAGTGAGACCGACGAAAAGCAGTACAACGAGGACACGGCTACCATTGCGTCGCTGGTGGAAAAAGTCATTGAAAACCATGCCGATCGGCCGGTCGTGGTCATCTCTTTGTCAAAAGATACATGCCAGGTGGACAAGCCGCGGTTCCGTACGCGCGGCCATCGCATTGCGAAGCGAGACGACTTTATCATCAAGAACAAAGATCTGCCCAAGCGGCTGGCGTCGCCTCCGCGAGGACCGTTCACGTCCAAAGAGCAGTGTGAATCCGAAACCAAAAACTGTTCGGGCCATGGCTCATGTGTGCCAGTGGGCCAGGCAGCTTCGCAAAAGTCGCTCTACCGCTGCACATGCACGCCGTCGTTTAACGATGGCAAGAAACAGACCACGTACTGGGGAGGCTCTGCCTGCGAAAAGATCGATATCAGTGTGGCTACGCAGATGTTTCTGTGGACCGGGTTTGGAGCGGTGTTTGTCATTGCCGCGGCTATCAAGCTCATGTTTTCCATTCGAAGTGAGCCGCTGCCAGGAATCCTGGACGTGGGCAAGCGCGATGAGTAGTGCAATATATTAATAATAGTAGTCAAATTAGTTAGAGGCAGTCTCGGTCAGAGCGTCGAGTCGGGGCGACAGCTCCTTTGCAGGATCAAGCTCCAGCGTTGGACCGGTTTGGGAAAGGTCGTCGTAGAGTATCTTTTCGGTGGTAGGTTGAGGGAACACCCGCTGACGGAACGTCAACTCCAGCTCTACTTTTTGTTTTTTGGTTTCTGCTCGGATTCCAGTTGGCGCCTTGTTCCTTTGATCATCTCGAGGTGTCCGATTCGCGACGCCAACAGCTTCTCTGTGGCTGCCGTCAGGGTTGCCTGTTGTTGTCTGGTCAGCTTGGCGCTTACGATGGCCTGTTTTTTGCGGGGAGCAATCTGCTTGGGCGCCGCCTTTTTGGGCGGCTGTTTCTTGGTGACCTTGGCCTTGGTGCCGGCCTTGCTTTTGAGAGATCCTTGAGGCATTGTTCATGAAAGTTGCCGCTCGACAAATATATAATTGCAAGCCGCACTGACACCACTTTCCACCGTTCAATGCGTCCTTCCACCACTGCCACGACCACAATGTCTGTTCTCAAACAAGCCATTCAATCCGTCAAGAGCAATGCAGCCAAGTCGCCGGCGCATCGCGAGTTCGTCCATAGACTTGTACGCGTTGATCAGGCCGGAGAACTAGGTGCTGACTACATCTACATGGGTCAACACATGGTGTTCAAGCGAACAAAGCCGGAGCTGACCCCTCTCATCCAGCACATGTGGGACCAAGAGATCCACCATCACAACACATTTGATGCGCTGCAAACAGAAGGAAGGGTTCGGCCATCTCTGCTCACCCCAGTCTGGAAGGTCGCAGCTTTGGGATTGGGAGTAGGAACGGCTCTCATGGGTAAAGAGGCAGCCATGGCCTGCACTGAGGCTGTGGAAACAGTGATTGGTGGCCACTACAACTCTCAGCTCCGTTGGCTACACCAAAACACAACCGCTACGGACGAAACATCAGCCGAAGCCCTAAAGGACCTTGTCAAGCAGTTTAGAGACGAGGAGCTGGAGCACCTCGACACCGCCGTCACCGAGGGCGCTAAAATGGCCACTCCGTACTACCTGCTGACCGAAACAATCAAAGCTGGGTGTCGCGCCGCCATCTGGACTGCAGAGCGCATTTAGTTTAGACTTTGAGTCTCAGATACTGGGTAGAGTTTTGATACTACCTAATTGGGGGCGCCCCCCGCCGCCCACGCCACAACCACCTGACATATAAAGGCTAGCTGATTGGGCTAGTTTTTTTTTCCAAACTCATTGAACCATCATCATGTACGTCGACTTGGGATCGAATTTCAACATTATGCGCTATGTTGTGGTCATCACCTCCGGGATGACGGCCGGCGCCAGTCTCTATCTCAGCACCACTGCGTTTGACGCCATTCTCAAGGCACCCACCAAAGTGGCCCTGGACCAGTGGTCCCATGTATTTGAGAAGGGTGCACGCAGCTTTGTATGCACCACTATTTTCAACAGTGTGGTCCTTGCCGCGCTTTCATGGAAGTTGCGGCAACTTGGTGTGTCTCTGTGGTGCCACGTAGCTGTGGCTGCGGTTCTGGGAAGTGGAGTTTTGCCGTTTACTCGTGTTTGTATGTGGCACAACATTCAATGGCTCCAGAAGAAACTTGAAGCTAGCACTAAGACCGAGCTCACGTCGGAGGAGGACGTTGAGGCGCGTCAGCGTTTGGTTCGCTGGAGAAACGACAATATCATTCGCACCACGCTATTGATTGCATCGACAGCTTTGGCCGTGCGCTCTCTGGTTTGAAGTACATTATTACAATAGTATTATTATGATTTACGGGTGTTGTGTGGTGTGGTGCGGGGTTTTGCATGGGTGCTAGCTGGATTGAGCTAAGGCGGGTTGCCACCCTATTAGAAGCTCTATATTGAATTGTGTTTTGCATTGAACAACTCGACTTCTCAATAATGATTTATACCAATTTTGCCGACGATTTCGAGGTGCTGCGCTATGTCACCGTCCTCTCCTCTGGCATGACCGCGGGAGCCAGCCTATTCTTGTGCACCACTACTATGCATGCAATTGCCAAGGCGCCAGTCGGAGTAGCCATTAATCAGTGGAATTACATCCATGACACTGGAACCAAGTACTACGTTCCCACAATTGGCGTCAACACACTGATGCTGGGATTCTTGGCCTACAAGTACCATTCACTGCAGATGTCGTCGTGGTACCACTTTTTGATTGCGGGCTTTGTGGGTCTGACATGGGTTCCATTCACACGCGTATGTATGTGGGGTAACATACAGTGGTTACAGGCCAAGGCGGCAGCTCTGGTCGGCAAAAAGTCTGGAGAGGAGGTGTCGGCCAGTGAGGAGACTGAGGCTCGCCAGCGGATGATTCGCTGGAGAAACGACCATGCTGTACGCACTGTGTTGCTGTTTGTGTCTTTTGCCATGTCGGCGTTTTCTGCGCTCTACGAGTAGGAAAAATATATCTATCAAGAAATAAGTGTTGTTGACAAAGGGAACCAATAGGGCAAGAAAGGGCCGATTATTATTAGCACTAGCCCTACTGCAAGGGATTCGGGGCTGGCCGGCTGAGTCAGCATTTGAATCCCGTCTCCGTTGACAAGGTTGGCCACAGCCCGGCACAAGAAGCAACCAACAGCCCAGAAATAACCACCCACCCACACATAAGACAAGCGAAGCCATGAGCTGGAATGGATTCAAAAAGGCCGTGAGCCGAGCAGGCACATCGGTGATGATGAAGACGGGGCAAGTGGAGAAGACCGTCGACCGAGAGTATGAGATTGAAGAGAGGCGATTCCGTACGATGGAGTCTGCATCGCTCAAGTTACAGAAAGAAGCAAAGGGATATCTGGACTCGCTGAGAGCCATGACGGCATCGCAATCGCGCATTGCCGAGACCATTGATGCATTCTACGGCGACGCCGGTACCCGGGACGGGGTGTCGAAGTACTATCTGACTGCGGTCGAGGAGCTAGACTCTGAGACGGTCAAGGCCCTGGATGGACCGTTCAGAGAAACAGTACTGGAACCCATCACACGCTTCTGCTCGTATTTCCAGGACATTAATGAGGCTATCAAGAAGCGATCACACAAGCTTATGGACTACGACGCCCTGCGGGCCAAGGTTCGTAAACTCACTGACAAGCCTAGCGACGACGCCACCAAGCTTCCAAGAGTGGAGAGGGAACTGCAGATGGCAAAGGAGATCTACGACCAACTCAACAAACAACTCACGACGGAGCTGCCGCAGTTGATTGACCTGCGTGTGCCGTACCTTGATCCGTCGTTTGAGGCGCTTGTGAAGATCCAATTGCGATTCTGCAGCGAGTCATACACGCGATTGGCCCAAGTACAGCAGTATCTTGATGCCAATACCCGAGATGAGTATGCTAACGGACAGCTGGACGCCCGAGTGGAGCAGGTCCTGCTGGAGATGCGCGAGCTCTCGATCGCGTCACTGGGACAGGCAAGCTAGCTAACTAATGAAACGATTTCTTCCAGTTATTTATAATAGGAAAATGCTGTAGAGATTAATATATGCATATATAAAGAAGCACGGTAAGATGAGATGGGCCGCCTAACCCTCACTCAGGCACACAACCCATTTCTTTTAGGGCTAGTTCTGTGGGCAATTAGTGGATATATCATCTCCACCACCACCACACAACCAACAAGTAACCGACAGGTAGTGCTCCAGGTAGCCCCGACATACAGCCCGTCGTTTGCATACTAGTACTACTACTGAACAATTGTCGCCCGATCGCATTTTGCTTATCCGGATTGACGATCATTTCTATATATACGTGTCACGCAGAGAGGCGCTGCACCACCATCACACTGGCTAAACGACGCTTCCCATCACCATCTCCACCTCCGCCTCCATCACCTCCCCCACTTCCACGACCATCACCAGGACATCGAGATGGGCAACACACCTTCGAAAAAGTCTGGCGACGGGTTCCAGTCGTACCCGTCGTTCAGCCGGTCTGATACCCAGGGCTCCGCAAAGTCGTCCAAGAGTATCCGGTCTCGGCTCAGTATATCGTCGGAACATTCATACAAGTCTGCCATGGACGATCCAGTTGGTCTGGGTTCCTCGGCCAGCCTGGGCAATGGATACCACGACAATGGACATAGCTACAGCCATAGCCACAATCACAGCACGGGGGTGTCGTCACTGGCACCGCCAGTCCAACAGAATGGTGGGCACCGGCGGCAACCATCGGTGCCGTCGCCGTTCAACCGATTTGCATCCAACAACGAGTACCCGTTCTCCGTACCGAAATCTATGCAACAACTGGAACCCAAGGAGCCTATTCTCATGAATAAGCAAAACCAGCAGGATGATTCGTCATCCGAAGGGGCGGGGGCCACGAGCAGACAGAATTCAAGCTCAGGATTGGTACCAAGCGGCACCACTCCGGACCGCTCTCCGAGCAAACAACAACAACAAACACCCACGACTAACAAACAGCAACAACAGGACCAGCCGTCACCAAATTCACAATCGCCATCCGATGGCCCAGGTCAATCATTGACACCAGCGAAAATCAGCGGTAACGTTGAAGCCGTCTCGCCTCGTTCTGCTGGACGAGGTCCAACTGCACACACGTCGCCACCTCCTCCAGCACTGAGTGCAAGTGCCAATAGCAGTGGCGTACCAACACCGTTAGCGAGTCCCAGCGTCAGCAACATTAATATTCCTCTATCAATGTCGATAGGCACCGGCACCGGCACCGGTGGCGACGGGGTCGGCCGGCCGGTAACACCTAATAGCGCAGGAGGGTTCAACGTTGAAGAAACCATCCAACGGCTGCTAGACGCAGGATACAGCGGTAAGACCACCAAGTCAGTGTGTCTCAAAAACCACGAGATTGCGCGGATCTGCCAGACCGCGCGCGAGATCTTTCTCAGCCAGCCCATGCTGCTGGAACTCAGCCCCCCTGTGAAGATTGTGGGAGACGTCCATGGACAGTATGGCGATCTTATTCGCATGTTTGACATGTGCGGATTCCCACCCGCAGCCAACTACCTGTTTCTCGGCGACTATGTTGACCGGGGAAAGCAAAGTCTCGAGACCATCCTGCTGCTGCTGTGCTACAAGATCAAGTACCCGGAGAACTTTTTCCTTCTTCGCGGCAACCACGAGTGTGCGAACGTGACCCGAGTGTATGGGTTTTACGACGAATGCAAGCGCCGGTGCAACATCAAGACGTGGAAGATGTTTATCGACACATTCAATTCTCTACCCATCGCGGCGGTGGTGGCACAAAAGATTTTCTGTGTGCACGGTGGCCTATCGCCCTCACTAAACAATCTTAACGAAATACGGACGCTGGACCGTCCTACAGACGTCCCGGACTATGGTCTTCTAAACGACCTTCTTTGGAGTGATCCCGCGGACACACCAAACGAGTGGGAAGACAATGAACGCGGAGTGTCGTACTGCTTCAACAAGGTGGCGATCAACAAGTTTTTGGCGCGGTTCTCGTTTGACCTTGTGTGCCGTGCGCACATGGTTGTGGAAGACGGGTATGAGTTCTTCAACGAGCGCAGTCTGGTGACAGTATTTAGCGCGCCAAACTACTGTGGTGAATTTGACAACTGGGGAGCAGTGATGAGTGTCAGTGAAGAACTGCTATGTTCGTTTGAGCTGATCAAGCCTCTTGACAGTGTGGCGCTCAAGCAAGAAATGAAAAAGGGCAACAAAGAGCGGAGGCGAATGGACGAGCGGCGTGTGTCTGACGGGCCGCAAAGCTACTGACGCGCTATTTATACATATACATAGATAATTTATTATTGAGATTGTTCGGTTGGAGATGTGCGGCTAGACTGTTTGCACGCCTTGACGCAAGTTGGATCCGAATCAGGGCTAGTAACGGTACGCGCGAGATATGCGCGTAGAGACAGAAGCGTGCAAACAGCCTAGCCGCAATTGGATCCGTATCAGGGCCAGCAACGGCACGCGCGAGGTATACGCGTTGAGACGCAAGCTATAAATGCTTGGGCATACCTCTCACCACCACCACCACGACCAATAATGGGACCCGATGCGACTCCGCTGTTACTATTTGATCTGCAAGACTATTACACTCTTATTCGAGCCCTTGGCCGAGGCAATTTCAGCCACGTGTTCCTTGCGGTATCGCACGATGGCATCCCCGAACAGAAAGAGATTTTCAATGACTCGCCATCCAGTGATATGGCGCAATTGACACTTGATCCCAACGGAGACCAGTCATATACGTCCGGCGAAAATGGAGTTTGTCTAGCAGACGTGGAAAATATTGCACCTGGAATGGATGTGTTTATCAACGAAGACACGTCAATCTCGCTGACAGACGCGTCCGAGGTCGACACAAGCAGCCCCGACATGTCCCAATCGTTCATCATCCAGAATACGCCTTCGCCCCATGTTGAACCGCATCAACTGGTTGCCATCAAGGTGCTGCTAGAGCAGGACACAGAAGTGTCTCGGTACAAAACGCTTCCTGAGTTTGTGTTCTATTCTAGAGTACCGAGACATGTCAACCTGGTGAGTATTTACTCGATATTTCTAGACCCATCAGTGATGCAGTACTGCATCGTCATGGACTACCTCGAGTGCAATCTATTTGACCTCATGAAGAGTCGCAAACAGGCGCTGTTTTCGTTGGGCTCCCTGAAGTCCATTACCCGACAGATTCTAGAAGGACTAGCGCATATCCACGACCACGGATTCATTCACCGCGACATGAAGCCCGAAAACATACTGGTTTCCCCTGGCCGCCGGCAGGAGGACCCAAAGTATATTGTTAAGATTGGAGACTATGGTCTGTCCAAGTACATTGGCGGCCGTCCAGATCTTCCTTCCAACCAAGTGTGTGGCCATTACACGCCATATTGCGCCACGCGCTGGTACAGAGCACCAGAGATCCTGCTGCAGGCTCAAGTGTACTCATTTCCCTCTGATATCTGGTCGTTTGCTGTGGTGTTTGTAGAACTGGCAAATTTCAAACCGGTCTTCCAGGGAAGAAACAACATGCACCAGCTTCAGCTAATAGCTTCTGCGATTGGTGTCCCCGGAGACGACGCGCCTGGAGGCGAGTGGCCCGACTTTTGGTATCACCCGATAATATTTGAGATTAAACCGGTTTGTATCAACTGCAGCTCCTTTTGCTTTATGTCTATTTTTTGTGCTCACCTACTAACAAGTCACGCGGACGGCCCCACTTGGTACTGCTACAGCATACATACTACTTCGCGGCGGCGTCACTGCTGGAAAAAGCGATGAAGTGGGACCCTGCAATGCGGTGGACAGCTCGAGAGTTGCTGCAAACGCGGTTTTACACGCAGCATTAAATAAATAGCATTAAATGGCATTGAATATATATACACAGTTATCAAAACGGGAGCCATTCATCATTAGAGTCAGTCGAAAGCGGGGGGAGTAGTAAGAGGTGCGATATGGCTTTTTATTTTCTTTGCCCAAAAGAAAAGAAAGTCACTTTTTGTCAGTAGGTGGGGGAGCCTGCTCTTCAGCCTTGGGCATCTCGTGGCCCTGTTTTTCCAGCTCATATTTCATTCTCTCCATGGCTCTATACACCTTGGATTGAAGATAAAAGCTTCCACTCTTCTCCTTGGAGTTGACATCAAACAGGTACTTGTACTTTTTGTCAAGCTTGTCAGGAGTCAGACCGGAAATATCGAGGTCCAGGATCTTGGAAGCTTCGTCCAAGGAAACTCCTCCAGTTTTTTGTCTAGTGGCGGCGTTGGCACTGGCGTAAAGCGAAGCCTGAGAAGCCTGGCGGTAGGCCTCAGCAAATGCACGCCCAAACACCTGCGATCCAGTGATCACCACCTGCATAATAAGACGATGCGCCATGGTGTAGATTTGCCGTTGACTCTAAACGAGACGAGATTTCTTGCAGAGGATCCCCAAAAATATGGTTAGTGCCGGGTAAGCGAGCCAGGCTACCGTGCGTGAGGCAAGCTTCCCAACTCGTCTGTTTACCTTGGATAACATGTCGTTGTTCAACGGTGGGGTTAGCAACGAGCCGGGGATTTTGTGCACAAGAACTTTGGATCAGCCCTCTTAAGGGTTGCTAAACTGTGATGGCGAGAACAAAATACGTGTACAGGCAGCACCGATACTGACAAGCTATCTGACAGGTTGGGCATCATCTTGCATATTCCTTTCGACCAAAACACACCATTATCAATCTACAACCATGTTTCTACAGAGTCGTTGGTTGGCACTACAACGCAGGACTCGTTGAATTCAATTTGGCCACCGACAAAGGTCATGACCAAGATCCCGGCAGCCGCTTAGTCAGCGCACCTGTGAAGGTTTAGTCTCAGCCGCCAGCATATCGACACGCTAAAATTATCACTGGTACATGGCCGCTGGGGTCAGTTTTAACGACAAGATACGTCCGCAGTTAGAGGGAACCTAAGTTATTTGCCAGTTGGCTGGAGAGTAGCAGATGGAGTTGGATGTGGCGGCTGCAGAGCCGAAGCCCTCACTCGACCCAATACAAGAAGAGGAGCCATCATCAAGAACAGTATACCCAATCGATGCTGGTGTGATTCGGTGTATATGTGGGTTTGACGACGATGACGGATTTACGATTCAGTGCGAAAAGTGCAACGCCTGGCAGCATGCCCAGTGTGTGGACATAGCCGACGAACAGAGCGTGCCAGACATTTACTACTGCGACATGTGTATCGACCCAAAACTCCGCAAAAACTACAACCCACAGTTAGCAAGAGAAAGACAGCTTTTCAGAATACAACAAAATGCCGCTGGGACTCAAGTTGAAGACGATTCGGCGTTGGTTCCAAACGACTCTCCCGAGCTTAGTCAACAACAGCAGCAGCGATCTGGCGCTCGACCGGGCTTGTCGAAGCGCAGATCCAGATCAACCGTTGGTCTCGGTGTAACTGTTGATGGAGACGGGGCTCGCAGGCGTAAACCCAAACGACCAAAGTCCGGAACCACCACGAGAAGTACAAGTCCAGGCGACGACTCCCCTATCGGCGATGGTCTTGGTAGAGCTATGAACGATTTTGACCAGGATACAGAGGGCGAGCGAGGGCCACGAAGCGGGAACGGAGCAGGACCAGGCCGCAAGAGAAAGCGCATGACGGTGGAAAACAACAAAAAGAGTGGTGAAGCCGACAACCACGAAATTGAAGCCAAGTATACACATGCGCAGTCATACTTATCGCATGTCGTCAAAACACCCGAGTGCGAGGTGGACAATGCTTGGACACACGAGTATCTCTCCAGCATTGTAGACCAGCTGGACATTTGCCCTAGGGCGAGGAACCGAAGTAATGGTGGCACTGGGCAGGTAGTTGTGCAGCCGTCAGGCGATCAGCAAAAGCAAAAGTTTGGCGGCTTTCCCAATTTTGCAGTGTACGCAGGACACGACATTAAAGCAGAGGAGTTTGTGTGTTTGGCGACGGGAAAGCTCATGTTGCAAGAGGACTTCAAAACCAACCCAATCAACCAGTTTAGGATATTTGGATGTCCAAAACCAGGTACGTTGTTTCTGGAGAATTTCCCCGTTGCTCTTGACGGCCGGTGCATTGGCAATGAAGCCAGTTTTCTCCAGCGCTCCTGTGAGCCAAATCTACGCGCACGTCTGGTAAAGAAGGAACCCGTGTCGGCGCAAGAAACACAGCCAACGTTCCAAGTTGCGATTCTGGCCGCAGAAGAGGCGATCCCATTTGGCGCAGAGTTGTGTGTGGGTTGGTCATGGGACAAGAGCCACCCAATCCACAAAGTTTTTGCAGCCAATGAGTCTGAGGAGGAACCCGAGCTCACAGAAAACGAAAAAGAGTTCCTGTGGCAGTTCTTCAAGGCTTTGCAGACGCGGGACATCTCATGCCGTTGTGGACGAGGAGCAGATTGCAAGGTGGCGATGGCGCGCAAGTACATTGAACAGTTCTATCCTATTGAGAAGCCTAGCCCTAAACGGAGGGCCCATGTGAGCTCAGCAATTTCAGCACTGGGCACCGGCAACGATCCCAACTCCGTCTCTTCTAAAAGTATGGCGTCTATTGGGTCTTACTCGGCAAGAGAACAACGGAAGCTGAAAGAGACAATTATGCTGATCGAGAAACTGGAGAAGAAACCAAAGCCAGAAACAACGGAGGGGACACTCGCACCTAGCACTGGCCATGATGCTAACACGATACAGGAAACGGCTAAGTCAGAGAACCAAGATGATCGTATGGATGTGGACGAATTGTCAAAACCCACTATTACTGATACGTCCAATGTTCAACTTCCCAGGCGTTGTCGACTAATGCAGGAGTTTCAATCAAGACAACAGTCACAGTCCCCGATGGGCATGGTTTCCCACAGAAGTTTACCGTCTGCTGCGCTCGAGAAGCTTGGTGTGACTCTATCCGTTTCCGTGTTTGAGTCAATGGGACGGTATCGCATGTCCACTACGTCTGTGTCTCCTTCCAGCAGCGCACAGGTTTCGCCTCATTTTGCAGAACGAAAGCTACCACAAGATACCAGCAATGCCGAGACTACATCCAAAACTCAAGGAGATGAATGGGCGAAGAAGGCTGAGGGTCATAAGCCGGCAGTGATTGCCGCTCCGGTCCCGGTTCCCCCACCCACTAACAAGGCCGTCAAAAGGTTGACGTTTGCCGACTACAAAAAGAAGCAGCGGCCAGGAAACGCTAGCGGCTAGCCACAGCTATTTATATATAACTAATGCATTAACAGGAGAAGTGATTCTGAAGCGGTTGAGAGGAAAGCCCTTTTGATGTTACTAGACGGTTCCAGGACTTTCTAGTGCGCGGCTGCTGCGGCTTTCACGGGAGATATATTAGACCCTGCATCAGACTAGGGACAGGCCACAAATCAGCGTCGCGAGTATGAGTAAACAATTGCAGGCCCAAGCGATAGTGAGGCAAGCTGTGCGCCAACGACCACTTGCTCTGCAATTGAGCAGTAGGCATGTGCGTTGCATGGCTCCGCCCATCACACAATTGCCATTACGCAATCATTCAACATCAACCATGCTACAGACACAACAACGATACGGCATACTGCAAAAACATTTACCACTGGCACCACCAAGATACTCTAGGGGATATGCCGGTGGGACTCCTGGAAGTCAAGGCATGAGGTTTCAGCAGGAAGAACCGGAGCAAAATGCCCTAGAGAAGTATGGAACCGACTTGACTAAACTGGCCAAGGACGGAAAGCTCGATCCCGTCATTGGCCGAGATAAGGAAATTCAGCGTACCATTCAAATTCTGTCCCGTCGAACCAAGAATAACCCGGCTTTGATTGGGCTCGCTGGTACCGGAAAGACCGCCATCATGGAGGGATTGGCTCAACAGATTGTAAAGGGCTTAGTTCCCGAAAGCATGAGGGACAAGCGTGTCATTGCTCTGGACTTAGGAAGCCTGATCAGTGGAGCAAAGTATCGAGGAGAGTTTGAGGAGCGACTCAAAGATGTTCTCAAGGAGGTTGAGAAGGAACACGGCAACGTTGTACTATTCATTGACGAGCTTCACATACTTTTGGGTCTTGGCAAAGGCGAAGGAAGCGTGGATGCTTCCAATCTGCTGAAGCCAGCTCTAGCGCGAGGACAGCTCCAATGCTGTGGTGCGACCACCCTTGATGAGTACCGCAAGTACATTGAGAAAGATGCGGCATTGGCTCGACGATTCCAACCGGTTCACGTTAAGGAGCCTTCTGTCCAGGACGCTGTCAGTATTCTGAGAGGCCTCAAGGAGCGATACGAGGTCCACCACGGAGTCAGAATCGCCGATACTGCGCTCGTCAGCGCTGTGACTTACTCGAATCGATACATCACCGACCGTTTCCTACCGGATAAAGCCATTGACCTGGTGGATGAAGCATGTTCAGCTTTGAGACTGCAACACGAGTCCAAACCCGACGCCATCAGAGAGCTTGACCGAGCCATTATGACTATTCAGATCGAGCTCGAGTCTCTCAAGAAGGAGGACGATGAGCTGTCTGTCGAACGCCGCAAGACACTGGAGGATACACTCAAGCAAAAGCAAGAGGAAGTGGACCGCCTTACCAAGGTATGGGAGTCAGAGAAAGGTGCCATTGAGGAAGTCAAGCGCGCCAAGAGCGAGCTGGAGCAGGCCAAAATCAATCTCGAAATTGCACAACGCCAGGGCGATTTTGCAAAGGCAAGTGAGCTACAGTACAGTGTGATTCCCAAGCTGCAAGAGCGACTACCTAAGCAGGAGTCCGCAACCACTGACGAGAACTCGCTTCTACACGAGTGCGTCACCAGCGGAGACATTGCCCGCGTAGTGTCCCGCATGACTGGTATTCCGGTTGACTCTTTAGTCAAAGGTGAGAAGGACAAACTACTGCTCATGGAGGATTCTCTCAAGCAAAGAGTCGTCGGTCAAGACGAGGCTATCAAGGCCGTCAGCGATGCAGTTCATCTCCAGCGCGCGGGACTCACTAACGAAAAGCGTCCTGTCGGTAGCTTTATGTTCTTGGGACCCACTGGTACCGGAAAAACCGAGCTGACAAAAGCGCTAGCAGACTTTTTGTTTGACGACGAAAGCGCTGTTGTTCGCTTCGACATGAGTGAGTTTCAGGAACGCCACACCGTTTCGCGACTGATTGGCTCGCCTCCGGGATATGTTGGCTACGAGGAGAGTGGCCAGCTTACGGAGGCTGTTCGTCGCAAGCCATATGCAGTGGTACTCTTTGATGAGTTTGAGAAAGCCCATCCAGACGTTTCCAAGCTGTTGCTTCAGGTTTTGGACGAGGGCCAGCTTACAGACGCACAGGGCCACAAGGTGAACTTCCGCAATACCATCATTGTGATGACCTCCAACATTGGTCAGGACATTCTTGTGAGTGACAAATCAGCAGATGAGACCGGTAAGGTCGCACCCCAGACTCGCGAGAGAGTGATCGATGCAATGAAGTCACACTACGCTCCTGAGTTTGTCAACCGACTGGACGACATTGTTGTCTTCAATCGCCTGTCTAAGACCGCGCTCAAATCTATTGTGGATATCCGTCTCGGGGAAGTTCAAGACAGACTGGCCACAAGACGCATTCAACTGGAAGTGGACGAGAAAGCAAAGATTTGGTTGGTAGACCGCGGCTACGATCCTGTATATGGAGCTAGACCGCTCAACAGACTTATTCAGAAGGAGCTGCTTAACCCTCTGGCCATGCATTTGCTACGTGGGGAAATTTTGGAGCACGAGACTGTACAAGTGACCGTCAACGACAAAGGCTGGCTCTTCGTCAAGCCCAATCACGAAGTCGAGTAATTATTTATCTGTATCATACCATTCTTGTTTATATTATCGTAAATTATTATTTACATGTATCAACATAATAATTAATCATGTCAAGCCAGGCAGATCAGGGCGGTCTGGTTTTTCTAGAAGAGATGCATGGGGGAGGGTATTGAGGACTTCATCCGTCCATTCTTTTTCACCAGATGGGTGAGCCCGCGAGTAGGGCGAGCCAATCCTTGAGGGGCTGGCCTTATGCATCTTTTCCCGCCATATAATCTCAGCGGGATCTTGATCGGGCTCGATCCACTCGAACCCCTCGCCGCCTCGTACCCAGTACTCGCGCAACAGTTCTTCTTGCTGTGGAGTGACAACATCCATGCTTCGTTTCTGTAGTTGTTTGATGAGATGCAAAGAGCATTCGCCCTGATTTTCGCGTAGCGACATGTTGAGCTGAGCCAAAAGCGACGCCATCTGCATTTCAGCTGCATGACGATACCGGTAGGAGGTCCTGGTTCCCTTTGACCATTCCAGCACATCTCCTGATTTTGAAAGTCGTCCGCTCATAGACAGAACTCCATAGAGCGTCAAACTCGTGACGTATGTGAAAACCATTAGGGGGATAGTGGCTGGGCCCAGGATCATTGGCACAGTGGACCAGTCACCTATCAAGCCAGATTGGAGAAGAACATGCACGCCTCCTACAACGGATGAAGTGCCTGCAGCCCAAGCCGTCCAGAATTGGCGCATTTTGCGAGTGACGTATCGCTGGTATAGGCTCTGAGACCCAACCGTCTTGTCCATGATCTCCAAGGCATGGTCAAACTCGGCATGGTATGCTGCATGTCTGAAGGGAACCATGGCCACGTTGTGGGGAATATGACCAGATTTGCTATTTGTGGCGTTATCTTTGTTGAACTTGTCCACCACCAAAAGGGACATTGTCGAGGAAGGGCGGTCGTGTTTACTACCCGAAGAACTCAGAAAGAAATCTGATAGGACTTTTTGAGAGACATGAACCTGCTCTTTTAGCAGAAAAGACTCGAGAAGCTTGCAAGCCCTAGCTGGTGGCAGTCGCGGGTCGGATCTTTCCTGAAGTGTGCTTTCCAGTTCTGAGCATGCTCTCAGCGCGGCCACTGTAGACTTTTCATCCAGTGGAGAGTCGATTTGTGCAAAGCATCTCTCTAGAGCCGAGATCTCGTTAGGGAACTTAGGGGCGTCATGCAATAGCCGAGCACAGGCTGGCAATGGCCAACGATGCTGTTGTCGTCTTAGACCCGATCGTATTATGCAGTGGTGCATAGGCAGAAATATATTTTTGGTTTGTGTGAACTGCACAATAAACTGTATTTGATATGGGTCGGCACCCTATGCAGAGTAAAGGGAAGAACACTCAGATCGAGTCTTCTTTCTCTAGCATCATTGCTGTTTTAGTAGTGCTCTCAGTACTTTTACTACTACGTGGAGCACTGCCTCACACTGACCCCGCTGGCTGCTGAACGGCCGAGCCTCTTTATTTTGACACGGAGATTATATCTATCAAACGATGTTAGCTTGGTACAAGGCATCGTTTACGTGTCAAAATAAATTAATAAGCTACTTTGCGTGTCTCAAAATTCTAGACATGAGGTACTGGCCAAACTTGGCTCCCAAGACTGGAGTACTTGTACAGTACTTCACCTTGTTCCCAGCACGGTTATAGAGCCAGTTTTCTGGATCAGCGTGGGAGGGGGTATCGATTCGCGGGCGACCAATGCGTTTGTCTCGCAGAACCATCCCTTTGGTATATACTCCCTCGTACTCAACTCTCAAATCTAGGTCTGTAGCAAACCCCCAGTCTCTAAATTCGGGTGGGACCTGGTCTCCACACAGGTCACAGATGGCATAGAAAACCGCTAGAGGGTCATGCAAATTGATATGACCCCCATCTTCCAAGTTTTCCAGAGTAGCCATAGCTTTGAATGTACTCTCCATCCATAGCCGCATCCATCTGGCCAGCGCCGATGAGCCGGATCCCTCTGTGTCCGCCACGCTCTCTTCAAACACAGTGCGTTGAAGATTGTGTTGCAGGGTAATATCGAGCGGAAACAGGCGGAGGTCAATGGGATCCCACCCATCTTCCTCCAGCAGCTCTATTGGCGTAATGTGGTGGCTCCGGGGTCCGGTGTATTTGGGGTTCCGGGCTGAGTGGGCCAATACATAGGCTGCAGCCAGTGGATCACAATAAAAGTTGAACTCTGAAAAAGGAGAGACATTGCCTGATACCGACACAGCTCCTCCCATAATAATGACCTTTCTGACCCGAGAAAAGGTTTTTGGGTCTGCCTCAAGCGCGCGAGCTAGATTGGTAAGCGGGCCAATGGCGCAAATGTTCACGGTGTTCGGCTCATTGTCGCGAAGCACGTTAAGTATCTCTTCATGAGCAGGCAGAGTCGACACTCGGTACGGTAGGTCATCTTCCATTTTGCTGCTGTTGATCACATCTGCCCATTCGTGCAGCGACTCGACCGTTTCAAGGTAAAACTCTCGAGCCTCTGGGTTGCTGTGGACACCGCCCAAACCATCAGCTCCATGGACGCTGTCAGCTGGCAAAAACTTTTTGTCCAAAGAACAGATTGACCCTGCGGCAACTAGAGGTTTTGGTCCTTTGAGCGATTGTCCGTTTGCCAATGCGTCCTGCTGCCAGACGTGAAATATCGTTCGCAAGTTGTGAACAGCATTTTTCAATGAACAATTGCCATATATAACTGATACAAGGCCAAGGTTTATCCTCTCATGCAGCGCGAGGGTGAGGAGCAGCGCTAGGGCGTCGTCAACGCCAGGATCCGTGTCAATGATCAACATGATCAGTGCTTGTGTTGTTGTCCTAAGCTGCAGGGTTCGCGGGAATTGAGCACACTGGGTTGGGGGAGAGTAGGGCACGGGTCTGTGCTCCGCAAGTGGTTTTGAATGGAAATTTCAGGGGTCTGGCGAAAGCGGGGTCAGCACGCCCATGCACCACGCACGCCAACTGTGTCTCAGTGTGTATGTTTACGCATGTTTAATGGCCATGTTGAAGGGCCATGACATGGCTTGTAGCCATTGTAATCAGTTGCTTGCCATCTAATTTTTATCCCTAGTGTAGCTGCTATTTTTTACGTCAAATAGGCTTCACCAAGATCATCACTGTCTCTGAATCTAATTACTACCAGCCCAAGCCTCACGGTGGTGTCAGTGCCGCCGGTGGGCTCAGGTGCGGCACAAAATAAAGGTAAAGGGGGAGAAGTGGGAGTTGAAAAGTGTAATCAGAGCCACGTCAGACGGGCTTACTGCTAACAACAACAACGCCGTCAGAAACCAGGTCTTTTCTTATTGATTCAAGATCCGTGCCTAATGTCGTTGGCCGAAAAGTTGATGGAGAAGCACCAGGTGGAGGACGGTGCGAATGGACAGGTAGCTTCCCCCAACACAACCACCACCACCACCGCCACTACTACCCCCAACGGTCATACCCACAGTGACCAGCCAGCCTCTAGCAATGGGGAGGGATTAGAAAGCGGGCTGAAGGAGGCGATTGGTAATGGATCCCCAAGGGCCGAGCAAACCAGCAAGAATGCTACGAGCAGACAAGGATCAAAGAACAAGATGGACATTTCTTCAATGGAGGCGTTCCCATCGCTTGGAGGCGGATCAGCTTCTTCGGCATCTGCACCGGTTACATGGGGAAGAGCTTCCTCGCCAGCAGTGTCGTCTAACAAGGGATCGCCCATCTCTAAAACAGTCACTGAGACTTACACACTGCCTCAAAGTGAACAGAATCCGGGCGCCAACATTAGCGCCGAAGTTTCTCGAGTGAAAAAGCTCACAGGTACTGCCATAGACAGCTCGACCAGTTTGCGCACCAAGTCGACCAGCTTTGTCATTCGTGGCCCTGCTCAGCAGGTTGCCAGAGCCAAGAGAGAGCTTCTGCGTGCAGTTGGCCGTAAGGTTCGCAGAACTATCTGGATTCCCTCCAGTGCCCGTAGCCAGGTCATTGGATCCAAGGGCGCCAATATCGAGCCAATTGTCACTCAGAGCGCGTGTGCTATCGACGTCAAGAAGCAGCGAGGCCCTAGTCGGAGCCATGATGAGTTTGATGAGGAAGACATTGAGGTTGTCATTGAGGGTGAGGCTAGCGGAGTGGAGTATGCCATCCATCAGATCAACGCCATTGTGGATTCTGTTGTCACGATGGTCAACACTCGCATAGTAGGCATCGACAAGCGACTCAAATTCTTCATTGAACAATACGCCAAGGAGAACTGCCCTGGTGCCAAGGTGGCGGTTCGCAGCGCTGGCGAAACAGATACAATCATTATTCGCGGCAAGCGTAACGAAATCGAGCCGGCTCGTGCTGCCGTTGAGCTTTTCTTGGCTCAAACGTCCAACTTTACATCCAAGACCGTGCACATGCCCCGCCAAAAGATCAAGTTTGTTGTTCCATCAGCAGTGTTTGAAAATTGTCGTGTGGCGGTCACCAATGTCGATGACGCTGCGGAGCAGATTGAGCTCTTTGGACCAAAGGACAGGCTGCATAGTTGTGAGAGTACAATCAACCAGATGACCCGCAGCACAAAGACTCTCCAGCTCAATATCGGCCTGGCCCATGGCAAGAACTTGGCCCATGCCCGGTCTCTCGTCAAGTACTTGGAGGCAAGAAAGAGCCTGGACGGTATACAATCAGAGAACAACGTTGTCATTGACCTTTTCCCCGCTGGAGATGCCGAGTCAACAACCTACGAAATCATCGGCACCGAGGAGCCATCGATGATTGCGGCAAAGAAAAGCATTGTCAGCCTTGTGAACAGCCTTCCTCCGTCGCACGTTCGTTCTGTTGAGGGAATTGATGCTACGCTCATGGCCAAGATTGTTTCGTCGTTGAACACTCCATCAGTCGATGTCATTCTCAGTGAAGATGGTACTGCTGTTGTTGTGTATCGTTCTGCTACTAGCGATGATGAGGACTTTGGTCCCAGTGAGGATGATATCAGAGACACGTTGTCTGAGGCTGAGGCTCAGCTGCAGAGAATTCTCGAGAGCCAATCCAAGATCAACACTCGGGAGGTTGAGGTGGAGCAAGGAGAGGCGAAATTCCTTCCGAGGGCGATGAAGCAGGTCGAGGCTCTGATTGCCACTGATCGCCAGAATAATGCGGTGGACGTGGCCATGGCCGATATCGTGGGCAACGATACGATTCTCCTTAAGGGTCCTGAGGACTATGTCGACAAGCTGGTGGAGGCTCTGCGCGACGCCATTTCCGAGGCCAAGAACTACGAGCAGCTTGCGAGCTACACGACACAATTCATTTTCCCCAGTGCTCATGTCAACAAGCTTATTGGAAAGCAGGGTGCAAATCTCAACAAGATTTGCCAGGAGTTTGACGTGAAGATTGATGTCGATGGAGCATCAGGAACGGGATCCATCCAGGGTCTCAAGAAGAATGCCGACGCCGCAAAGCACAAGATTCTCAACCTGGCACAACGGCTGGCTGACGAGACGACCATCAGAGTGAATGTACCTAACGAGTTCCATGCTCAGCTCATTGGACCCGGAGGCAAGTTCATCAAGAGACTTATGGACAGATACGACGTGTACATTCAAGTTCCCCGCATGTCGTCAACCGGTACCGAAGAGAGCCGTGAGTCTACCCCTACTGGCGGTGACGATCAAATTCTGATTCGTGGACCTTCCAAGGGCGTTGACAAGGCCAAGAGCGAGATTGAGGAGTTGGTCAAGTACATTCGCGACAGCAATTACCAAGAGACGATTGCGGTACCTCAAGCGGCTCTGAAGCGCATCATTGGCCGTCAGGGTGAGATGGTAACCAACATCAAGAATGAGACCGACACTCGCATCGACATTCATCATGAGGACGAGAATAGCAGCGACAAGATCAACATTGACATCACTGGACACAAGAGTGGGGTCAAGAAGGCGGTCATTGCCATCCAGGAGATTGTGAAGGACGTATTGGACAGAACCGAGCAGAAGCTTCCTGTGGATCTCCAGTACCACAGGCTGATTGTTGGACCACAGGGATCAACCAAGAAGGACATTATTGCCCGTTGCGGCGGAGAGTCCGACTGTATGATTTTTGTCCCAACTGCAGACAAGAAGGACCCACATATTCGCATCACTGGTACTCGCAAGGCCGTCGCCAAGGCCATCAAGGAGATTGAGGCTATTGTTGCGCAACAGAAAAACCAGGTTGAATCTCTGATTCCTGACATTAACCCCGACCGCTTTGGTGGTCTCATTGGACCCGGAGGGGCTACTAAACGCGATATCGAGACCCGCCACAATGTTCAGCTGTTTGTGCCCAAGCGTGGTAGCAGCGAGAGCGTTAAAGTCACTGGCAATGATCAAGCTTCCGTCGATGCCGCCGTTGAAGAGATCCAGAGTATCCTCTCATCTGGTGGTGCCGGTATCTCGAGCTCCAAAGTGCAGGGTAAGGTTGAGGTCCCCCGTCATTTACATGCCGAGTTGAGCAACAAGGGCGCCTTTGTGCGCCAAGTCGAGTCACTGTTTGGTGTCAGGGTGGACTTTGGAAAGGGTAGCCTTCCAAAGAACTTTGACATACCTCGTGCCCCCGACTCATTTGTGAAGGAGGCTCTGGCTGCTGCCAGCAAGGTCAGTAACGACCAGCTGGTCTATCACTATAAGTCCTACATTGAGAGCGAGCTGGGCGCATCCCCCAAGCAGACTCCTAACGGTGATTCGAAACCGGTGGTTTGGACTCTTGGTGGTCCTGAGCAGGGCAGAGTTGATAAGGCAGTTGCGTTTGTCAAGAAGTCTCTGGACCAGGTCAGCCAGCACGACAGCTATGCGTACCTGTGGCTGTCGAAACCCAAGCTGTATGGTCGCATTGTTGGGCCGCAGGGTAGTCGCATTAATCACATTCGCCAGGAGAGCGGTGCCTCTATTCTCATTCCTCCATCCGACGCCAAGGAAGGCTATGTATCTCTGAAGGGCAGCCAAGCCCAGATGGAGGTTGCCAAGGAGATGATCAAGAGTGCTGTGCAGTAACTAAAACTATATCACCCATTTATAACGAAAAATCAAAACAATTGCATTTACCATTCTAACACGCAGGTTGTAGTTTCTTCCACTGGTAGGTGAGTGTCTTCGCTATCGAAGAAGAGCTCTAGAAGTTGGCCCTTGATAGTGTACGGGCGAGCTGGTGAGATTGTGACTTTCGCGACACTTTGAATACGAGAGCAGTAAATGCCGCAGTAGCCAGCTGCCTTCACTTTGACACTAAGCAGTACCTTCCTGGTAACGGCGGATTCTTCCATGACTTCGAACTTGTCAATGGCCAAGACTCCGGTCAAGTGGCTAACTATTCCGAAGCAGGCAAAATCAAAGGAAACATCCGACTGTGGGCTCCGGCATGAGTGAACCGGTACCACGGTAAACACGTCTGACTCCAACGATGTGAAGCATCTGTATGAAGCTGATGTGGACACAATGTCCGACGACTTGTGGGATCTAACAACAAAACTCTCGTACTTGCAACCTGCCAGGCGCATCGCCTCCTTTATCGAATGCATGACATCTTCTCCGACGCAATTCTTGCTGAGATTGAAACCCCCCAACACCAACGCTTCACCATTGACGTGATTGAATGACCACGTGAGCACATCAGCTCCGTACGTCGCGTAGACCCAGACAGGAGTAGGCGGCTGTGGGAACTGCAGTACAAAGTCACCTTCTCTAGAGGGATACGACATCTGACGAATCAGGTCAGCATCGTGATATTCGGGGTTATCGGTAATGTAGATGGGGCCTCCCGATAGACAGCGCGCAACTGCATGCAAAGATGGACTAAGTGCAGGGACCTTTGCTGAAGGTGGAGGTTTTGACTGGAACATGTCGAAATCTAGCGAAGCTCTAAGGTTGCTCGTGTATAGGCAATTGTAGAGGTTGGTGTAGATATGCCAGGCATGACTGTCAGCAATGGCCGGAAAAAAGTCATCCGAGTTTCTCAAAATGGGCTGCATGGGGTGGCTGGATCCAACCCAGGTTGGAACAAACGACAGCATGTTGGGGCTCATCGCCATACAATAGATGTAGTTGGATCCAAAATACTTGCGTCCAAAATGGGCCGATAAGGGACAGTACGTTTGCCACAACAAGTTGCGAATGGCCGGGTCGTCGACGCTCTTTAAAACACTGTGATTGTCCATCTTGACCAGAGTCACATCGCAGTCTCGAAGCAAGCTGAAGTATTTCTTGTAGAACTTATCCACAACATCCGGGTGAATGAATCTTCCAGCGTTTGTATCGATGGTCTTGTACTCCTTGTCCAATTCCGAGTCACGGTAGATACCGTTCCAGTATCCGTTGATTGTTAGCCACACTCCAACGTGTTGCACGTACGGAAACTCTTTCTTGATTGCTGCGATAGAAGCTTTCAACCCAAGCGGAAATTTATCTTTGTTGGCGCGCATGGAGCAGAGTTGTCTGTCTCCCTTTGTGTCCTGCCAGCCATCATCTATGATCAACGTGCCTGGACGTATTCCCAAAGCTCGAAGTTCGGATATAGCATGCATCAGAGAATCCAACGTAACATTGATACCGATACCATTCCAGGAGCAGTAGCCCAAAGTAAGAGAGAAGCTGTCAGGTAGCTTTGGGGTCTCCTCTTTCAGCCCCAGCCTGACTGACGCACTGACACAATCGCGAAACGCTTTGTGCGGAGATGTTGCACAACTGACCACTACTGGAAACTCGCGGGAGTGAGTTGAGTCGTTGACGCAAGACATGGTGATGTACGAGCTTCCCTGCTCATGTTTGAAGACTGTCTTCATCATATGTTGAAGTTCTCCTGTGATGCATACATGACAGTCGTCGGCCAATTGGAACTGAATGGCTATTGCTTCCTTTGATGCATCCAGGCTCGCAACATCGTGCGATGTGCGCGGGGCATACCAAAAGCCGTTGTGTTGTACAATCGCAAATACTGCCTGGCAGGGCCGACTCAACTTACCTATCGAGCATTCTCTCGTTTTCAGTCCGTCAACGGTCAATGCATAGGTCTGGCAATCGCCTTCACCTACAATTTGTAGGGCGTCATCCCAATTCTCAAAAAATTTGTCTAGTAGTGTCATGGTCGAACAACAATGATATACGTCTTGTCGATCGAAATGTGGGGGTCATGCATGGAACGGTCAGCCGCATCCCCTTGTTCGCTGAAAGAACTGGGTCCACAAGGAACAAGTTTGAGATGCAAATGTCATTAAATACGTGAATTAGTTGGCGTCGTAAGGTAGATTGCTGCGGTGAAATTGACCTGTGCTGTACTGCTGCGGAAGCCACGGCATCTGCATCATGGACAGCTGCTGTGGAGTCAGAGTTACTGGCACCACAGGTGTACTTGGCTGCTGAGGCAACGGCGGGCCAGTCTTCTGGCGTTTGGGTCTGTTCTGCTTGTTTTTGTTGGTTTTGTTCTTGGGTTTCCGCTTCTTTGACTTGCTCTGCTGCTCGGCTTCATCGTCACTAAACTCTTGATCCTCCTCGGCAATTTCTTCGTCATGCATATTACTTGCATCGGACCCTTTCACACGCGCAGTTTCAGTCAGTGTAAAAGACGATTGGGGCACAACATAGTAGACGGACTGACCAATTCTATCGTGGAACTTGGGCATTGGTTTGGCCCCTTCATGCCTGTCTGTAGCATCAGTAGTGTGTGTTTCTGCCGTTGCCTGCTTGTCTGTAGCCTCGCCAGTATTTGCATCGGTCTCAATCTCTGTTTTGTCTGCCTTGCTCTGTGTATTGTCACGTGCCAATTCAGACTCTGTTCCAGCTTGGTCCTCTTTAGCTGTCTCTGCTGTAGCAGCGTCCTCTTCACTCTTGGCAGAGTCATCTGGTCGTGGCGTTGTGGTGGTGAATTTCACGCTGTAGAGTGGCTGCTGTACACGACCAAACGTTTCGAAAACCAGCCCCAGGATTTGCCTGTCCTCGAAACACAAAATAGAAGAGTCGCCCAATACCCGAAACTCACCTGAGCTCGCCGCTTGGATGACCGCTGTTATCTCTTGGGTTTCTCCCCGCTCCTCGGCCATGACATTCATGAGGGTGCCTACATATTCGATTGGCGTATCGGCAGTCAGTTTAAAATCTGTGGGTACACTGGGTATAGGTTCGTATTCCGCTTCATTTACCGTCCTTGGAGGTTGATTGCCAGACCCGCTATCATCGTCTTCTTCGATATCACTTGCGCCATCGTCGCTGAGGTCGTCGTCGGAATCACCAATCTCGTCTGAACTCGATGATGTAGAGTTAGATTCGACATTCTCTTCGTTAACTCCCAGTCTTTCCTCCACTGCATCCGTGGATCCCGCTTCAGATGGCTGGACTCTGGCCTCTTCGAACTCCACGGCTTGTCCTGCAAGCACTTTATCAAGAGTGTCCATGATGGTAGCAAAATATTAGAGTTGGACCCTGGAAAGTTTCAATGGCATGGTGACACGGCTGAAAAACAATAGCCAAGGTTGGTAGATTTATCTCGTTAACGTATCTATATATTCATTACCATACGTCCTCCTGGTAAGCGTTCTGAGTTTTCATCGACTTGACGAGCTCCTCAGCCTTTGTCAGCTCCATTCCACGCTGCTCGCTGATGATCTTGGCCAGCGTTTGCTGCACCTCTCTTGCCATGCGGTTCGCATCTCCACACACATAGAAATACGCGCCCTCCTTTAAGAGCTTATCGATGTAGGCTGCGTTCTCCAACATACGATGCTGAACATACACCTTTTCTTTGCCCGCTCTGCTAAAAGCAGTAATAACCTTTAGGAAATTGGTCTCGTCAAACGGACCCGCTTCCTCAGGAGCCTCATTGCAGTGTTTAGTCCACTCATCGGCATATAGGTTATCCTCGGTCTCTGTTCGGCATCCGAAGAAGAGAATGGCTCTGCCAACGGGTGTTCCCTTGGAAGCCATGACAGCCCGCTCATGGATAAATCCGCGGAAGGGAGCCACACCAGTACCAGGACCAACCATAATGATGGGCTTCTTGGGGTTGGAAGGAAGTTTGAAGTTGGAATGTCTCACATGCACAGGCACATGGAACTGGTCATCAGTCTGGAAGTTTCCACGCGGGCCAGAAATCATATACAAGGGGCTCTTGTCTTTCGCCTTGTTGACGGCGTGCTTGATATCAAGAATGTAGTTGGTAGCCACACCCTTCAGCTCGTAGTCCGACGCTGGATCAGGTCTGATCGAGTCAACAACAGCAGTGATAGAAACGCGGGTTTTGTTCACCATCGCAGACGACGAAATCGAGTAGTACCGCGGCTGCAGGTGTTGGATGCTCTCAACAATGAATGCAAATGGAACCTTTTCCCACTTCTTATTGTCCGAGAGCTCTTCCAAAAGATGAGCCACGTTCATCATTCGCTGGGTCACACGCTTGTTGAATTCAGCCTTGTCGGAACCAAGCTTCAGCACTTCGGCTCTCGCTTCATCAGATGGAGCAAACGGGGCAATGCTGGACAGGAACTGACGCGAGACAGGTCCGTTGATCTCAAGGTAGTATCGAACAACAGTATCGTAGGTGGTGGGAACAGGGAAGGGAACTTTAGCAGTAGGATCAAGGGTCTTGACATCAATTACATCTTTGGCCCGGTCGGCAAGGCCAAAGATCTGCAAAAATCGATCAACTTCCTTGTTCGAGTTCTGCGGCCAGAACGCCAAATGATCACCGGTCGTGTACTTGACTTCGGGTGCAACCTCTAGTTCAAGGTGCACGCAGTTGCGGGACTCAGAAGCAAACAGCTCACGGGCCTCGACAACACGCGCGAGATGGGGATTAGTCGCATTGTAAGGCGCAGTAGGAGCTTTGGCAAGGTGGGCCTTGTTGGTCTCACCCAGATACACTTCTTCGTGCTCGTGAGTGAGCTCAGTGACGTCAATAACCTCAATAGTCGGCTCATAGACGGCCTCGTGCTCAGTCAAGTTCTTCGTCTCCTTGAGAATAGGGAACATGTCGTCCTTCCAAGCCAAGTAATCCTCCTCCATAGTTCCCACACCATCATCACCCTGGCCGTAGGGACCAATTCGAGTAGCACCTAGCTTAGTAAGGGTGGAATCCAAGTTCTTGCCGACAGAGTTGAAATGCTCGTACGTGCTGTTTCCAAGTCCAAAAACAAGGTAGTGTACATTTTTGAGAGGCGACTCCTCAATAGACTCCCCCTTGCTGAACTCCACGTCGGGGCCCGTGATGAACTCGTAAAAGTTGACCGCGTTATCAGTGGGCTCTCCTTCTCCGTATGTAGCCATAACAAACGCAATAATCATCTCCT
The DNA here is from genome assembly GCA_023628915.1 of Trichomonascaceae sp. Y4102. Lineage (NCBI taxonomy): Eukaryota > Fungi > Ascomycota > Dipodascomycetes > Dipodascales > Trichomonascaceae > Trichomonascaceae sp. Y4102. The sequence continues at coordinate 97,468 of JAMAJT010000023.1, read as the reverse complement.
CGGGGAACTCATCCAGGTTTTCGAAATCATAGTCGTCTACATCCGCAGTCATGGTCTTGAGTCCGAATCTCTGGGAAGCCTCCTTCGCCAGCCTAGAGGCATAATCCTCCGCTGTACCGGTCTGCGAGCCGTAGAAAACAACCATGTTCTTGCTGTTGTCCTTCATCTTCTTGATGATGTCTCTCTTCGAGCCTCCAGCAGCGCCACCAAGTCCTCCGCCAAACGGCGCCTGAGTGCCCGCAGATCCTGGATACTTCTCAGTATCTCCTCCCCATAGCGTTCCTTTGGTGAAGTAGAGTACAGTGATGGCCAGGATGATAGCCACCACAATCAGATCCACGGTATCAATGGCCATGTCTCGATTAGTGGTATGAATTCTCCAGCTTCTTCACCTTAGGGGATGTGGCCGGCCGGTGATTTAAGCGTTGGCAGTTTGCCAGGGCTAGGATCCTTAGCCTCCACCCTAAACGTTTGACGCACGCATTTCAATTGTCAGGCTGCGGTCAGCTGATGCCGGAGTTTCAGGCGGAACGGGTGCTATGGAAAGAGGGGCTCAATGTGAAGTTCTTTACCGTGGCACGCGTCCCCACCACGAACCGCATATGTTAACCGTCACGTGCATCTCTACTTTTCATTACTTTAGGCGCGGAGATCGAGGTGAGACAGGTTAGGTTGTTCACATGCGCGCTCGGCCCATTTTCACAAGCCCTTGCATATACTTCAAGAAATGCGAAGTTCACGATCCAAACGAGAGACATGAAGAAAAGTTGCGCCAAATCTAACGCAAAGCAATAGCACTATAACTAGACCCTTGAGCTTTGGATTCTAGCATACAGATTGGCTAAAACGCCACTCGACGGGCTCTAAATCCAAAGATGCTGCGTATCTGCTTAAGTAAGCAGGCTAGAACAGTTGTGCCACCCTGACCCCTCTCGAGCAAGAACCGTGTTTCATACTACAATCTTTAGCGTGCCGGGTTCGGACACGTAAGAATGGGAATCTTTGGATTCTTGCCGTCACTAAAAATACTGGAAACAGTTTTTGACAACAACAACGCCCCTAATGACGGCATTTCTTCCCCCACTGACGCTGATGGACCACCACTAGATAGCCCTCAACATCACCAGCCGGACTTGACTAAGCGAGGCTCGGCCATCTCCACGAAATTATTGTCCCATGGGAATCAATTGAATGGCGACGGGCCAGTAGATGGCTCCGATGTACCAGATCAGGAGCAGTTGCAACAACAGCAGGAGCTCGACCCATTGTCGAATGTCATCTACCGACGTATCACAACCGAGCAGACTCCACGGCTACACCACCACCACCACTCGGGCTCTCATGCCCATCAGTTCGCCATCGATAAATCCGAAACAAACACTCCAATCTCGCCAACAGTGGGGTCACGTGATCCCTTCAGTCGCGCCGGATCGGCACTTCCTAATGGCGGTGGTGCGAGTTCAACCAACACAGCTACTGGTGAGGAAGACCCCGCGGCAGCTACAACTAATGGATTGCTGAAGCGGCAACAGAGCACTTCTGATACCCTACTCGAAGGCGATGGAATTCATTTTATTCAAGATTCGAATGGCCAGCAGACCATTGACTTTCCACCCATTAAGCGCAACCCTAGCAAGCCAGGATTCTTTTTTCGGCTCAGAAAATCGGATGGAAGACCTACGGTGGAGGACGAGCAGGACGTTGATCAATCCGCCGATCGCCGCGACGAGGGCTGGAAAGCTGACGTTGTTGGTTATGTCCCCAACCTTCCCTCCGCACCAAAGTACATCCACGTTCGAGCCCATAAGAAACAAAAGCGAGAGTTCAATCGGGTTTTTCTCGCTCAAGAGCTCAAACCACCGGAGCTAGATGCACCTTTGGACAATTTGGCCACAGCAAAGAAGAGGTATGGCGTGTGGTGCGCCAAGTTCAGCAAGGACGGTAGGTATCTTGCAGTGGCTGGCGAGGATGCCGTGGTGCGTATATGGCAGGTTCTTAGTTGGCCACAGGATAGATCCTCTGCAAATGGCGAAGGTGGCGAAGACGAAGCCAATGGCGCGAACGACTTGCCCCACTCTGGTTCACAGAGTAGTCACCTGGGAGCAACACCCAGCGGCACGAATATGGGGTCGGCTAGTGGCAAAGGCAAAGGTTCTCGCAACAAAACCGACTATGCTCCTGTGTTCAAGCCTGTGCCTGTCAGAGAATTCTTTGGTCACTCTGCTGACGTGTTGGATCTCAGCTGGAGTAAGAACAATTTCCTGTTATCTTCGTCCATGGACAAAACGGTTAGACTGTGGCACGTTGACCGTTCGTCTTGCTTGGGGTCGTTTCTGCACTCTGACTTTGTGACATGCATCCAATTTCACCCAAATGACGACAGGTTTTTTCTCAGTGGATCTCTTGATTCCAAGCTCCGGCTTTGGAGCATTCCTGATCGACAAGCTGCGTACGAAGCCAAAGTGCCTGATTTAGTCACGGCCATGGCGTTTTCCCCCAACGGCACCATTGCCATTGCAGGATGTTTTGGAGGCCAATGCTTTTTTTACGAAACTGATGGACTAAAATATCAGACGCAGATGCATGTGCGTAGTTCCCGTGGCAAGAACTCAAGCGGTTCCAAAGTTACGGGAATCGAGGTGTTCCAAATTCCCAGCTCGATGCGATATACAGCTCGCGGTTCATCATTCGACAGTGACGTCAAACTCCTAATTTCGACCAATGATTCCAGAGTACGTGTGTACAATTTCTTTGATCGCACTCTTGAGTACAAGTTCAAGGGACATGTGAATGAACAGTCGCAGATCAAGGCGTCCTTTTCGGACAATGGCGAATACATCATATCTGGTAGTGAAGATGACCGGACATATATCTGGAACGTGCAAGAAAGTGCACGAGAAAGCGCGAAAAAGAAGAAGGAGCGCCAGGAATACGAATACTTTCACTCGAACAAGAGCATGGTGACAGTGGCCATGTTTGCTCCTACGCTAACGCGGCGGATTCTTGCAGCGTCAGGAGACCCCGTTTATCAAGTTTGCGACCCTCCACCTGTGCGACTGACCCCATATGGGCCTGAATTCGAGAACCATTCAGCACCACAGCCAGCATATATTAGCGCTAGTCAATTACAGCGCATGACTTCTAGCGAAAGGATCATCAAGCAGAAATTTCCACCCCTCAAGCCCCAGACCGTTCGGTCGCAACACAATGATGGCAATATCATTGTGACTGCGGATCGAGATGGTGTTATCAAGATTTTCCGCCAGGATTGTGCATTTGAAGCTCGTAAGCTTCTGTCGGACGCCGCGTCTGTTATGCAACGCAAGAGAATGAGTGGTATCGGTCTTAGCCCGACCCATTCGTGGCGCGATTCGTTTTCCATTCACCGTTCTCGTTCAGTGAGAGCTCCTTCCATCAGAGCGGGCTCACCCAACCCCGGCCAGGTCTCAAGGTTTGACGATGCGCCCCCTGTGCCATCGCTCAACGGTGTTGGTGACCGTGGCCGGAGATCAAGAGCAGGATCCCTCACCACCGTTACTTCGTCGCAAAGCGCATCTCTACAAAGGGACCTAACGCGACCGTCAGCAGTTTCCTTGTCTCGGGCGGGGCTGAATAGTGCTCCATCTGGACAACATCCTTCTGCCGACCACAGCCACTCAAAGTCTTCTGGTTCAGCCAATGGGAATGGATCCAATGTATCGGCAAGAAGCAGGAGGGAGTCGTCAGGTGAACCCATTATCAAGTGCGATAATTGTGCTGGCACCTCTTTCACTGTCCGGAAACTCGACGATTCGATGCAGCTTGTATGTGCAAACTGCCTCAATCCCAAAATTGGTTGATCGCACCTCAACAACTAACTTACACCCTAATAGTGCTAATTGAATGCATTGAATTATTATCATAGTTGCCTATGAGTGTCTTTTCTGGCGGCTGGCAGCTGCAGCCGAGACGCTTCCAATGAGATCGCCTGCAATGGCTCCAATGTACGCACCGACAATCAGCGTGATTGGCCATCTCTGCCATGGTCTGTCCCAGTCGAGAGGGATGGGAATGGCACCTAGCCATAGCCCAAGCCAGACACCAATGGAGGATGCATATGGCCCAGTGAGCGGCATTCGTAAGCTCATTAACCTTTGCCAAAGAGCGGCATCGAGGCCAAATTTGAAAAACAATCTTTGGGTAGCCAAAAGAGACGTCTGAACAGCCAGCACCCAAGTTTCCATGCCGTTATCCATAATAGGCGCTCCCATTACCACAATAAATAGGAAGATCAGAGGGGAGAGTGCCAGACTCAAAAGTGTTGACAGAGTTGCTGTAAAGATTCGACTTTCATCCTTATTGTCGTCTCTTCTCTTTCCGCTGCTGCTGGGTTTGCCACTGGGCTGCGCCACACAAATGATAAACTGAAGTATCGCCAAAATAGCAGACCCCCATGCCAGCGTACGCACTGGAGCTTCCAAAAGCCCCGACTTGAACTGCCCAATCAAAACCAACAGCAGTCCAAGAGAATGGCATAGTGACAGAAAAATTGAGTCGCTAGATCCTGCAGGTCCAGGAAGAGCGCCGGCAACCCTCTTGCTTCTGTCCATGTTTATGAAGGTAACTGGAAAGTTGGACATAGCTTCACCATGCGGCTACATCACCCCAAACTAAACTAACTGAAAATGCATTATTATTAGAACCACTCTGGCATCTCATAGACGCTGCTGAGCACATATTGGATATCCACGCTACCAGTCTTTCCCAGTTTGCGCGAGAATTGAGCCTTTTTCTCGATCGACAGAGCAGAGTATCGAGATACAATTTCCCAGTCAATCACCACCTTCGCGTCAACCCCGGCCGAGGACTGGCCCGATATGTCCAAGTCCATGTTACGATGCATCCGTGGGTTAAGGCACGCGTTGTGATTATCCTTGTCAATGATTTGTTGCTGCACGGCATAGAGAATGCGATAGGCAGCCTCTGAGATGGGTATCACCGTGGAGACTGCGCCGTCTGCCGAGACAGCAAGAGGCACAATATGGCTCGAAGTGGTTGACTCGTTCAGCCGCATAGGAATAGCCACCATAGAATTGAATTGGCGGGCAGCGTAAAACTTGGAGCGGAGAAGCATTTTGTGTCCAACAACCGATGAGGTGTCCTCAGGATCGTACTCCAGAATCTGCATATAGCCCTCCATGTCCCCGATAACTGCAAAAAGCTTTCCATGACTGATGAGGAAATCTGCCGAGAGCACTCTAACGTCTCTCAAGTCCTTGCTCATGGCAGTCATGCGATATGGCTCGTTGCCGAATCCCACAAGCCAAACGCTGCGATGGGCATCTCCAATGAGAACGAGGTTCTTGATACTCTTGGCCTCAGTGATGTAAAGCTCGTAGTCGATAAAAGCCACCGGTATAATCGAGTTGTCTTCCTGCATATTGCGCACCACAATTTTCTGCCCTTGTGCGATCAGAAGGTTGCCAGCTACCTCGCAAAGCGTGGATACCTGGCCCTTGACAACCTCTTGCGAAACCTCCTTGAGCTTGTGGTTCTTCTCAGGGCGTCCAGGCTCTGGAACGATGCCCACCGCATCAAAAATGTAAAATTTACCAATCGTTGGTAAGTCCTCGCCTCGCATCGTCGTGGTCCCGATCGCAATAAACTCTTTGTGGAGCTTCGACTTTTCAATGACCTCTAGTCGAACTGTCTTCAGCGCCAGAGATACCTCATTGTCCTCAAACTCCACTTCGTCAATAACAGTCCAGGTCATTGGAGATATCAGTTTGAGCGATCCTTTGAATGAAATCGCCCGTGGGTTCTTCTCGGGGTCTGTGTACGGAATAGGTTCGCCGTCCTCATCCACGGCATTGTATGGGACTTCGCGCGATGTTGTCACCAAGTACAGACCTGACTTTGCGTGAAAAGATACTTGATGGACGGTTTCGCCCAGAACAAGCTTCTTTGTTTGCCACGGAAGAGCATAGTTGACGTCCCCGTCCATAACCTGGAGTGCGAGACTGTGGAACGACTTTGACAGGAGAGCATTGGTCGCCAAACCGTTGACATTGATGCTGGCTGATGTGGAGGACATAGCCAACGATCGGATCACAGCGCTGGATTGGCGGCCCTTCACGATCATGCGCGGAACTCGCCATCGCGCATGGCCGGTGCCGCCGGTTCCAGTAACCAAAGCAACGCTGTAGCGTCCAACCCTGAGCCGCTCAATAAGTACAGGAATATGAGCTTCCATTGACTGTTGGCGGATGGGCCACGCCGTCACCTTCCTGAAGACCTTGGAATCGCCGATATGGAATAGCTTGTAAAGACTAATCTCAGCGGCCGTAACAATGACAAGATGTTCCTCTATATCGCCTGGTTGGTCCCCCTCGCCAAGATCCACAATTTGAACAGCTTTAATATCCTGGCGGTTCTCCCCAGCAGCAGTTATGTCCTTCTTTGTAATGGTCGGTTGACTCTCCAAGATGGACGGCATTCCTTCAAACTTTGCGAGAAAACTTATGAAGCCCGACTGAACTTCCCAGATTGCCACATACGACTCAGCAATGCACACAACGGTTGGCCGCTTGACGTCAATCGCGTCCGACTGCGCTGTAGAATCGAGTTTGCGCTTCTTCGATCCGCTCTTTGTTTTTGGCGTCACAAAGCATGAAAGGGTGAGATTAGCAGTAGTGGCTTTGGTTGGAAACTTCTTGGGTGCTTCAATCAGCTCCAGCTTCTGATTGACGGCTTGGTACAATTGGATCTGGCCATCAGACAAAACCACCAGCACATAGTCTCCTACACAACTGCTGCCAGATACAACCGCCTCCTCTAACTTGATGACATGCTGTCTCTGGAACGTGTTATCATGTAGCGCGAGACCATGCTCAAACACCTGGACGAGGCTCTCGCCATCAGAGAGGACGTATGCTCCGAGAGTCCTTTGCTTGCGCACGATCTTCACGGTTTGGGTGACATCATGGAATGTAAACGTATCCGGCAATATCTGCGCAATTGTGGTTCCCTTATTGGTTGATCCAATAATATAGTGCTCCGCGACTGAGTTGAACTTGATGGGGAAAAACTTTAAGATGGGACCCTCGAAATGGAACTCCTTGACCGTGCGGAGTCTCATTTTTCTCTGGAATATACAGAGCCCGCCTGATGCCTGCGCTCCACTGGCAGCTACGAGAGTCGACGAATTTTGCTGAGATCCAACGCAGACACTGTTTAGAGGACCATAAGTTGTCATAACATCAGAAACAGAGTACCTGTGAGACCGGGGGTCAATTTTCAGTCTGTTGACCGTCGAAGACCCATTGTCTTGTCCGTTATTGTCGTCCTCGTCTCCGTAAATATCATCTACTTCGTCGTCTTCTGCGCTAGTAGTTGCAGGTTTATCGGCTGCGACTTTGTTATCGGCACTATTCGACTCGAGTGTGCTTTCGTTGTTAGTGTTCCAATTAATGAGTTTTGAATCGTCAGTCTTGCTTGCGATAAACATATGGCTGCCGTCCATTGGTACTGCGCAAGTGGGCCGCAAAAGCGTAAAGGGCGCGCCGGCAAAACTAACAGGCTCAAGATCAAGCCCTAGCACTCTTCTGCCCTCAATTTGTAGGACCAAAGAGAATAGGCGTCCATCGCCCATTACCAGAAGAAGGCTCCCGGCCTTGGAATCAACCACAGTGACAAGTGAGCCTTCCAGGTACAGATCTAGATGCGAGGCATCTTTGAGGGGCAACTTCGTAATCTGCTTCGAATATGCGTTGACGCTAATACCAGTGGTACGTCCAGAGGAATCGACATACACAAGATGATTCAAGCCCTGTAAAATAGCGCCTCCTGTCGGAGCACTTACAGGAACTATTTTGAAAATGTCGTAAGGTAGTCCTTCGACTGATATGATTGTTGTGGAAGACTGTTGATCGAGGTCGAGAGAAAGCGCCAGGTATTTGACGGTGTCCTGACGCAATGACTGGGTACCAACCCACGTGCGACTGGGCTCGTACAAGATGGCCAGTGTCGGTTCGCGATATTCGAATAGAAAGTCGATCGAAATAACGTTGGAGATGGAAGTTTCAATTTGAGTAGCAGTCAGGAAGGCTGTTTTGCCAAATATCGGCGGGAGTTCGCCGTCGCTGCTGCTCTTGTTTGGTACATCATCAATCTCATCGCTGTGAATAAATGGAAGCAGAGCGAAACAATCCTTCTGGTACATCAGGCACATGCAGTTACTTTCCGGGTCAACGGCGCACTGAACTTGAAAGTCCGGATCTATAAAGTGTGACGCGTGTGGGTCGTTGATCATATGTTCCTCGTAGAAATGAAGACTGAGCGGCAAGAGACCGAGACTGGTTGGATCCCATGAGAGAATGACCGCCTTGGCGTACTTGAACGTGATGAGCAGGCAGTCGGTCTCCACGCCTGTGACGTGCAATCGCTTGAGACCGGTGACGTGACCTTGGAGAGGCCATTCTCCTTCCAAATATAGCTTTTCTTTCCACGTATTGTTTTCGCGGGTCGATTTAGATTCAATTGCCGTGACTTCACTGCTGATAAACGAGTCGCTGGCGTTCAAGCGAGCGTCCTCGATATCTTTGGCGTCCTCTAGATCATCATCGAGTGCGGGTCGAGATTCCAGTCGAAAGACTTGCAACAAAGTGTTGCCTTTGACAGTAATTAGATTCTTTCGCCCGGCTTCTATAAAGCAAGCACCGATGCTGTGCGTGACAACAGATGGGCCGACCAGCTCTCTGTAAACATTCATGTGCGTCGTCGGTGACTTGATAAATTGGAGATGCCAAACTCTACATGCTCACACTTACCCTTGACCAAGTCTCCTGTCCATGAATGTTTCCTTCTATATATTATTTGAAATTAAAATGACCAAAGCCACAACTATTTTCTCGAGTTCAATACTTGGCCTATTCTATTCCTTGGAGCTTGGCGTTCACTCTGCTCTGCTTCCAGCATCAACCCTTGCTCAAAGTTTCTGGCAGGGACCAAGGCCAAAGTCTTTATTTGTCGAGTCTAAAATGCGGTTAAGCGCATCTTCATGTCGACCGCGCGGGATTTATCAACTGTAGACCGCTTTCTACTGTAGCCTGGCTTGCCAACGGTTTTATCCCGCCCACGCTCGCGAACCCAAAAAGCCCGAACCCGGAGGCCCCCACTTTCCGTTAAGAACTCGCCTAGGCGGCTATTGACGAATTTCCACCACACACTTTGACAGAAAATGTCAGAGCTCAGAGAAAAGATATTGGAGGAGGACGCCAAACCACGTCACCTCAGTCATTTTGGTGGCTTTATTGCTGGCGGAATAGCAGCATGTGGCGCCGTCACTGTGACTAACCCCATCGAAGTCATAAAGACCCGCATGCAGCTTCAGGGAGAGCTCAGCGCCCAAGGAAAGGGCACAAAGGTTTATAATGGTCTCTTTCAGGGACTCGCGACAGTATACAAGCATGAAGGATTACGCGGATGTCAGAAGGGTCTCATACCCGCCTATTTATATCAGATTGGCCTCAACGGATGCCGACTGGGATTCTATGAGCCTGTGCGCCGAGGACTCTATTCTGTTTTTGGGCATGACGACTCTGGTAGCCCTCAAGCAGCCCAGAGGTACGGGCTGAATGTACTTGCCGGAGCCATCAGTGGAATCATGGGTGCGGTGACCGGGTCGCCTCTGTATTTGGTCAAAACCCGTATGCAGTCCTACTCGCCTGCGTTCCAAGTGGGATCGCAAACCCACTATACTGGAGTGTCCAACGGTTTGGCGACAATCTGGAGAACTGAGGGATTTCGCGGGCTGTATCGTGGAGTCGATGCTGCTATTCTCCGCACAGGTGCTGGATCAAGCGTCCAGTTGCCCATCTACAACTGGGCTAAAACTACACTAGAGAAGTACAACCTGGCTACGGGAACCTTTGTGCACCTGGGAGCCAGTGCCATCAGTGGAGTGGGTGTGTGCATTGTGATGAACCCCTGGGATGTGCTCATGACCAGAATGTACAATCAGAAGGGTAACCTCTACCGAAACCCCATTGATTGTCTAATTAAGACTGTTTCTATAGAAGGGCCCTTTGCTCTATATAAGGGATTCGTGCCTCACTTGTTGCGAATTGGGCCCCACACCATTCTCACCCTGATGTTTATGGAACAGACGATGAATCTAATGAAGCGGATAGAGGGCATCCCTCTTTAAAATAACTGATGATAGATAGAGTACTAGAATTGATCTGCATTACATTCATACTTAGTAGCTGGCTGTGGCCTTGCCGTCAGTCTTCCATCCGTAGGTGGCCGCAAGACGCTTGGCCAAATGCTCATGAGCCGTAATGCTCTCACCTTGGGCATTGGCGCCGCGATCCTTGATTTGCGACACAATGGGACTGGGAACAGGCTCTAAGAGTACCTCTTCTTGAGGATGGCAAAAGTAAACAATTGAGTATCTATCCTTTTGCTCGTCTTCCAGGAATCTGACGCGATGGATAGACGACTTGAGAATGCCTGCGGTCCAGAACGACAGGAGATCAGCAATGTTCACAACAACAGGAGCCGCTCTACCGGGGTATTTGGTGGGAATGTAAGGCACTCGGGTCCATTCCTTTGTAACAGGAGAAAGAATCTCAAGTCCCTCCTGGTTGATGAGCTGGAAGAGCAGCGTCAGGCTGCCGTAATCAGTGTGAGCTCCAGCACGGATCTTCTCTTCAGGAGACGACGCATTCATGCTGTGGTAGTAGAGGAAACGCAGAACGCTACCACTGGGGCTGTTCGCCTTGTGTCTATCGGCAAACCAGTTTGCACCACCCTTGGACTCATCGATCTTGAGACCAATGGCAAGCAACTTTAGTAGTCTCAAAGCAAGATTGTGGCACTTGCCCTCGAAGTAGGCAAGGCGCTCCTTGTTCTTCTGGAAGAAATCAGGAAGCTCATGGAGAGGTTCTCCGTTGATGAACTGGCTGAAGTTGAAAGCCTCTTTGGGATCACCCTTCGGCTGGCTCTCTGGGTCCAAAACCTCCAGATTTAGTCTAGAGTAGCCGTAGTTTTCAGGAGTAATCGGGATCTTGGCTTTATCTTGGATGGGGAGCGCAAAAAACTCCTTGGACAGCTTGAAAACTTCATCCACATCCTCTTGAGTAAAGTCCGAGCCGTCGATAAAGACGAATCCGAGCGTGGAAGCGGCGTCCACAAGCTGATCAGCCACTTGCTGGTTGATCTCAGATACGTCGACAAGAGCAACTCCGTTAGACATGGTAATTAGTAGTATTCAAAAGCCGAAAAACATCCAATTTGTACCGAAAGAGCGGCTATTTCTGAGGGCAAGGGCTGATCTGCTTGGCGGTGATCTGAGCCGAGATAAAAAGGTGTCAGTGGGCGTTGCTCAGATCCGAGAGCCGTTGCATGCATGTCATCTCTATTGTTGTGCCTTCGTGTCAAAGCAGTTTCAATTTTGGACATCTTTTGCACTGATGCTGAGGCAAAGCAGCTGTGACGAAACTGCTAGACTCCTACACTACCGCGGTTAGATCCGCGGTGGTGTGACAGATAAGTCGATAAATTGTGGGGTAAGATATTTACTAAAATTATGAAATTGTCCTATTCGACCGGCGGCTAGCTGTATTTAGTGGTTATCATATACACTGGACTATAGGTTGCGCACAGTGTAGTGAATAGGGCGATATATCGCCTCCGAGGGCTAGCTTCTGCTCATTTCCTGACGGTGCCCTAGAAGAAGCAGTGATATAGGTTCATTGGCCATTCAGATGCTCCTGTAATGACTTACCATGCTGAAAATCGCCTCTAACATATCCTGGCAGGTCATTTTCGATTGTCCACAAAACAAAGTGAGCAGGGTCTGGGTACACCACGCGTTGACAGCACCACCACTACAATAGAACAGCCAGCTGCGATTTGCACAATAAACAGCAGCACATTGCAAACGAATACACACAAAAATGACAGGAATTAGATCATTCGACAATTTCGTCAATGAAAGCCGACTAACGCGGACCGTTTCGCTAAAAACATTAGAGGGCTCGACAATCGGTATTGCATCCTCCCAGTTTGTGAGCCAAGTTCTCACCACGCTCTCTTCACATCGAGAACCGCTGCTGCACGCAACCGGAGGGTTTCCTCTAACACTCGAATTGGCTCTGACAAAACTCAAGGATGCCCTGACAGCTGCTGGTATCAAGCCGCTGTTTGTGTTTGACGGACTGTGCTTGGTCCAGACCGCACGACACCCCGGCTATGAAGAACCCCGATGGACAAAGGGAGGCCATAGAGCCTCTTTGGGCGGCGGCATGAATGCAGGAATGGGCACCGCCCGCCAACACAGAGACCAAGCCTGGGATCTATACAATAGGGGCCATGGCGAGCAGGCCGTCATGATGTTTGATGAGGCCGAAACATTCAATCTTAAAACCGACTATGGCATGCGCCAAATGATTGATCTGCTAATAAAGCACGGGCTCGACTACATGGTCGCCCCATACACTGCCTCTGCCCAGCTTGCTTACCTCTACAGCGAAAACCTTGTGGACGCCGTGTTTGCCTGCAACGACATTCTTCTATACGACACCATCGACACGCTACTCACCTCAATTGACGACGTAATTATGCAAAACCACTCCGGTGCCGAACTCAAGACTCTGGCCAAAGACATCACCTGCTCGTACGTCAACAAGCCCCAGATCCTCGCAGAGCTAGGCCACATTTCCGACCAGCAGTTTCTCGAACTGGGATTGGCTTGTGGCTGCGACCTCACTGGACTGACAACGTTCCCTATCATTGAGGCGTCCACGTCGTCAACTGGCATGAACGCCATGCGCGTGGCCCAGGGCGTGTTGCAGTCGTCACCAGGAGCCTCGCTGCTCAACTTGATTCTCGTTATGCCCGAGAACCAGGCCGACGTGGGCAGCACGCCTTACCCCACGATTTTTACGCGAGCTATGGCGTCTGTACAGTTCCAGCCAGTGCTGAAAGAGTCAGGAAAGGTCGAGCCCATCGCCCATATCGACGAGGTGCCGTCGGATATGCACGACTTTATTGGCCAGCGACTGCCTGACGAGCTCTATTTTTACATGTCGCGAGGTCTTATTGGGCCCGAGCTTCTAAATGCACTGACCTCTGGGATGTTCTATGAGTATGCTCCGCTCGACGGAGGTGTGAACCGGCTGTTCCAAGAGTTTATCATCGCCAAGAGCTCTCGTGGTAGTGCTAATGGTATGTCTGCTGCCGAGATTCGAAGCGCAATTGTGTCATACCTGGTTCAGCCTATAAATCGGTACTATCAATTCAAGCCTATGGAATGTGTGACTTGGTTCGAGCAAGACGTCCCAATTGAAAAGGTCAATCCGCCACTCTACAAAACTATTGGAATCTCTTGGCGGCTCACCGAGAGCCTTTTTGCCAACAGTAAAATGCAGATCCCCACCAGTCTGTCGAATGCCCTGGTATGTCTCAAGGAGGGCTCACAAAGTGACGTTTTCTCGTCCGATGTGGCTGCGGGTTCTGTCAATTTCGCCACGATTCCAGAGGTTCTGGCAAATGTGTACTTCCGCACGCTCCAAACACTCAAGTTCATTGACGAAAACCACAAACTTACCGGGTGGGGCGCCGCGCTGGCGTCCAAGTTTGCAGCTGGCAAGTGCAAATCTGTTGACCAAAACCAGCTCATCGTATTGATGTGTCTACTGCGCCAGCCCCAGTTTGTGAGTATGATCAATTCAGGCAATGAGAACGACCATATCAAGCTGATCTCCCAGGTCGCCTCACACATCACCCTGCGCCACAAGCCTGTTGGCTATACCGGACCTTTGACAAGAGAACTTTTGAGCTACCACTGTTTTGTTGCCAACCAGACAAAGTCTCTTCGCCAACTCATTGAGGCAGTAACCACGTCTCTGTTCCTGAATGGCAATACAAATAGAACCTCTTGGAGCCAGCAGGACAAGTGGACTCAGCTCGTTAGCGAGCTCCCATATGCCTCTACGCCCAACACTGGCACTGGCATTGCTACCAAGTTCTATCTTGAAGAGCTACAGTCCTCCGGCAAAAAGGTTGGTGATTCGGCGGCTATCTCTGTTGTCAAGACCATGTTTCCTCAGGCGTCTAACGTGGCAGAAGACCTTTCCTCTGCGATTGAATTTTGGGACGCGTTTGCTGACATTGTGCAGAACGTGCCCAAGGGCCAAATCGACGGCTTCCAGAAACGGGTGCAAAGCGCCAGAGTCTGGCTCAAGTCGGTCGGCGTCTAGTTACAGTAGTAATAAAAATACGCGTAAATGGCATGTTAATAAATATTGTGGCTGCCGCCGCCGGTACTAGGAGACATGGCAGTCTGGGGCCGCGGGGTTGCTCCTGCTCCATTCGCAGCAGCAACCATTTGCTGAGGAGGACCCATTTGCATCTGCATCGAGTGCAACTGCTGCGCTCGTGGCATCCCACTCTGCTGCTGCAGAGCAGACTGAGACGCATTGGCGCTGTTGTTGGCAGTCTGACGCGACGACGCGCTCACACTGGATCCACTGCTCGCAGATGTTCCGCCCAGAGGCAAACACCAGTGCCGATGCAGGTTCCAGGCTTTGAGCTGGCAGTCCTTGGAACAGTACTTGGTTCTCTTACACCGTCTGCACTTGGCAAACTGTCGAGGGAACTCCTCCCACCGGCCACACTCAAAGTTAGCGCATTGGCGAATCCCGCCTTTGCTCTCGTCCTTACGCACAAAGTTCCGCATCACCACCCCGGCCCAGTACTGAATCTCTTTTGGGAATGTCTTGAGAGTGAACTTCTCAACAAGCGGAAACATGTTGAGCTCCTCGCCTCTAAACTCCGGGTCTATGTCTGCGTCGGATGCAAAAGAGTACGAGTCGTAGTCCAGCTTTTTGTGTGTGGTTGCGTGGGTCTCCTCCTCGTCCTCAAACAGCATCTCCTCGTCCTCATCCTCGCCATGATGACAGCAGTGGTGGTGCGTGTCGTTGCTGGTGTGGCCCCACTTGTTGAGAAACGGGTGGTCCTGGTCTCTGAGCGACAGCTGAGGTACAAGATGGGTCTCCTGCAACTGGGGCTTCAGGTATGCGTACTTTGACACAAACGCTAGAATCTCAAGTGCCCACACCACATCCTCATCCCTAGGCACAATCACACTGTCAGAGAAGCTTCTAGGGATCGAGCTGCTTGACGTTGGCGATGTCCTCGCAGACCCGGGTCCAGGTGCAGGAGGACCACCACCCGCAGCACCGCCAGCGCTCGGGGCTGCAGCCATAACTAGCATCCCTGTGTTTGCTGAGAGCTGCGGGTTCTCATTCCCATTGTCCGAGTCTCTAATGGAATCGTGCTCCAAAATCCCCGTCGCAGCTGGGTTCACTGCGCCAGGAAGTCTAGGGTTCCGTGCTCGTGGGATTGCTTGGCCCTGAATCGGGGGTGGTGGTGTGGCTTGTGGTTGGGGTTGAAAGTCTACTGAAGGTGAACGAGCTGGAGCGGTTACAAATGGCGTGATTACTGGGGCTGTGGCCGCTGTTGGTGTTACTGTTACTGTTACTGCTGACGGCTGAGATACTGTTTCTTGACGGTTATGATCGTGCGATCCATGGTTAGTAAACCCATTTACACGCGCGTGGGTATGGAATACGGCGTTAGATGCAGGAGAGTGAAGTAAAGGCGGATTGGGTAACGTCGACCGTAGGATATTCGGCGTCACTGTTTGTTGCATCACGTTGTGTGCAAACGACGCAGCGTTGGCTGACGTTGTGCGGTCAGTGTGAGGGCGAATAGCGTCTTGGTTGGGTGGCTGTGGCGCATTTCCGGCAGTGATGGCGGCTACGGGAACTCGTTGTGAGTACTGAAGGCTGTTACTGTTGTTGTTGTTGTTGTTGTTGTTGTTGTTGTTGTTGTTGTTGTTGTTGTTGTTGTTGCTGCTGTAGTTGTTGATGTTATTGATATTAAAGTCGGAAACTGACGCTATGGTCGATACCGACGACACCGTCGATACTGATGACGCCAGCGACGCCACCGACATGATGGATCTTGTATCAGAGTCGGAAGGCATGTTACGGTGCGCTGAGATCATGTATGCCCGGTGCGGGTCGACCATCGATGCTTGTTGAAGGGCGCCACTTTCCATCTGCTTTTGCTGCTTGACCCGTTTCATCACAATGAGAAAATTGTCCAGCACTGTCGAGATGACGGGTATCACGCCCGCCTCTACCACTCGCCGACGTACTTGCTCTGTACCACGGGTCCCCAGGAACACTAGGCATTGGAAAGCCAGTGTCCACTTCCACGCCACCAGCGTGCGCGCCTCCTTGGACAGCGACTCATCGTCCTGGCAAGACTTTAGGATTTCCACCAGTCTTTCCAGTCCGCCATCGCCACACAGCGTCTCGCGAACACGGCCGGCTGACGATGTCAGGTACGTGAGGTGGTTGAGACTGTTGACCAGCGGCCTATCTGCTGAGCAATCGAGCGCCCGCCGGTCGTACAGCGTGGTGGTGATTGACACGGCCGCGCGGTTCGACGCCACAGACCGGAAGTTGGACTCTCTCATTGGATTTGGATGTGGTGTCCGCCTTGCGCGTGTCTGATTGTAGGCCACAAAAAGTCGGCTTTAATGTAGCGTCTAGTGTCTGTGAGAGAAGTGTTGTTGTGTGTTTTACCACCAGTGGTCCCAATGCGGCAGGCGTTGTACGTTTAGGAGCCAAAGGCATTGACAACCTTAGTTGGTGGCAAATTTGCCACCACGCACCGTCACGTGATATTCCGCCGGCCATTGCCCGGCGCTGGGTGGGAGTTAGGGCTAGGGCAAAATAGCCGGTCTCCGGCACGATGACTGTTGCATCTGCATGTTTTCTCTATCGCTGGCTGCATGTCGGCGGATATTTGGGAGTCGTCACCGGGCATCATGCATCACGACTTTTTTTTCTATGATTTGTCAAGTGATCTAAGAATAAAAAAATTCAGGAATTGCCGCAAAAAAACATTCAATTAATTTACTAAAGATTGGCAGCCTTCCATACAGGAGAACGCTTGGCGGCAAACGCATTTAGTCCCTCTTGCACGTTGCTAGACGCCAACGCCCTGGAAACCTCGTTCGACGCTCCTTCCTCCGTAGCCTCTACTAGAGACATCCGAGTCTCATCGTATCCGCGGCGAATGCCAATAAGTGACGCCTGTATTGTTTCTGGGGATCCAAGCATGATTTTTTTTGCCAGGTTGATGGCCACAGGCATAACGTCCTCTCGCTCTTCTACCACCATATTCAAAAGTCCCCATTTCAAAGCAGTCTCAGCCTTGATGGGCTCGGCCACAAGCGCAAGCTCAGCGGCCCTCCTGGGTCCCAGGGCCCGTCCAATGCGAGGGAGTGCACCGGCGACGGCCACCACACCTCGGCGAGTTTCTGGTAGAGATATAGTGGCCCGGCGACACGCCACAGCCAGATCACAGTTTACAAGGACCTCAGTTCCTCCTCCGTAGGAAGATCCGTTTAGTGCGGCTATAATGGGTTTTTTGTTGGATCGGTTGGACAGACCCATGAACCCAGACGGCGGCATGGGAGCACGGACCTTTTCCCCTTCATTGATGGCCTTCCACTCTATGAGATCCGCGCCCGCACTGAAAACTTTACCTTTGCCAGTAAGAATGGCCACTCGCAGTTGGGGCTCCTGCTCAAACGTGGTCCACAGCTGATCAAGTTTGGCATGGTACTCGCTGGGGATGGAATTGAGATGCTTGGGTCGGTTCAGGGTAACAATGAGAATGCCTCCGTGAACAACGTTCACAGAGTAGATGGGTGTCGAATGCGACTTGAATTGGTGTGAAATGTCAGACATACTGGGTGCTTGCACTCCTCTCTGTCTTCTCCCTGTATAGAAATATTGGACCTGTACCCCACGTACCGTAACAATGCCCCACGCAACCCCCAAGCGTGGGGAATCCACCCCACACTGGGGACGTTTTGCCGGTATAGAGTTAGCCGAGGCGTAGACGATTCACTTCAAGAGTCCATCAACAAGCACCTCTTCCTTTGTCCAATGCTGTCAGACTACAAACAATACGACCTCTTCGAGGTCTCGCAGCCCGCCGAGTTCGTCCTCCATGTGGAGATCAACCGCCCCAAGGTGCTCAACGCCATGAACGAGGCCACATGGACCCAGTATCACCAGATCCTGCTTAGAGCCGAGCACGACCCTGAGGTCAGAGCCATTGTCGTCAGCGGCAAAGGCAAGGCGTTCTGCTCTGGCTTGGACATTAAGGCCGCCTCTGGGGAGTTTGGAGAGTTCCCTGAGGAGCAGGCCCGCAAGTCCCAGGCCTTGTACCTCCACATCAAGAAGTTTCAGGCTGCCATCCACCAGGCCCATGTTATGAACAAGCCTGTGATTGGTGTGGCCCATGGCCACTCGTTGGGTCTGGCCATTGATATCTTGTCTGCTGTGGACATCCGTTACGCAAGCAAAGACACAAAGTTTTCTGTTAGAGAGATTGCCATCGGTATGGCCGCCGACATTGGATCGCTCCAACGTCTCCCCAAGATTGTCAACAACATTGGCTGGCTCAAGGAGGTTGCCCTCACTGGACGTTTTTTCTCGCCCGAGGAGGCTCAGGCTCAGGGCCTTGTGAATGAGGTCCTCGAGACAAAGGACAAGGCTGTCGCCAAGGCTATTGCCGTGGCCGTCGAAATCGCCGAAAAGTCGCCTGTTGCTGCCCGCGGTACCAAAAAGTCCATTAACTATGCCATTGACCACAACATTGCCGATGGTCTTGAGCAGATTGCCGAGTTCAACTCGCACGCCCTGCTTGGTGAGGATTTCCCTCAGGGCATCATGGCCGCCATGTCCAAGCAGAAGCCGACCTTCTCCAAGCTTTAGAATAAATATACATTAGAATACATACTACTGTCAGGTGTGGCTGCGAGTGCGCTTGGCGGGGCTCTCATCACTGATTGTGGACTGTCGTTTCTTGGGACTCTCATTAGTGATGGTCGACTGGCGTTTCTTTGGAGTACTCTTCAAAGGCTTATCCTCATCTTCAGTCTTGACCTGCGTGGTCTCTTCCTTTTTGACTTTCGGCCTATTCCCCGCCTCCGGTTCATGAGCAGTCTCATCTTTCGGGCCCTTTTCAACGTTACCACCAGACTTGGAGAAAAATGTAGACGCTTCCAACGGTTTGTTCAACTTGGGGGAGTTGACCCCCATCTTGTTAACTTCCGTCGACACCTTGTACACCTCGAGCCCGCTGGCATCAAATGGCTTGATCAGCGATACAAATTCATCCGCGTTCTCAGCCCAGACCTTGGTGGGGTCGAGCCAGTCGCGGATCTTATCTTGGAGTGACTTGTCTTCCACGTCCACAATCACAGGCATGCGTTCATGCAGCCATTCAATGTCCTTCGACGCTGTGGTGGTGATAATGGTATAAGTGAACAAAGCTGGGGACCCGGTCCAGTCGGTCGTCTCTACGGGCTTCTTTTGCGCAGACACAACGTCTGCGTGGTTGTTTCGGTCCCAAAGTCCAGCCAAAAACAGCAGTTTATTGTCCCGACGCTTCACATAATAGGGCACCTTTCCTTGTCCAGTACCAATCCACTCATAGTACCCTTGTACTGGGATGAGACAACGATTGTGCTTCTTTGGGCCCGCCCACACTGACTTTGCCTGGCTTAGGGTCTCTGCGCGGCAATTGAACATGCGGAAAGAGTTTTTTGTGTCTTTAAAGTATGATGGTACAAGTCCCCACTTCATGTATTGAATGGCGAATCCGTCAGACTTCTCCGTGGTGTTGTTCTCAGTATGATGCGGGTTCACCGTGGATCGGTAAACAGCTCCATACATGCCCGGACCAATGTTTGTAGAGATTTGAGCCTGACGACCATTCAAAATATCGGTCACCGCCATGTCCAGGTCCCGCGCCCGACCACTCAATTGGTCGGGTCCAAGCGACATTGAATAACGTCCGCACATTGTATACGGCTGAGTTAGGCATCGCGGGGAAGGGTCTTGGACGTATATTAGCAGACTTGTGTGGGCTATACTATATACGCAGTAACCTTTTTGCAGCCTCTCCATCTATCCTCCGTCCACACACACTGCAAATGCTACTGAAAAACGCACGGATCCGCCCAGGATCCCTGGCCAATCGATTGCCAAAACTGCCAGACAACTTAGCAGCAAGACATTATACAAAATTCGGAGCCCTTGGTCGTCCAAAGACCCAGATCCGAACCATAACAACCCACTTTCCTCCTCCCCGTCCCAAACCGTACAAATGGATGATATTCGTGGGAGTGGGATTGGTTGGTCTCTCGGTGCTGTACAAATACTACTTTGGACACAATTACCCCCCTGAGGTCGCCAAGAAGCTCAGAAAGGCCCTCAAGGCAGAGATGATTGAAGAAAACCCCAACTACAAGCTGGCACTCCAGTACTACCTTGAAGCACTCGAGGAGGCCGACGCTCTTGAGATGGACCCAATGAGTGATGAATATACTGGTCTGCAGATCAAAATCGCCGAAATGTACGAAAACTTGGGCATGGAGGAGGACGCAAGGCTGCTGTACAGAGAACTAGGCACTGCATACGTCCAGGCTCTTGCAGACGGCACCAAGATCCCGGCCCGGCTGCGTCCTCACATCATCCAGAGACAATTGCGGGTGGCTCTCAAGACCGCCATGTTTGAGTCGCATACCAATGCCAACTTTGCCAAGATGGGACTTTTAGTACACTTTCTCATTGCGCAGAAGGAGGTGGTTGCACGAGACCCTGCGCTCAAGAGCATCATTGAGGGAGATGCTAAGTTAGGTCCCGAGGCAAACCAGGAGCGCCGCGCATTCAATGTAACTGAACTGCTCCAAGAGGATATGCAGCGCATGCAGGACCAAAAAGATGGCAAGCAAAATTCCAGCACACCCGTCGTCATTGGGCTTGCACCGTCCACCAGCCACGCCGAAGCGTGGCAGCCGTTTAGAGATGAACTTTTCAGCGCCAGAGATATGTTTGTTGCTCTATGTCTGTCTACTGGAGACGTTGGCCTTGCCCTCAAGACCAAACTCACCACCACCGAGTGGATGGCGGTTGCCGGCTGCGATATTGGATCTATTCTCATGTCCTTTTACAACGTTGCTTCGATTTTCTACCTTCAGGGCGAGGAGCTTGAGCTGATGCACGAACGCATGCAGAAAGCCCAGCTGGAGGCCGATAAGAAAAAGGAGTCGGGCGAGAACACGGAAGCCCCCGTTCCCACTCTTGACAAAGAGGCTGGCCCTGTTATGTTGGTCCCTAAACCAACACCGCAGCCGGGCCACTCGCCAAACGTCTCTCACGAGGCCATGGCGGAGGAGTCCATCAAAAACGCACAGAGCTGCTATGAGGTGATTTGCAAAGTGGTGGACGAGCTTCCTGGTCACGCAAGAAGAGATTCTCAGGTTTCAGAGGCGCATGCACTCTCCATCTACGGTCTAGGAGTCATTGCGCTGCACCGATCTCAGCTGGACAAGGCCCAAGAACTGCTTCGGGAGGCTCGACTCCGAGCAAAGGGATGTGGATTTGACGATCTCGTAGTAAACAGTGAGCTGGAGCTTGGAAAACTAGAAAAGCTACAGCAAGAGGCGAAAAAGGGCCGCGCCGTCAAGTACGAAACCCCTAGCATCGACGTGTTGTTCCTCAAGCATGGACCTCTAAACACTCGCACCAAACCTGAGGCTGACACAACCGACAAGCCCAGCATGTAAATAATTACTAGCAACAACACATGTAAAGAAATCAATCTATTGATAGTGCAGGTATCATAAATATCGTTAGAGGGAGGGGGAATAAATAGGAGAGCCGATTAGTGTGAAATCGATGTCTTGAGCCGCGTCCACAGCGATCGAGAGTGTTGTGGGGCCAGTGGCGTGGACTTGGAGGGAAAGACGCCACTGTCGCCAGAGCCTTGTGAAGACTCAGAGGTATTTGACCTGGAGGTCACCAGGTTGATTGGGGAGTGGGCCCGGACTTTTTCCCGATCGCGGAATACAGTGTTGCCAAAGCCACCTCTGCCCACGGCGTAGCATGCGGGCTCGGTGTCTCTTGAGTCGTGAACCTCCTTGAGGTACTCCTCAGGCGTGAGTGTTGGCAGGTTGGTTACTGGTCTGTTGTTGCCCCATCCGCCGCGGCCAGCCATAAAGCGCTGCTTTGGTGAGGAGAAATGGATGACTGGTGCCGGTGTGGATGGTACTGGCTCTAGATCGTCGCGGCGAGCCTTGACAAAATTGCCGTAGCCTCCTCTTCCTGTTAAAGGCATTTGTTTGTGATGCTTTTGGTGGCAGGATTCTCTCACGTTGTTGGGTATATAAGGCACCGCGGGGTAGTTGGTCAGTCAGAAAAGGGGCTTTTACCCAGTCCCCCCACAGCTTACCTTTGGGGGCATTGTTTGCACCGGTGCCAACCTTAACCCCGCACATTTGTGCGTAACCCTCGCCCACATTGAAAACTTCTCACCAAAGCTTCCCAATAGGGCAGGAGACCTGCCGCATAGAGGAAACCTGACCTATGACAAGGTCCCACGTGCCACTGTTGTTACACTTCGTGAAATTGGCAATGTAATGACTAAATGCCACTGAGACACCTGCCTTGTGGGAATGTATAGGTTGCAATATTGCTGAGTTATTTTTGCAACTGTTGTAGATTTTTCAGATTTTGCAAAATTTACTGTGGGCTTTTGTCGTTGTTGCTGTAGCCAATAATGCGAGTTTGCGCTTTGCAGGCGGGTGCTTGGAATTTGGTCCCAAAGTGGGGTGAGAGCGACCCCGCTCCTCTTGGCGTCAGTGTGGTGCTGGCGCGGTTGATGGGGACTATGGTTGAAAATGAAGCATTTTGGTGGAAACCTGGCACGCTTGGGATCACGGACGGGGTTTCTCGAGGTTCTTGATGGAATATATGTACCTTTTCCTTGAGGCATGCTAGTTTGGCAACCAGCAACGAGATAAGAGATAAGCTGGCGATTCTGGGCTATGATTGGGCGGAAATAAACAGTCTGGACGAGGGTTGTTACTGGATTCGTCGGCCCGAACCCAGTCGAACTCTGCCCTTGGACGAGGGACAAGCCCAAGATCTTTCAGGGGCTACAATGATATTAGCCAGTTTACTGCAGCTACAGGATGAGTGGGATGCTTAGATGGAGGTGCCGTTCGCACACGGCATTGTATTGGTAGAAGCAATTGCCCCACCAGTTAAGCAATACCAGGACTGCTGGAACCCATGGATGGACAGACGATGAGTCAACTACTGCATGATTGCGTGCAATTACAGTAGCTTCTTTGTGGCAATGTCTGGTGGCGTTTATGACAGTCAACATGCATGGTGTGTCATGATCAGCGGTGAATCACAAACGCACGGCTAAAAGCTTAATAGAGGTGACAGGGGGTTGTAAACAAACCATAACGATGCAGGCAACAAGCATAAATATCTCTCACGCTCTGTAGCAAACAGGCAGAGAACCACAACATGAACGAGGAGAACAAATACATGCTGATCCAGTTCAACACACAGGGGAACAACAACAAGTTTTACTCTGCTGAGCTGTTGCCCGATAATGACTCCGTCAAGGTAGTCTTTGGCCGTGTCGGGGCCACTGGACAAACTCACATGTACACTGGAGGTCAGCACAAGCTCGACAGTCTATTGAGGGCCAAAATGCGTAAAGGATACCAGGAGGCCAAGGTGGCCACTGGGACCACCACGGTGGACGTTAGCTCGAAGAACACACTGCAGGTAGCCCTCAAGGAGATCAGATACAAAGATGAAGCATCCGAGGCGCTGATCCAGAGGGTGGCTGCGATGAACGTGCACAAGATCACGGCAGCCACATCCATCTCGTTTGATCAAGACAGTGGTCTATTTAAGACTCCGCTCGGGATTGTGACAAGAGAAGGGGTGGACCAGGCGTTTGAGCTTTTGGCCGAGATTGAGGCCAAAGTGCCTAGATTTGAGAAACTACACGCCAAGGAGCCTCATGCTGTGCTGATTGATGGGCCAAAGAGGGGAGGAGGAAAGCGTGCCAAGGTGAGGAGCTCTGCTGCTGCTGCTGCTGCTGCTGATGGCACCCCTGAGCCCAGCACTCCTCAGACGTCCCCAAGAAAGCGCAAGGCTAATAATGGTGGCAGCCCGTCACCCAAGAAGCAGAAGCTTGATGAGGAGCAAAAGACTGAAGAGACACAACCGTCTGCGGAGCTGCGTGAGCTCGCGGATGAGATGCGCAAACTCAATGAGCAGTACTACATGATCATTCCGAACCGGGTCAAGAATGCACGCGACATCTCTGAGCTGTTGTTTTCGCAGAAATCCATTGATGCACAGCGCGCCATCTGCGACGCACTCAAAGAAACACTGGACCTTATGGAGGACCTGGCCACCAAGCAGAGTGAGGAGGCAGACCAAGAGAAAGAAACCACGTTTGGCGTGGAGATTGAGCTTGTAACAGACAAGGCCAAGTTTAAGGAGATCAGCAAAAGATTCGATGATACCAAAAATGATATGCATGGATCCTACAACACCGGATGTACCGTCAGTAAAGTGTACCGCATCAAGCTGGATGCACAACAAGAAGCGTTCAACGACAAACTGGGAAACGTCAAGGAGCTGTGGCACGGGACGCGCACACAGAATATTCTGTCCATCATGGCCAAGGGGATCATGCTGCCGAACCTGTCGCCGGGCAAAAAGTCCGGCTCCATGTTTGGCGACGGGCTGTACTTTGCGCTACAGTCTACCAAGTCACTCAACTACTGCGATGGCGGGATTTGGAACAGCACACCGGGAGCGCCCAAGATCTACATGTTCCTTGCGTCGGTGGCGCTGGGCAAGTATCTTGTGCCTGACGGACCGCAATTTTGCAACCCGCCCAAGGGCTACGACTCGTACTGGGCTCAACCTGGCAAGTCACAGATTCTGAACGACGAGCTAATTGTGTTCCAGCCGAACCAGGTGCGCCTGGATTATCTATTGGAGATTGACCGGCCGAGATGGTGATGATGCTTACCCGACTAGGTTAGTGTGGGGTTGGTTGTTCGGTTAGCGGGGCAGGGGCATTCCATTCACATGTATGGAACATTGATACAGGCATACATGCTGCCTGCTACAGGTGAATATCTTCTGATAGACTATTGAATCAAAGTACCAGCCGCGTATCGATTTGGGATGAGACGATGAAATAGAGGGAAAACCTTGGCATGACCTCTGGTTTCCTTTACAGTGATTGTATCGGCGAAATAACCAGCCGCAACAACCCTGACCACGGCCTCGGTTGTGTCCCCTGAACATATGCACGGGAGTCAATATATTTATACATAAATGTACCCCACGCCACTACCGATTGATTACCAGTAGACAAGAAAGATGGCGACATACCGAATTGATAGCTGGAGCGACGTGCCGCTGAATACCAGTGAGGAGCAGATCCAGAAGCAGTACGAGACGTTGGAGGCTGGGTTCCGATCCAACAAGACGTTGGACATTCAGTTCCGACTGCAGCAGCTGCGTAACATCTACTACGCCGTCAAAGACAACGAACAGAACCTGCGCGATGCTCTGTACAAGGATTTCCGCCGCCCTCATGACGAGACGGATATTCTGGAGCTGCATGGAATTATGAGCGAGATCGACCTGGCCATCAACAAGCTGCCCGAGTGGGCCAAGGATGAGGCGCCCTGGACCGATCTGCGTGTGTTCACCGCCAAGCCCAAGGTGACCAAGCAGCCGTTTGGCAAGGTTCTGATTATCAGTCCCTGGAACTACCCGTACTTTTTGGCCGTCACACCCATTGTTAGTGCCATTGCTGCGGGTAACGTGGTGCTGTGGAAGCCCACGGAGATTGCACCCAACTCGTCGCAGTGCCTGAGCAAGGTCCTGCAGAAGGCGTTGGACCCCTCGGTGTTCCAGGTGGTCAACGGAGCGGTGCCTGAGGCCACTGCTCTGCTGAACCTTCAGTGGGACAAGATCATGCTGACTGGCAGCACTGGTGTCGGCAAGGTTGTGGCCAGGGCCGCCGCCAACTTTTTGACTCCCACTCTGCTTGAGCTCGGAGGCAAGTCCCCTGTGCTTGTCAGCAAGACGGCCAACATTAAGGTCGCCGCCAACCGTATTGTGTGGGGTAAGTTCATTAACGCCGGACAAACCTGTGTTGCTCCGGACTACATTCTCGTCGAGCCCGAGGTAAAGCAGCAGCTTGTCGAGGCAATGATTGCATCCATCAAGGAGTTCTGGCCCACCCTCACGGCCGCTGACAAGGGCTACGCTCACATCTCCAATGCCCGCATGTACGACCGGCTCATGAAGCTGGTGGCCACTTCCAAGGGTACTGTGGCGTTCCAGCATGGTGAACCCGACGACAAGAGTTTGTTCCTTCCCCCCACGCTCATCACGAACGTGACCAAGGACGACCCCCTCATGGAGGACGAGCTGTTTGGACCCGTGCTCCCCATTCTGGATTGCCCCAACATTGCCACTGACGGTGTGAAGTTTGTCATTGCCGACCACGACTGCCCTCTTGCGCTCTATGTGTTCTCGGGCGACCAGAAGCAGGCCAAGGATATTGTCAACCGCACCCGATCCGGTGGAGCCCTCATCAACGACACTGTGCTCCACGTTGGAATGACCCAGGTTCCGTTTGGCGGTATCGGCAACTCGGGCATGGGCTCATACCACGGAAAGTTTGGTTTCGATGCGTTCTCCCACGAGCGTGCTGTGCTCAACCAGCCCTTCTGGGCCGAGGCTCTCATGAAGATGAGATACCCTCCCTATGCTCCTAAAAAGACCAAGGCCATGGCCAGGCTGGTTGCACCCAACGCATGGTACCCGCGCACTGGCCCTGTCAAGCGCTCGCTGCTGTCCAAGCTGTTTACCGCCAAGTACTTTTTGTTGCTGCTAGCCCTGGTTGGCGCTGCCTCTCTTCTGTGAGAAACCACTACCTACCGAAATCGCAATCACAGGTTAGTCTAATTACTATGTATTTTCTGTCTTTTTGTTTCGTTTTACCACACCCGACACTCCTGAACAAGCTTGACCACTTCAAGTAGTTGGGCGCGGTGGGTTTTAGTGATGCCAAAATCGGCTCCAGGCTTGGGCCCAATGAGGGGTCCGAGGCCCACAATCACCGACCGTGACTCGGTTGGTGCTTGTCTCGTCACCACTGACGCAACCATAGATGCAAATATGGGACCAGCACTATCGTACTGGCTAGACGATCCAATTAGCGGCTTAACGTTGAGGTTACTAGCAGGCATGAGGCTGTAGTCGTCGTCGTCGTCGTCGTCGTCATTATCATTCTCGGTCTTTGATCCCTCCTTCCCCTCCATTCTATCTAGATCTTGTCTCATGGCACTGCTGATGCCACTTAATGATGGGCTGAGTCCCACAGACAACATGCGGCCAATCTTGCCGTCGGTCCACACCATTATGACAATTTTGTCGGAGAAGCCAGACACCGACACATAGATCTCCACGCCATCCACCTGTCCACTGGCTGTCCTCACCGGGTATGCATCCATGTCAGGTGGGCTTGTGTGTCGGTACAGCCGCGTCGCTTAACTGATCACTTAGCCCACGCGGCTGATTGTGTCCACCGCATTCAATCAACACCATGGCATCAAGAAATACCACCAATCTACATCAGCGGGACAACCGGACACAGCTCTTCGGAGATATGAACGGCAGAGGACCATCCGGTACGTATCGTCCCAGCAGCTCAAACGGAAGCAGCCGGCTGTCGACTCCAAGCAGGTTCACTCCAGATCTGCCAGCAGGCCGCAGCCCAGAATTCTCTCCAGCGCTCATGTCTCAATTGGAGTCGCAGAATGACGAGCACATAGAGGGCCTCAGTGCTAAAATACAAATGCTAAAGGGCATCACCGTCAAGATTGGCGAGGAGGTCCGAGACTCTACAAAAATGCTCGGCGACATGGAAGGCAGCTTCGAGGGCGCCCGCACGCAACTGAAAAATACATATAATCGCATGATGTACATGGCCCAACGGTCAGGCATACCGATTAAGACTTGGCTTCTGTTTTTCCTCGTCGTGTTTGGATTTTTCTTCTACATGTGGCTATAATTTTTGATCCAGCCTCAACTACTACTGACACTAATGCACTCTAATGATATACTGTTAATTTCTTTCTTTCCGTCTTTTCTTTGTTTCAAGCTTACCACTTGGTTAGGAGCAGATCAGCCAGCTTGTCGAGGTACACGGCGTCTGTCTCGTCAAATGCGTCTTTCTTGAGACAGTCAATGTCTATAACAGCAACAGTGACTCCGTCCTTGACCAGAGGAACCACAATCTCACTCTGGGTCTCGCCGTCGCATGCAATGTGGTCGGGAAACTTGTTGACGTCGGGCACAAGCTGGATCATCTGGTTGGCGGCAGCAATGCCACACACACCCTTACCAAAGGCAATGGTCTGACACGCCACTTTACCTTGGAATGGTCCCAGGATCAGTTGCCGTTCATTGCCACTCTTATCCTTTGTAGTTTCATCTAGCACATAGAACCCGGTCCAGTTGACAGGAACGTTTTGGGAGTGGAACATGTGCCAAAGTAATGATGACACATTGGCGGTATTGGCAACCCAGTTGTCGACAAGAAGAGCCTCGCAGCTCATCAATAGTTCATCGTAAGCCTCTTTCTTCGAGCTGGCCGAGAAGTTGGTGTGCTCTGCGTGGAACCCCATTGTCTTTGTTCGGTTCGTTCCCAGCACAACAAAATCAAAAAAGTGAATGCAAATATATAAAGTAAGAAACAACTTATAAACGGTTACCGATCCAAGTGACCGGCAAAATTACCCGTACGATAGTCAAGGTGCACAAACGCGCGCTCGACAAATGGAAGAGTCTCAAGAGCATACTGCAGTGACTCGGCGATATCGTGCGAATCCTTTAGCTTGAGGTTCTCAGTTAGAATGATGTCAATCTCCACAGTGATGCGGTCGCCCGCGTGGTACGCGTTCAGCGCGGTGATGTACTTGATGCATTCGGCAAACCGGAATCCAAGGTAAAGTACCACTTGGCGATCCGATGGGTCGGCAGCACTACCAGTCAGGTTATTAATGTGCTCGACAGCAGTGCAGCCCCATGAATAGATTATGTAGCACGACAAGAGCAGAGCTCCGAGCGGATCAAGCCACCACTCGTGCGTGTAGTGCTCGAGAAGAGGGAACATTAGCGAAAAGAAGTTGAAGACAATGTCGGTCATGGCATCCTGAGCCAGAGCCTGTACTGCGCTGCTTTCAATGCTGCGGCACCAGAACCAACAGAAGATCTTGACCAGAATAGTAAGCACCATGATGATGATTGATGGGATCCCTAGTTTGACAATGTTGCGGCCCTCGTTGTACATCCATCCGCGCCACAGCTGCTGGACAGCCTCATCAGCAATCTTCAGAAACGACACAATAATGATGATACTGAACACCAGCACTCCAATGGGCTCCAGCCGGCTGCGCCCCACAGGGTATAGGTGTTTGGTCTTCCAGTCTCTTTGGTCCACCATCCGTGTAGATACCCAGATGATGAAAGTGGACAAAAAGTCGAGCACAGAGTCGACGAGCGATGCAACAATAGACAGCGAGTTAGTGAGCAGAGCAACCGCGATTTTTCCTACAAGCAGAAAAAAGTTGATGACAAAGTTGACGTAGATGGCAAACATGACGGTGTTGGACCGCTCTTCCTTGGACTCGCCCTGCAAAAGCGGCGAAGCCTCGTCAATGTTGGCGGGTGCGCCCTGGCGCACTGTAACGTTCGTACGGCCCCGCGGAGTGTGGGTGCCATACTGATCGCCATGGGTGTTTGCAATCACATCGCCATGATCGTCACCGTATACGCGCAGCATGGATAGGCTGAGGCCCGAGTCAAGCATCCTGTCTATCGCCATGTACCGCTCGAGCAGCTCATTCTGCTTCTCGTAGTACTCCCTGATGCCAGAGTTTTTGATGCGTTTCAGCTCTGCGTCAGTCTTAATGTATGACGCCCAATCGCGAAGCGGTCCGGACTGCCCTATAAGATACTGCGATCGCATCTCCTGCAGGTTTTCGAGACGCTCGATGGAGGCTGCCGCGGCCCCGTCCATCTGGAAGTCAAACGGCTCCAGATGCTCTAAAGCAAGACCATGAAAGTGCTGTGCTGGCGTATGGTACAGGGTCTGGTAGAAACTGTGGTGTTCTCTGGGGCTGGGAGAGCCCATGAGCTTGCGGGCATCGACGCTAATTCTTCGGAGGCTAGCAGCATCTGTCACAATGTTCCCGGTACTATTTGTGCGTTGTCGCGTCATTCGAGCCCGACCCTCGGGCGTGTAGATGGACCGTTCTTGTTCGGTACGTGTGGACGGTTTAACTGCCAGATCTGAGACGGGTCGTCGGGGAACAGTGGTAGGCTGGCTGTCATTTCTTGCTGCAGGCTGGCGGCTGTACCTTGATTGCTCGTCGTCATACATGAGCTTTGGTGACTCTGAGATAGTAGTACTGGATTGCGGGGACGACCCGGCATTATTGGCCATACTAACAAAGGAGTTTTCGTTGTTGTTGTAGTCGTCGGTATGATTGCTGACTAGCTCTGATGGTTTGCGTCCTAAAGGTTTGAGGATCCCACTAGGAGCAGCCGTGACAATCTCTTTGCCTGAGCTTGGCTCCTGAGGCGAGGCCATTGACTCGCCTGTATGAAACTTTACCTGTTGACCTCAACTCACACAAGGCCTCTTAAATTAAGCTTATCCCAACGAGCAAACGCAGGTACCAAACGAAAAAATAAATACATTAGCCTCTATAATACATGCTCTCGCACACATATAGCGCATCGAGGGTCGCACCCAACGTCGATTCCATGGCTCCAAGTACAACCCATCCAATACATCCCGCAAGGAACCCAAGCACATAGGCATACTTGTAGTACATGGACGCATGGACCCAGGCGCCGACAGCAAAGATAATAGCCATGGTCGCGCGGCTGGTGTTTAGCAAAAGCTTGGCAAGTTGATAGGTAGACGCAGACGTTTTGCCTGCACCAGCGTTGTTGTTGCTCGGATTGGTTGGATGAGTCTGCTGCTGATACTCAGAGGACATGAGGTTGGTCGTGGGAAGCGGGCCCTGCGATAGCCGGTCACATACCTGATCTAGAGGCAGATTGAAGATACTGGCCATTGTGATTGTTAGCGGCGACGACACCATGGTCATGGTCGAGGACAAGCGGAAGCCGTGTTTCATGACTCGGCTGGCCCACCGCGGAGCCACGGTTAACGGTACCCGGGTCATGAGGCTCAAAAAAGAGGCAAAACAAATGAGACCCATCTCATATGCAAGGCACCGGTGGACATGGACCTTGATCAGAGATTGGCCTGTCAAGTGCCGAAATGGGTTGGCTCGAACATGGGCGTCGCCATAAAATACCCAGTGGGCTGTAACCCCAGCAATGATGCATCTCTGAGCAAGAGCAAGTACCCCGCATGCCCATAGGTACAGTAGCACATATAAGCACGCAAAGAACCAGACGCGCGAGTCGAGAATCCAGTGACCCCGTACCAATCGCCCCTCCAGGAACAATAACCTAAACATGGCTGTCCACACAAGCGTGAGGACAATGACCGACACTATCGTGGCCAGAGTCACGACAAGAAGGTGGTAGTTTTCGTTCACCACAGCACATGCGCGGCGCACAGTACCCAAAGCACTCTCGAGTTGAGCCCGTGACTGGTACATTGCGACCGACCACGCAATGGAAGCGATTATGAGGACCCAGGCACACAGCCGAAGCAATCGGTCGCCGCCTGTATAGCCTCCAAACGCAGATCTATACGACATGATCATGGCGTACATGCCCATCACAAACAGAATGACTGGTGCGGCAACAACAAGAGCCAGTAGCGAAACCTGCGAGAACTTACGCATACAGAAGAGCCATACACCTGCGAGCACCACGGCAATAATGGCGTCCTGAAAGAGCAACTTTGTTGATGAGCGCAGTAAATCGTAGATCGAGTCGCTAATAAACTTGGGCGTTTTGCCAGGTGACGACACTGGCGGCGTGGGCGCCTCAGTAGTCAGCCATACAATGGCAGAGGTGGCGCATGCTAAGCACACACACGCCCAGAACCCATATGACCAGTTGACGTAGAGCGAGTCGGACGCCGACATGGAGTACAGCGCCGGTCTGTTGCGCAGAGCAGAGGCCGTCACCGAGCTGTCGCCGTCCGGGTCTCGCGAGGCACCGCCCTTCATGTGCACCGAGGGGTCGCCATTGTTGTAGTAGCTATAGCTACTGAGGTTCCGAGAGAAATCCCGTTGTGAGTGAAAGTGTGAGCTGCCTGGCACCGAAGACTGCTCAAGCAGGGCGCTATTTATTGGAACCGTAGTAGTAGGCACCGATCCCCCGTGCTGTGACAGATTGGCAGTGGTAGAAGCCAGATGCTGGGGACTATTATTATTATTGTTACGCTGGATAGCAATATCCTCAGGAGGACCATCGTGGTCTGCGTCGGCTGTATCGTTTGGGTTCGTAGGGTCGAGCAAGACCGAGTGCATTTGGGTCTCGGCAGTAGTGTCTTCTTGCTCGGTTCCGTCCATTGAGTGGTAAGAGTTACCCCCTGCGGTGGAGGTACTGCGGTTAATATTGATTTGATCTTCTGATCCTGAAGATCCCATACCAAAGGCGGGATCATCCAAGGTATCGTCGTCCGCAGGTTGTGGTGTTCGGTTGTTACTCATCGGCGAATATCGCATTGCCTGAGAAATCCGCCGCTGCGCCGGTGTATCTTGCGTTTTGGAGCCCCCAAAAGATGACGTCCAGAACTTTCGAGCCCCTGCCGCCCCGTACACAGAATCCTCGTGAGCGGTGCGCACAACAGAGTCCAATCCAGCATGGAAGCGGTGGCTGTTCATGTAATTTTTCGGTGGCGACGACGGCCCAGCTCGATTGCTGGTGAGAAATTGACTTGATGGGCCCATGTCGGCATCTGAGTCCGAGTCGGATAGCTGATCATTAAACAATGGTGCTTCGTTGTTATTGTGTCGGTCTTGGGATAACGGCGACGCCGACATTATTCGTGACGCATACTGGGAGAACATTCTCAGACATCGAGTACTCTCTGCGTATCAATCCTTGTGATCGGCCACTCTATATACCAATACCACAACTATAGTCGGACGGTGTAGTCACCAGTACATGGAATAATAAGGCAGTGAAGGGCTAGGTCAAAGACCCTTCAGCTGAGGGTACGCACGTGAGGCTGTGAGGAGTGATAACCCATCTAAACGTTAAACGAGAGACGAGGGGGTTACAAAGAGGAGAGAGATAGGACCATATCACAATGCCGGCATGGGACTACATAGCTAAGATAGGTGTGTACTATTTGCACTACGCTTTCTGTGGGTTTGTCAAACTAACAAGTTATGATCGGTGATTCGTAGGTGAAAAGAGAGAAAAGCCATGACCAACCAGTTCAAGACTAACAAGTGCCTGTGGCAAGTCGTCCTTGACTATTCGCCTCAGCGACAACAAATTCTCAGCAGTACATGATGTGACCATCGCCGCCGAAATCGGCTCGAAGATTCTGCCCGTTGGTGGAAAGCACTACATTGACGACGACGGCGACAGTCAGGGGTCTTCGCCTAGACAACAGGGAGAGCAACACATGAAACTGCAAATCTGGGATACTGCTGGCCAAGAACACTTTAGAGCAGTCACCCGGTCTTATTTCCGAAACGCAGCCGGGTGTCTCCTAGTATACGATGTGACTCGCAAGGATACATTTGCCCATACAAAAGACTGGCTTGCTGACCTACGAAATCAAGCGCCAGAAGATATAGTGATATGTCTAGTCGGCAACAAGTCAGACCTAGCCGATGAGGCCCATCTCGCCTCTGAGCACTCTCAGGTTAGCCAAAGGCAGGTCTCGTACGAAGAGGCCGAGCAATGGGCGCACGACAATGGCATCAAGCATTTCATTGAAACTTCCGCCAAAACTGGAGAGAATGTCGTCGCAGCGTACCAGCAAGTTGCCACTAATATCTACGAAAACATACGCCGCGGACAACTGACCCAAGGAGTCAAGACCAATACAACCACCTCCACTAATAGTCGCATTGTCAGTCTTTCCAAAAATGTCTCGGCCGCCAAACAGGGCTGCTGCTAATCGCCTTTGCATTTCATTTTAATTCTAACATCTATAGTCTAAGTAAATATGCACATGTTTATCCTTCACTTTTGCGGGGTTAGTCGAACGTCTTAGTCGAACGTCCCAGCCCAAACACTACCACTTCTCAAATCTCAACAATGATTCCTAAAGCAATTGAGGCCGCCATCAAGGCCAACAAGTTCCTATCGGCAGAGGCTCTAATCAAGCTCGGCAAGCTCCCCAGCTCAGTCGTACCTGTAGATGCAACATGGTACTTGCCCAATGTTGACCGCAATGGTTTTGAAGAGTTCAAGCAGGAACGCATTCCCGGTGCCGTCTTCTTCGACATTGACAAGGTCAAGGATGAAACGTCCCCGTATGCGCATATGCTTCCGTCGCAGAGCAAATTCAACGAGTGCATGAGTCAATTGGGTATCCGCAACGACGACGTTTTGGTGGTCTACGATAAGCAAGGCAACTTCAGCGCGCCCAGAGTTCTCTGGATGCTCAAGACATACAATCACCACAATGCTGTACTATTGAATAGCTTTCCTGTTTACAAATCTCTAGGTGGAGAAATTGACACTAGCACTCAGGACGTGCCCAGTACTCGATCTGCATCTTCATACAAGAGCGAGAACTTTGACAAAGACTCTGTCATGTCTTACGAGGAACTGGAGAAGATTGTGTCCGATCCGTCAGAGAGACAGAAGTACCTCATGCTGGATGCTCGACCCTTTGCCCGTTTCACCGGATCTGCCCCTGAGCCTCGTCCTGGTATGGCATCGGGCCATGTTCCTGGCTCCAAAAGTCTGCCTTTCGGAGAGCTGGTCAAGGACGGCAAGTTTGTCAGTGATGATCAGATCAAACATCTTCTCAGCGCCCGTGGCCTCACGCCAGAGAATGCCAACGACAAGAAGCTCGTGATGATGTGCGGATCTGGCGTGACGGCGTGTGTTATTCAAAACGCCATCCGCGAAGTAGGTATCACAGCACCCATCAAGATCTACGACGGCAGCTGGACTGAATGGGGCCAGAGAGCGCCTCCAGAGCTTGTGGAAAAGGGAGAAAGTTAGTAATATTATTCTGGAGTTGTCTTGGCCAGTTTGGTGATAAATTCGAATTCCGCCTCGGAAACCGAACTGACGCTAAGTCTCATGCGTTTAAGCAGAGACATATCTTTGAGCTCAGTGTCCTTGTAGCTTTTCAATTCCTCCAATGAAACTAGACGTGGGAACTTCTCCTTGAACTTGACAGAAACCATGTACCATCGCGGCTTTTCTTTGTCACTTTTAGGGTCGTAGTACGGATGTGACGAATCGAACGCAGTCTCGTCCACGAATGCCTCCTTGTCGACTTGCATGACGCCAACCACGCCTGGCTGCTTGCAATTGGAGTGATAGAAAAGCACATAATCGTCCTTTTTCATTTTCATCATGTTGTTCTTGGCTTCATGGTTGCGTACTCCATCCCAGCTGGATGACCCTTCTCTCTTCAGATCGTCGATACTAAACTTTACGTCTTTACCCCTGACTATACGAGACTCTGGCTCGGCTTTCATGAGCCAGTATGATCGGTTTGAAGCAGATTTTTTGCTTTTCTTGGGCTCAATATCTGTTGACTCCTCCTTCCTCTCTTCGGTTGATCGTGCGCGCTTAGGTCTTGCCATGATGCAATCAGACGGTAAGTTCACGAGTTCCCACCACTAGGAAAACAATTAAATTCGAATTTCATACATTAGTAGTCATTGCGGTAAAGCATATATATATATGTAAAGCACATTCAAGCATTTTGCTGACTAGTACCTGGCCTGTCGGACTCTCTGTTGTTCGTCGGGTTCTCGCCTCGTGCTTCTGCAGCTGCAATACGCTGCTCTCGAGTTTTGGGCTT
Organism: Trichomonascaceae sp. Y4102; assembly: GCA_023628915.1. Taxonomy (NCBI): domain Eukaryota; kingdom Fungi; phylum Ascomycota; class Dipodascomycetes; order Dipodascales; family Trichomonascaceae; species Trichomonascaceae sp. Y4102. The sequence goes on along the minus strand of JAMAJT010000023.1, from coordinate 61,474 downwards.
AACAATACCCTTGATAAACGTTAGAAATCTGTCGCCATACTCTGCAGGCGGCACCGCACTGATGGAGGAACGCGAATGGTTCATACCCTTCAAAAATGTTTCGATCCGCTTTAAAAAAGTGTAAGGCGTGAGGCAGTCAATCACTCCCAAGTAGTAGATCTCGTTAAGAGGAGAGTTGCTTTCGTCTGATGCTCGGAACCCTCCATTGTCGGCATAAAACAGAAAGTCGTCGCGCTGATATTCGTCTAGTACAACAGACAACTCATTGATCGACGTAGGACTGGCAGAGACCAGGGCTTTCCGCAGCTCGGCAAGTTTAACCTTGCTCATCGACGCAACAGCATTCGGCTCAAACATATGCAGAGTAGTGTCTCGGATGTTTTCCGTGTTACCCTTGGTCAAATCGTGCACGCCAATAAGCAGAGAATAGTCCATAATGTGCAGGCGCTTTAGCAGCTCAACGTCGACTTGCAGCTGGCTGAGAAACTGCTCCCTCTTTTTCGGTCCAAGCTCAATGGTCTCACTCTGCTCGAGAAAATCTTCGTCCTTGTACACTATTTGCTTTTTGCCGCTTGCAGACGACCCAGGCTTGGGATGCGTGAAGCGTCGCCCAAGCGTAGAGCCCTTGAGGTCAAAGGTACGATGAATGTCTCTGTGCGGTGGGAACAGATTGTTCATGACGACGAAATGAATCTTGCGGCCAAAGGGTAGCTTCACACGATGAAGGCCGTAAAATTGCGAGATCAGCGTATTGGGGTTGTTCCGGACATGGTAGTAGTAGTCCTTGAGGATCTTGCGTAGCATCTTGTGCTCAGAGTGATGGATCGTCTTGATGATGAACCGGAAGTCGCGCGAAAAGTAAAAGAACGAGCCGCTCTTGCCCGGCGACCCCAGCTCTGACACAATGTACTTGGAGGTCAAAGATATGAGGTAATCTGCAGGATCCAGCTTGAACAATTCGCGGAGGCTACGGAACACCCACGGCGCATAGTCCTTGAACTTGAAGTCGTACTTGGCATAAGGCGTGAGCTCATTACCGCTAATGTCGAAAGCCAACTTGTGCTTGGCCGTAAAACAGTCGTCAGTCAGCTCCCGTGGAACCTTGGCAGTACACCTACTCACGGAAACTCGGATACCTGTCAGCATGTTGTAGGCAGTGACGTAGTTTACGTGGCCCTCAGAGACTTTGGTACCAACCAAGACTCTGTCACCGTCCAGAAACTCCTTGCGCTTACGCTTCATCTCTCGCTGAGCAGCAATCGCCTCTCGTAGCCGTTCAATCTCCTCCGAAGCGCTAATGTCTATCGGTGTGCCCGGCGTTATGCCGGAAGTGGCGGCTGTTGTGTTGCGTCTCCTGCTTAGCGAGAACGAGGTACGATGTGAATAAATAGACCCTCGCCGACCAGTCGAAGCGCCGGCTGCCGCCACAGCCGTGCCATCTCGGTCCTTGTCTCCAAGTGAAGTCGACAAAGATGGTCGAACGGGGCGCGTAGAGCCTGCTGGATGGAAATGCGAAAACATCGAGGCAGGGCTCATGGGCGACCGCCGGCTCTCGTTTTTGCTCTTTACAAAGCTGTGCCTGTTGTCTGGTCCAACGTTGCCAAACGTTAGATTGTTGTATGCGACCGCGTTACTTGCCGACTGTGACCGGATGAGATGGACGCTGGGCGCAGGACTCGGGTTCCGTACAACCTGGTTGCCAGGGCTCGAGTTTCCGAGACCATTGATGTTGAGAGAGTTGGATGAGTGCGACCTCGTACCAATCGGATCAACGGTACTTGGAACCTTCTTGAGCGAAAGCTGGGGCGATGATCGGGCTGCCGGATGAGGTGCTGGTCGTGAAACCGCATTATTTTTACAAGCGTTGCGTACCTTTGGGAAGACCAAATTGTCCTGGCCAGTTGGCGATCTCGACCTGAGACTGTCGTGTGATGATGCTACCGAAAGCCTGTCTGTGCTGGTATTGGGCAGGCGTATTCCCAGTGTACGCTCGGGAACAACGTCCCTCAACTCGGCATTCAGGTGCTGCTGCTGTGGAGCAATTGGAGTTTCCAAGTCTGAATCACCATTCGGCAGTAAATTCGCCGTGTCGACAGAAATTAGCGGAGGCGTGCGGTCTTCAGCCGACTCTATAGGGTCGTTTCCGGCCGTACTCTCGCTAATATTTCTCAAATGCTCTTGTCGCCCAGGAAACACTATTATGGGACCCTCATCTGGCAGAGATGACGCTGCCTCGGTGTACCCAATCCCAGACTCGGACCCATTAACGTTTAACCTGGGCACTTGCACCGGACTCGTACTCCTCCTTCCGTCGCTGCCAGGAGCGCTCGCACTACTGGTAGATACACTATCCCGCTCGTCGAACCAATTGGTACCGGGGCCTTCGGAAGCTGTATCGTACAGGTCAACGTCAGTGCTCATGGTAGTATCTGTACCGGAGCGGACCATTGACTGTTTTCGTAGAGATGCTTCTGTTGACTTGTCAGTACCTGTCCGAGATATTCGCTTGACAGTTTGGGCGGGTGGTTGGGAGGATAGCAGAGTGCTGGATCGTCGAGGTTTGCCAAGCCGTATTGGCACGCTATCAGAGCTAGGGCTATTTAAAGATGCAAAAGAGGATTTTCGAGATGAAGAGGTGGAGAGCAGGCTCCGTCGGGTTAGTGGATCGGATGTTTGAGCACGATGTATGGAGGGAGACGTCGAGGGCCTCGACGTCTCTTCATCTTTGTTGTTGTTGTTGTTAACGGGGACGTCACCTAACGAGGTTGTACTAGACAGACGGTGACTATTGATTGTTGGTTGTTGTCGTTGTTGTTGTTGTTGTTGTTGGTTAGTAGACACGGAGCTAAAATACCCAGCCTTGGTGGGGGAACCATTGGGCGTGTAGCTGGGCTTATCGGGCGATACGGTCCACCCGGCTTCACTGAAATAAAACTCATCGTCTAGAGTAGACTCGAGTTGACGAGTGACCGGTGGCTCCTTTGTTATCACAGCTCCGTTGCCGTCTACGTCTATACTGGTGGCAGCCGAAGTCATCGACCGGGCTGAGAGGGAGTTTTGCGACTGGAATTGGTCGTCTTCCGAGTGCGATTGCCCCGATAAGCTGGGATTGTGATGTGAGTGAGTGCGGTGTTGAGAGTGCTGAGAGTACCGGCTACTGCTATGGCGGCTGTTGTGCAGCGAGTCCTCGTCTTCTTCTAGCGGAGACGACGGCTGCTGAATGAGGGTTGCAAAAGGCGCAGTCGCGCGCTGCGCGAGCATCGATCTCGGTGACGCTTTCTGGCTGTTGGCGGTTGTGGTTGTTCCGGATGCCCTAGACGGGTGACTTGTCGATGGCTCAAAGGGGAATGCAACGAAATACAATTAGACCAGATGGGCCATGAATCGGTAGGTAGACCAAAGAGTGGCTGTGGGCGGTGTGGTATTTGGATGCACGGTATCACAGACGTGATCAATGGCAGCGGGGATTGGACCCTTTAGTGTTGGAATCTGCCGTCGCCGAAATGTCCCACGGCTCGATGCGCTGCCTACTGGGTTCTTGTTGCCCGAGGAGGTGTCGGAGTCTGCTAAAAAGCCAATCGATATGGCACCTACGTTGGGTGTGAGCGTAGATAAGTGCCAGCTGCCAGCTGGTATGTTGCTCCTAGTGTGTTTGACCGGCAAGCCAGTCGTATGCGGTTGTTTTGGGGATAACCTACACACACAGTTTAGTGTTCCTCGAGGTCGCCGTGCCCTAGCCCCGCTTCGAGCCGGATGGTTCTGCTGGCAGGCACGCTTTAGCCCTAGGCAATAATACCAATAATATTGGTAGCACCAGGGGTAGGGTGGCCCTGGATTGGGCAAACTTTAATACGACACTGCCAAGCCAAGCCATAATGCTCTGCGCTGGGTTGAGCCACCAATATCTTGAAAAAACACAAAATAACAATAATTAAAGTACATCTCGGTGACTCCTGACCGGCAATCACTTTCCAAACAGGCCATTCAGGCGGCCGCCTCCAAACATATTGGCAAGCCCCCCTTTGGTCTTTGGCTTGCCCATGGGCTTCGTTCCTGCCTGCTTGCCAGCGGGAATGTTGTCATCATCGTCGCTATCGTCGTCAGACTCCGAATCATTGTCCGAGTCAGATGAATCCGAATCATCATCAGAAGACACTTCCACCGTAGTCTGGATAGGCTTAGGTGCAGCAGCTTTCTTGTTTGGTTGAAAATCTCGCAGTGCCATCTGGTCCAGGCCCGACAGTGCTGAAGGACCAGGCTCAGATGCCTTGGAAGAAGCAGCTGCAGCCTTTGTGGCCTTTTTGGGTGACTTGACAGTATCTGAGCGGCTGGCCGCCAGCTTGTCATGAACTTCCTCAAGTTTCTTGTTACTTTTGGCCACTGCTGACACCAGCTTTGAATCAGCAGCTGCACTCTTCTTGCTCGCAGGGTCAGCAGCCTTCTTCTCGGCAGCCTTAGGTGTGGTCGTCGTACCATTTGGCTGGGAATCTTTGCTGGCGGCCTTCTCAGTCTGTTTCTGCATTGTTTTTTCCTGCATTTCTTGTGCTTTTGCGGCTTGCTTCTTAGCCTTATGCTCAGCAGCCTCCTCGCGCCGCTTCGCCGCCCGATGCTCCTTTGCTAGTGCCTTGGCTTCTTCTCGTAGGGCTTGTAGTTCAGCAATCTCCTCAGGTGTTTTGTTTTTGGAAGGAAGCCGTCCTCTCGTCCCAACCTGTTTAACCGGCTCATCTGCCTTTTGCTGCGAGGCGTCCGCAGGTTTATCGTTGGCAGCTTTCTTTGCACCTTCCGCAGGCTTATCGTTGGCAGCTTTCTTTGCACCATCCGCAGGTTTATCGTTGGTAGCTTTCTTTGCTGGTTCGTCATTCTTTGCTGGCTCGTCAACAATCTTTTTTGGTCGGCCGACTTTCCTTGGTGCCACAGGTGATGCCGCCTCCTTGGGCGCCTCTTTTGATTTGTCAGAAACAGCCGTTGCCGGCTTCTCAGTCGTCGTGATCGTGACTGGCTTCTCAGTCGATTTGGACTTGGTAGCAGCAGCGGTAGCAGCAGGGGGATTCTTCTTTGGTCGACCTGGTCCCCTTTTCTCTGGGGTTGCAGGGGCCACTGTAGTCGCGGGCTCTGCAACTGTCGTCGTACTGTTAGTCTCCTTCGCACTGTGCTGTTCTCCCTCCTCTGTCGCAGTACCTGCGGCAGCAGCCTCGACTGCTGCCTGAGCAGCCACTGCCTTTGCGTTTGCTGCTGCTGCTGCTTCTCGAGCAGCAGCACTAGGTCGGCCACGCTTCTTGGGTGGTGGATTGTCGTCCACTTCTGCCGCGGGTACGTTTGATACCTTCTCCTCCTCAATAGTAGTCTTTTTCGTCTTGGGACGTCCGGGCTTCTTCTTGGCAGGAGTCTCATTCACAGGTGGAGGCAGCGCCAAGAGATCAGGCTGCTTTTCCAGATCAGCGTGAGCGCGCTTGGCTGTTGGCGTACTATTAATAGGCATGGGAGTAGATGACGCGTCAACACTGGCACGCTTCCGTTTGCGGGGCGTGTCGTCCATAGACTCAATCCAAACCCGTTTGACTGGAGGAAGACGAACGGTGGAGCCCTCGCGGTCCACACTCGCGAGATGCACTCGCATAATCTCATCATTTGTGTAAAAGTCGCCTACAAGGTCTGAAGGAAGCACCTCGTAGATTTCCTTTCGAAATACACTGCTGGGCACGGGGTTATTGTACTGTGGGTACAGCTGAACAAACCGCTTCATGGCCTGCGAACACACGGCCGCAATGGTATCATCTGGTTTGACACACTGGGCCAGACCATGCACCTCATCGTGCAGTCCTCTGGATGCCGGTATGACCACTTCTATCAACAGGTTGACCATTTCTGAGGATGGTGAAACTGTCGTGTTAAAGTTCGCTGCCCTCGGACATTGTCTCCTGTCTTCGTCTGCCTGGTACCGCGTAGGCGAACAGCAACCTAAACGTACAAAAGGTTAGGGCTGAACCCTAACCAGCGCGGCGGCGCCCACGACATGCCATGCGTGAGCATTGGGCACATGACTAGCTCCCTTCACCACTATTCACCGTCAACCAGCTAGGTAAGTGACAGTTTGATTTAGGCTTGGCTGGCGCACTGATATTTCCATAGGTTGTTATAGAAACAACCGAAAACACGTGCATTCAACTGCAAACTGGCTGTCTGCGCCGTGAATATCGTTTGTGATGTTCACGCCCGTCGCGTGCCGTCATCGGTCATGTGATGGACGGCCTCATGGCTCACATGACCGACCGACGACGTACCGACCCGAAGACGCCATGATAGTTTCAACGCGAGCCCTCATCGTGAACAGGCAATGCTAACAAGCTTGACATCGTGTCACCGTCTCCATGAACAGAGCGTCCACGAATATCCGTAGATCCAGCAAGGACGCCGGACCAAAATCAGCACAGGCTAACATGGCGGCCATGGCCATCGACAAGGCTCTTCTTAATCACTCCAAAATCGAGTCGTCTCAGCACGAAGCCCATGATTCCGGTGATCACACTGCTTCTCCTTCTAACACTGCAAGCGCTAATGCCATTGCCACTGCTGCCGCCGCCACCGCAGGCATGAACGACAACCAGGACAACAACCGGCAGGACTCCCATCAGCAGCAAGACCACCAACATGTGCAGCAGCAGCTCCAATCGCACCAAGGAATGTCCTCTTCTCACGTTCCCATGAGCTATCCTGAGGTTTTGCGAGAGCGAGACCTTGCGGTCCAGCAACAGCAACAGCAGCTAGCCCAGAGACGCGCCCAGGAGGGATACGTCCAGCACTCCCACGAAATGTCCCATGAGACTACTCTGGTGACGGAGGCCAAGCCCCGCGCCGGAAGCGAGGAGTGGCACCGCATTCGTAAAAATAACCACAAGGAGGTCGAGCGCCGCCGCCGCGAGACAATCAACAAGGGCATTAAGGAACTGTCCATGGTTGTCCCCGGCTGTGAGAAGCACAAGGGCCAGATCCTCAATCAGGCCATTGCCTACATCAAGCGTCTCCAGGACACGGAGCACAAGAATCTCGAAAAGCTGACGCTTGAGAAGCTGGTCACCGAGCAAATGCTCGAGAACCTCAACAGTCAAAACAACAAACTCAAAGCAGAGCTAGAGCAAGCCTGGAAAGAGTGTGAAAAGTGGAAAGCAGCGGCGGCCGCCGCCAAGGCCAAGGCTGATGCTTGACTTCACTAGCTACACAATATGGCTCAACCAATGATAACATGGATTCTATTTATCGTTAATTAATCATGCAAAAACCTCGTCCGAGTCGCTTTCCGCTGTCTCGTTCTCTTCGTCATTTATCATAGGCTCTGTACAAAACGCATTCATATCAGGCTCCCATGCCGCAATTGTACCATCCAACGTGCCACTAAAGTACCTCATAGTACGTGAGCCCTGGGGCACAATGCAGGTGCTTCGGGGAATGTTCCGTCCTCTACTAAGGCGTTTAACTAATGTGCCATCAGACACGTTCATGAGTAGAATCTCGCCATTGTCCGACGGAAACATCACAAACGGTTGTTCCGACTGATCCGGCGGCACCAGACATGCACTGAGTGTCTGTGAGTACTTGTTACGCACAAGCGGGCCAAAGTTGATGGCCATACACCGACCGCCGGCCGGGTACAGCGACCATACCCGGATCTTGTCGTCGTTTCCGCCACTCACCAGGTAGTCTCCAGTTGGGGACCACATTACGGAATTGACAGCCCCGCGATGCGCTTTGGCGCGCTGGTACTTGCCCTTGAGACTGGCTATGGTCCTAGTGTTGGACGACCGAAACTCTGTTGCCGGCAACGGACGAAACACCAGGTCGGTTTTATTCAGATCAAGGTCGCACACACAAGAGTTACTGCGACGGATGTCCCACAACTTGAGTGCCCCGTCGCTGCCGCCCGTGACCAGAATATGTTCCTTGGTGGGCGACCACTTGGCACACACAACCTTGCCGCTGTGTCCCACAAGCGTATGCGCGCTCGATGTGGACCGCACGTCAATGAGCCGAACAAAAGGATGATCGCATGCCGTCGCAACAAGACCCCCAGAGCCCGCCACCGCGCAAATGTCGAGACTGTACACTCGGGTGTCCATTGTGAAATTGTATGCCTCTGTCATGGACTCCGTGTCCCACACCTTGATGGTGCCGTCAAACGAGCCAGTAATGAACATCCCATTGTCGAACGGCCACCACTGAGCAATGGACACTCCAAACTCGTGACCGACCTTGCGGTCGCGATCCAAACACCCCACCTGCTGCACTTGCAATGTCGGTTTTAGTGGCTTGGATCTTTTGACACCAAGAGTCTTGGCTGGATCAATTGCTTGAGTGACAGTATGATCCAAATCCCAGAGCCCGACCCCGCTGTCAGCTCCTGCTGACAACATGTACCGGTTGCTATGGGTCTCAATAGATAGCCAATTGACCGCCCCGATATGCGTTCTCTGAAAGGTCAGAGCAGGGCGGTGCTCAATACTGCCAAGCAGAGCCTCTTTCTGTGATTGCTGAAATTCATAGTCGCTGATAGTGCCCAGAGCATGGAGTCGGCTAGACGCTCGGTCCATTCATCTAGACAATAGATTGAAGACGGCCAACCTTAAGGTATATCAAACGCCGTTACATTATTTGGACCATTCTATTATTTCAAGCAACAAACTAGCAATATATAATGACTCAGAATGCTTGATCTCCCTGCTCAATGACCGCAGTGTCTAGCACTTGGACCTCGCCTCGTCCCTTTGATTCGTTACGCACAAGGTCGTCCAAGGGCCGGAAATCACCAGGATCAACTGCCATTGTGAGCTCCCACTGCGAACCCCAGTCCTCCTCCTCAATCTCAGACGCAAGCGCCTTGACCTTGTCCGCATACTTCTTGGCGCTCTTCGATTCGTCAGTGACCATCACTCTTATCTTGGCGCGAGCAATGGGAATTGTGTTCTTTTCTTGGATCAGCTTGATGGCGTCAAGCGCTTGGGTCTTGGCGGGTTTGCTTGTGGACACATTGAAGCCCAGTTCGGTCAGAGTTTTATCAATAATAGTCACAGGATATGGTCGTTTGGTTCCGGGATTCACACACTTGCCTGCAATCAATTGCAGGATCTCCGCCCGCGTTTGAGAGGATTGGGCCAGTCGCTCTTTCTCGCCGACTTGGAGCTCTCCTTTCTTCAAGATAACCTGAATAACTTCGTCGTGGTTTGTTGTTCCAAAGGCGCTCTTCAACTCCTCGTTGCTCGCGACTTGTCCCTTGGACACATTAATAAATACCTGAGGGATCTGGAGCACTTCGTCCAAATCTTTCTCGATTCCCTTTCGCCAGTCTTGTACTTTATTCTGATAACAGGCGACTTCAAAGCGTATCCGTCCCTTTTTCATCCGGACGAGGGACACATTTGTTAGCTTGATTGATCCACTTGGCTGTATGATTCTCATGTTAGTGTGTGTCCAAGTATAAGACTAAAGTTTCACCTCACAACAAACATATACAATTATCAGTCATCATTGCATTACTTGGTATATCGGAATGGGTGTGCCTCAGTGTTGAAAACATAATCGTCCAACGACACCAATGACGGGTCTGCGAACAATAAATATGCATACTTTAGTGTCTCTCCAAGCCAAAAGCTCTCGGCTTCGTTCAGCAGGAACCGATTAGGTGCCTCCTCTTCCCTCGGCCTGTCGTAGGTTACGCGATTTGATCCTGCATATGACACAATTTGTCCGTCCTCTCCGTAGACTCTAGTCAACTTCTCGATACTGTCAAACATCTTCCAGCCGCGTTCACGCCATTCGGTGTCGCCCGTCAACCGGTACATGTAGAATACAGACTCAAGAGCCTCTGGCCGCAAAAGGTATCGATTGTCAGTAGGCGTGATTGTTTGCCCGAGGGACATTCTTTCATCCTCTTTCTCGGAATCCATGCAGGGTTTCTCTGGGTCCACGTGATCGCACAGCATCACTCGAAATGTCTCCGGCATAACACCACTCAGAGTCTCCTGGTACGCCCAAATACATCCCTTGGTTAGTCTCGCACCTAGATCAACATCAGAGTCCCTGCCAGTGATCTTTCCACCAAGAGCAAACATTCCACCGCTGTAGCATGCCAGGTGGGACATTTCGCTGTTGAAGCTAAAATGACCGCCACGAGAGTTCGCCTGCTGCGACCCAATCATGAGAAGGTCTCTGAAAAAGGGGTCTTCACGAGAACCAGGAATATCCTCTGGATACTTGGGTCGCCGCTGATATGGTCGATAAATGAGCTCATCTCGAGTAGCCTTGACTGTTGCGTCGTACATCTCCTGGTATTGCGAGTCAGCTCCATTGATAAGCAGATGCTCCTTCATAAAATACTCGTATACGCTGTCAGTCATCCCTGCTAATGAATAGAGCCTTACTGGCGAGTGACGGCTATGTCTGAGGTCCTGGGGCTTACAATGGCCGCGAACGTTTCGTTTAGAGCCTGTCACCAAGAGAACTTCTGTATTGTCGATGGCTTGTAGCTTCATTTCTGACAATTTTTTCTCATCTTCTCCTGCAGCAACCATGTCGTCCAGCAGTTTGGTAAAACTCTCCTGAGCATCCTTTTTAGCATCTGCCGCTCTCTGAAAGATATCCTTTGCCCGCTGTTCAGTTTCATCGCGTAGATCACATCCGCTAATGTCAAGCATTTTCGGAATCAGTCCTTTGATCTCGCTTCTGGTGAGTATATAGTCGTGAAACTCTTTGGTGATACGCGCAACCACGTCGTAGTACTCTATTTTGCCAGTGAGCTGCGCGAGTCTTGTAAACTCCATGGATAAACTGCCCACTTCTGCTGCCACTGTCGTTGCTGATGCGCGCAGCTTATATCGGGTCATGTCATCCTGCCACCAAAAGAAAGTCATTGGCATATGATTGGGTGTGTCGAACGCGCCCATCAAATTGCCGGCAAGCTCTTCTGCTTTCTCCAAAAGAATAGGGTATTTGCCCTGCGACAAGTCGTAACCAGAAAGCAGTCCGCCTAAATAACGGATCACTGTCTCAAACAATGGAATCTCAGGCCGGAAAGTTCGCGTGAAATCAATGTGCTCAATATACCTGACTGCCTCGGCAAACTCCTCCATCAAACCCATAATATACAGAGTGTCCAGAGCATCCACGAGGGTGGCTGCCCACCCAGCAAATGGATTGAATGGATCTCCAGTCAGGGGTCGCACCTCATCATACCCCCACGCGTTCTCCTTGTACTGTCTCCAAGATCTCAAAAACGCTTGCTTGACTGCCTCGGCTTTCTCTTTATCGGCGGCTCCAGAAATAAACGGAGCTTGGATTTTAAGTCCCTGGAGCCGGTGTTGGTTGGCTGGTAAAGGAATCAGCTCAGATTGGGGAATGGGATATTTGACCTTTCTCGGAAGCGTTGGAGGGTCAAACAGGTTCTTGCGTGGGTTACGCAGTCTTGCAGCACCCCCTTCTTGGTGTAGGATCTCAAAACTTGACACGTCAAATCGGCCTGCCTTTGCGTTTATCTTGTCTCTCAAGTTTAAAGTTCCTTTGCGAGTCGGTGCTCTATAACCGGGAGCTTGATTGCCAGGTTTTGATGCATCATTGTCCAGCTTGGGCATCTGGTCCAAGCTGGTGATGTGGTCATTATTGCGCAAAGCATTTATCGATTCTTGCTCGTAAAAATAGAGCCAAATCAGAAATATCAGAAGAACAACAATACCCACGTTGGCTCGCAGCCACCGCCTGCTTCGGCCGGTATATATCTTCATTTGGCGCTATGACCAAGGACCCCTCCGACACAAGATGACGTTGCGTGTCTGCGTGTCTGAGTATGTTGAATTCTAAGTCGAGCGCTGGATGTTATGGAGTCCTTGATCGTTCACAATATGCGACGAGGTTAATGAAACGTGGACGCGTGCAAGTGCTGATACTGCACATACATGCAGCTATGATGCCGCAGCTGCCAAGACACATCCCCGTGTTTCGTTGACCTGGGGCAATATGCTTAGTTTAGAGTTAGAACGCAAGTACTGTTTCTATCATAGTAGGAAAGCCAAGGGGCCACTAGTCGCTCAATGGAAAGAAAGGCAAGGCGACCAACTTGAAGTTTGGTACGATTTTGAGTTGATTGAGTGAGCTCGGTGTCTGGGCTACATTACAACTATATCCTCAACCTGCCTCTTCTGCAGCAAGGTGGTTCCCAAATAGCTCCTTTTAATACCACTGTCGCATGAAATAAAATGCGGTCCCAAATACGAGCAGCCCAGGAGTGTGGGACTCATATTCCAAGCCAGTTCGACATATGTCTAATGTGATAAAGTTGGCCGTGGTGGCTGCCGCAACTTGTCCCTAATAGTTTCCACGCGACACTTCACAAACCCTCGTCCAGCTGATAGCGACCTCATTGATCTGCAATTCTTCACCTCCTCGTGACGCCACACTGCATCTAGCATCCTTTCATCGCAGTAATGTCTTACTACGGCAATCAACAGCAGCAGCAGCAACCGGCGGGAGGATCGTCGTTGCCGTTCTTCCCAACTCAGTATTCGAATCAGAACCCCAGTGCCTTTGCCACGGCGGGCTCGGGCCCAAGAGGCAATGAGCCTTCGGGAATGATGTCATCACATACAGGAAGCAACTACTCGTATGGAGCAGACACACAACGAGAGCGGTTATCTACAGGAATCTTGGCGGCGTTTGGCACAAGTGGATATCCAGGCGAGCCGCCACTGTTGGAAGAGCTCGGAGTCAATTTCTCACATATCAAACAGAAAACCCTCACAGTACTGAACCCCTTCCGCACAATTGACCAACACATCATGGATGATTCGGATCTGGCTGGGCCAATCCTCTTTTGCATGCTGTTCGGTACATTTCTCCTCCTTTCAGGCAAAGTACACTTTGGATACATCTACGGAATCGCATTGGTGGGCACACTTTCGCAGTACGTCATTCTGAATCTCATGGCCATGAGATCAATAGATTTCATCCGCACTGCCAGCGTGCTAGGATACTGTCTGCTTCCGCTGGCCAGCACCAGTGCGTTGGGCGTCGTGGTCAACCTTGACAATTTCTTTGGATACATTTTCTCGGTATTCATTGTGATATGGTGTACCTACTCGTCATCGGCCATTTTCGTCTCCTATCTGCAGCTTTCAGAGATGAGGGTGCTAGTGGCATACCCATTGGCTCTATTCTATGGAATCTTTTCCATTATGTCTCTATTTGCCGAGAAGGCAATGTAGGCTCGACCATTGGCTGCTGTTGCTCCAGTCAAGGTCCAAAAGCGGCTGCGGCGATTCCTTTTCAGCTTGACATCGCCATGTGCGCACTCAAAGAAGGCATGTCTCAAAGACTGCCTCATAGCTTACTATTTACGATACTAATTTTTCTATTGTCTGTGTAGTCTTGAAATGTCAAGCGTTGAGCCTGATATTTCTTTCAACTTAAGTTTCACCCATGTCAAGGGCTGGGATTCAGCAACGGCTCTTCTCATCGTGCCGGCTGCTGGCTCAGGAGACAAAGCCCTACTTTGTCACAACCCCGATTTACTATGTCAATGCCTCACCTCACATTGGTCATTTGCACTCAATGGTGCTGGCTGATGTGTCTCGACGCTGGAATCGACTCCGCACCAACGTACCGGGCTTCATGACGACAGGTACCGACGAGCATGGACTAAAGGTGCTTCAAGCCGCCAAAAAGGCGGGTCTTAGTCCGCGAGAGCTTGTTGATACAACTGCCAGCAAATTCAAGCAGTTGGCCGACGCAGCTAACATTGACTACGACCGGTTTATTCGTACGACGGACGCAGATCATCGACATGCGTGCGAAACACTCTGGAACAAACTTCTAGAAAACGGATACATTTATAAAGGCTCCCACAGTGGCTGGTACTGTGTTTCAGACGAGACGTTCTATCCGGAAACACAGGTTGAGCGCTCTCCAGAGACCGACCAGATGATCTCGAAGCAGACCGGGAAGCAGGTGGAATGGACGAGCGAGGAGAACTATTTTTTCGCGTTGTCAAAGTTCCAGGAGCCATTGCTGCAACATCTGAAAGAGAACCCCGACTTTATATATCCCCCCGCACGCCAAACTTATGTTGAGCTTGAGCTAGCCAGTGGACTGGAGGATCTCAGCATTTCTCGCCCGGCGAGTAGATGCAGCTGGGGTATCCCTGTGCCAAACGACGAATCGCAAGTCATGTATGTCTGGCTTGACGCACTAACCAACTACCTCACGTCTGCCGGCTACCCCTGGTCACAGGATTTGCAGAATGCAATCTGGCCAGCCGACGCGCATGTGATCGGCAAAGACATTATTAGATTTCACAGTGTTTACTGGCCGGCTTTTCTGATGGCCAGTGAACTGCCTCTCCCGAAACACATTGTGGTCCATAGTCACTGGACCATGCAGGGGTTCAAAATGTCAAAGTCTGTGGGTAACGTGGCCGATCCAATGGAGATTATGGCGCAGTATGGACCAGATACGCTTCGTTACTTTCTGTTGTCAGACGGACACCTCAACAGTGACTCACCGTTCTCCATGCAACGGCTCTTTGCCAGACACAACTCGGACCTCGTCAACAAGTATGGCAATCTCGGAGTTCGCATATGTGGTGCAAAGTTTAGCATTGAGCGCGCTTGTAAGAACCATGACTCAGCCAGTGACGAGCTGTACTCCTCTATTCCAGGCTGCGGGCCCTACCATTCCTCCCTCGTTGCTGAACTGGACTCCTTGGTCGAAAACATAGACTCACGCATGCAAAAATACGAGCCTAACAAAGCAATTGCGGTCGTCAACAATGTGGTCCGAACTGCCAACTTGTACGTTCAAGATGCTGCACCATGGAAACTTGAGGATCAGGCTCAGCAAGACGCTGTGATCTACGATGCGGCCGAAACAGCACGAATAGTGTCCATCGTGTTCCAGCCCTTCATACCTACGCTTTCTACGGCAATGCTAGATCGTCTAGCTGTGAGCCCTGACCGACGAAGTATAGAATACGCTCGCTACGGCGCTGACCCAGACTATGGTCTAGGAGCAAATAGAAAGGGTGACTACCCAATCAAGCCCATCCTGTGAGAAGAAGTGGGGCCCTGTACATAATTTAATATTCACGATGCATCATTTTGTAATATCTAGAGTAATAAGCTTTGTCTCTAGCGTGGTGAGGTCCAGTAAAACAACTTGGCCAGTCTGAGCAAATTTTGGAAGACATATGATGCGACATTCCACGGTAGAGTCGGGAGAACTGACGACACATGTCTCAAACTTATCCTGGTTACCCGCAAAGAAAACATTCGGCGTCTCGTCCAGTACGAACGGATCGTCCTCCTTGAAAGGGTAGGACCACAAGGTATCAGGCGCAGTGGGCGCGCAGTGTCGCCATTGTAGCATGCGATCCATGCTCGCGAGGTTATCAGTGTCATAAAAGTACCTTTGCATGTCGGTTAAAGCTTGCCCGCTGGTTCCAAGAATGCGGATCTTGCCGTCAACGTCCCACCAGTAAGGATTCGTCGTAAGTTGTATGAGGTCGTTCTTGATTAGCGGCCGTGACAATGCAAATAGTGCAGGATGGAATGCTTGCTGAGGCATATTGAGACTCACTGGGTCCAAAGCCCCAGGCATTATAAACGTCGGCAGCGATTTAGAAATCTCGTTGACAATTTTGTCCAGCTGATGGATAGGTAGCTCAGTGAACGGTGTGGGGTCGTATAAATAGCGGGCCTTTTGGTCTTTCGTCTCGACTCTTTCTCCACTCAGCGAGTCTCCGGCGATAATCAAACCGGTAATTTGTTGAACAGTATCCTCATCAAGAAACTCAAGCTCGCCGGTGAGAAGATCCGTCAAGAGGTTTGCATCATACCCACTCTTCGAGCTCAGGTTTAGTCCTGAGACAAGGGCTAGATACTTTGGCTTATGGTTGGTCGGCATGTGCTTTACTCCTGGCAACTTGTTCGGACAATATCCTGGGTATAGGATATCCTCCACTTCAAAGTGTCCCGCCTCTGTCTCGACGCCTAACACGGCAACGACACATCCTGTGACTAGATGCTGTGCTTTGAGCTTGTCTCCAAACAAAGCTATTCTACCCGACTCGTCTTCGAGCAATGTCATGTCGACCTTTTCGTTTTCTGGGGCAGCGTATCGATCATGGTGCACGGGAGGTGCACCATGGTGCGACTTGCTCACATCCTCCAACACGTTCGGCTTGTACCTCATTTCTCGATAGACCGTGCCAATAATCCAGCAGGCTTCGCCTTGTCGCACATTGAGTACTTTGGGCAAGTGTTTTATTGAGCGCCCATCCACTTTAACTTGACCCCACTGTTCCTCAGCTCGCTTCATCACATCTGCCCGTAGACGCTCCAAACGCATGTAGTAAATGTTCGCATACTGGCCGCCAAAATCAGAGGCTTGCAATGGAATTACAAACTTGTCATTAAGATCAGCAACACCTTCTATGGTGGCAGCCTCTCGTTTCATTTTTGGTGTGTTTGCCGTCGCGTCACGAACGCGAAGTCCCGACGCAACTTAAAACTTGTCCTGAATGAGAGGCACAGAAGAAAACGTGCCAACAGGCGCACTACTTAGACGTGTATGTAATTAATTGATTCAGCTTTCATCTGTTGGAAAATCTGTGAGATCAAGGTCAGGATCGTGTCCAACTGCCATACCCACTCTGACTAGAGTTTCGAGTGTCTGTTGCGAGTTGCGCACCAAATCTTCGTCAAACTCCACGGCACCGGGCTCAAATAGCACAACAAGTGTACTTCCTCCAAATTTGAATTTACCCAGCTCGTCGGTACGAGCAATGGGTCCCGGTTTTGCTGTAATCGCAATGCTGCCCACCATCATCGCACCGACACAGACAACCATCACCATCCCAAACTCCTTGGTCTCAATAGGCACCAGGACTCGCACGTTCTCTCCATACACATCCAACGCCGATCGAATGGCCATTGGGTTCACTGTGTAATACTCGCCTTCAATAAGCTTGGGCTCAAGCATTGTCCCGTCCACAGGACTGTGGAATCTGTGGTAGTCCTGCGGAGCTAGACGGAAGATTGCCAAAGGCCCATTGATGAATCGTGACACTAGATCCGGGTATGCGTCTCCAAATAGTCGCTCGATAGTGAACGCAGTGCCTTTGATCCAAAGTCGTTGTGCCTCGGAAACAGTAGGAAAGAATGTGGCTCGCGAGTCTGCAGGAGACACGAGAACGCGCGGTTCATTTGGATAGTCACACGGTCTAGCTCCAGGTTTTAGTTTGCGGTAGAAAAACTCATTGAAGTTCTTGAACGAGTCCATGGATCCCTCGACTTCGCTCATATCTAGACGGTGGAACTTAATGAAGGGCGCAATGGCCTGCACAGAGGAGGGATCATCATACTTGCGGCCCTGCTTGATGCTGAGCGAGCGAAGAAGGCCCCTGATCCGCTTCTTCTCCATCCTTGAGCTCTTCAACCCTTTGTACAGAAGCCTGATACCGATCCGCACGTAAACACTCATCTTCTCCTCCTGGATCTGACCTGTCCTCCGATCCTGTACAAGAATATTGGCCGAGTTGGCTCCCAGTTTGTAATTGCCGTACCAGACCTTTTTGATAGCTTTGGTGTACCATCGCTTCCTAGCCTGGCTAGAGGAAACATACCGGTCTAATACAACAGCGTCAACCTTGGACCAGTTTTGGTTGGCACACACTGCCATGTGTGTGACAAGATCCACTTCGGAGCGCTTGCGGAGCCGAGGCTGACCACAGAACGGACAAGACGAGAGTTCAATGACCCTCTCGGCTATTTGCTCACTGTGGCCGCCATCTTCCATGAAGTCAGAATCGCTGACGCTGCTAGGAGCACTCCGGCCCGCCATTGACCTGGTATCATTGGACGAAGCGACAGTGCCGGTAGGAAACTCTAGTGCTTCTGAGCCACTAGGATCCTCGTCAAACTCAGGTGTATCGTAAAGAAAATCCTCGTCATCTTCAACAGCGTATTCACTCATTGCAAATGGGTCGTCATTCTCCGGCGATGATGAGTTCCCGCTTCGAAGCGCTGGAGTATCTTCTCGCGTAATTCCCGCATCTTTGGCTCGTCGTATAAGCTTTTCTGCCATTAGTTTCCGGAAAATCTCAGTGTCTTTGGCCACCTGTGCCTCTAAGCAGAGAACAAGCTCATCGATAGTAAGCTCATCAGTCTCGGAATTCTTGTTAAATCGCTTGAAGAATCCTTCTCGAGATTTGCGGGTCAAGGTTGATCCAATAGAGTCCAACAGAGTGTCGAGCTCGAGGGTGTTGATAGTGTTAGTCTCATCTGTGTCATACAGTGATGCCAATCGCCGCCATAGCTTTTGGCGCAGTGCAGCGTAGGGCATAAATTGAGCTGAAAGAGTCAGCTTGGGGGCAATATTGTCCTTCCAGGGCTTGTCTGCAGACTTGCGGTAGAGCTCTAACTCATATTTCTTCATTGAAGATGTGCAGAGCTCCTCGGCCACGTAGAGACCAACTTCATTAGGCTTTGGAATCGATTCCATCACTTTGTTCATCTCAAGCAGTCCGTCTGCAATGTGGTCATTCAGGGAAAGTCGATCTTTGTCCATTACTGTAAAAGCCACAGAGTATCCTTGCTCGTGTGTCTGGACAGGAAACATGAGTTTCTCGTTATAAACTGGATTAAGAGTGTGCCGCTTGTATGGAGTACGGAATGTTTTTTTGCCAAAGGATATAATCACAAATGGGTCCATGTCGAATGACGTGCGCGTCATGTTTCGTTGGTCTTTGGGCAGATTCTCGACTTTTTCAATCTCCATGAATATCACCCCCAAAGTGTTGTTATATATGTTGAGCTCGTACCGGCGAGAATCCGATTTCCTTTTCTTGAAGCTCAAGTTTCGCTTGCTCTTGTTTGATGGGGACACCAGCACAGGTGCAGTGGCCGGAACCGGAGCCGGAGCCGGTCGTCTGACCGCATTGCTAGCTGTCAGTCCGTGAACCAAAGCAGGAGCTGCACTCACAGTCGTACCTGCGGCAAAGTCTGACAGTTCCGGGCTACCTTCTCGGGTCCCTTCTTGGGTGCTGGTATCCTGTCCTGAAGTGCTTTCATCGTCACTCAGTGACAAATCGTTGAACTCAGGGTCAAGATCAGAGAGAAATGCCATTGTATCAAAATCATCTGGCTTTTCACCGTCAGCGGCATTGCCGGAGGGCTCCTCTTTGGCTGTGGGTGCCTTCTTAGACGACCGCCGTCCTAGAAACTTGCCTTTTGAAGTCTTGGGTTGCTGACTCTCGACGAATTTAGTCCACTCCTCTGGAATAAAGGCAGGCTCAATGGTGGAAGACGTAACACTGAATTTGACGTGTATTTGGCCAGCGCTCTCGATATGTCCTTCTTCTTGACGGCGGAGAGTCAACCACTGCGACTTGTGCGTTTCAAGGTCACACAGTGGAATTGCCACTTCACCAAGATAAGCCTTGCGATTGTCGTTGGATTTGTCCCAGACCGTAAATAAGATGTGTGGCGGTCCATGCCAAGACTGCAAAGGGATCGTAAACATGGTGGCCCAATCGACCTTGAAACTGCGTGGTGAGTCTGAAGCCGTCTCGGCAAGAGTCCTGGGCGAAGAGAATCTGTAGTGATTCGATCGGACAACGATGTACGGACTCTCCACAGTGGCTCCTTCAGCATGGGTGAGACCCTTCCCCTCATTAACGGATACAACTAGGTTGGCATCGAGTCCTTGAGACTTCTTTTTGTGTCTCCGCAGGGATAACAATCGCATGGCTGGCAGCTCACAGATTGGACTGATGTGATTTGGTTGCCGCTGCCTGCGGATCGCTATGGATTGTTATAGGAATCCTGGTTTAACGGCGGTTTCCTACGGATCGGTTTCAGTTGAGTGCATGGGCAGGGGCCGCTTGTTGCTTTCGTCATCATGCAGGGGGGCCTAGGCTGCTGAGGCTCGGGTATGGGCTTCCGTTGGCAAGCCACCACCGACGCGACTTGATAAAAATACCCCGCGAGGCGGTGGCAAGAGTAATGCATGCGATTCGGCCCAAAGATTGGCCCAAGCTCTCATATTTGGCTGCATTGGGCTCTATGTACTCTTTCCTCTCCCGTTCACATGATCCTGCTCTGCCTAGCGGAGGTCATTCAATTAACTGCAATGCTGAGCTTCTACCAATCAAAAGACATGTAACACAATGTTACACTCTCGGAGACAATAGTATTCTTCAAGAGCACAAAGACTTAACGTACATACTGACAGATAGCTCATCTCCATCTGGAGATTAAAGATTCCCCAACCTTAAACGTCGACTGCCGCGTGCATGTCCCACATGTTGGACAATTGGGCTTACTCGACATCGTCGTTCGATTTAGCCAGGAATGCTAGCCCCCATCAGAATGGCATGTCGTCGCCAGCTCGCTCTAGTCCAACTGTCGACGCTGCATCGAAGCAAAGGATCATGACCCACAACAGGAAACGTGGCATGTCCATCGTTCAACAGCTGGCAATCAAGGTCGACTCAGGTCCCTCAGGGTCTAGTCTTTTACACACAACAGCAGATTTTGATCTCGCTCCTTCTCGTAGAAGCCGGTCATTTGGCTCGCTAAGAGAAGAAAATCCAGCTCGACGCAGCCCTGGAAATCTGTCCGTAGAAAAGTGGCTAGATCTTAGTGACTATTCACAACGGGCTGCCCAGAGCGTTGTCGTGGAGGGTCTACATCTCGACGCAGCCAATTCCAGCTTGTTTGACGAGACAGCGGAGACCCAATTGGTCGACGCGCAGCTGAAGCACTACCTGCATTTTGTAGATACGGCTCGAGCGCGGGCGCATCAGTGTTCAACCAAAGTGAATAGCGCCAAGCAACTACTAACCGAGATCACCCAATTGACAAACCAGATTGACTCAATTGTACTGGAAACACGCTCCTTTGAGAAGAACTGTCATGACCTTGTGGCGGAGCGAGACGATTTACTCAAGCGCAGCAAACAAATCGACAGAACCCTCCAGATATTCAATAATCTGGACATTGTCACCCGCCAATTGCATGCTCCCGGAACCAGTTTGGCCGGCAAGCGCAACGCCTTTACAGAAGTGCTCGCATCCATCGATAAAGCTATGCTGTTCTTCAGCGAGCACGACGACTTTCTAGACACTGACTACTATAGAACACGATACAGCCAAAATCTGGGACGCGCTCTGGCAATGAGCAGAGACTTTTTCTGCACACGAATCAAAGAGAAAGCGACATATGTGCAGCGGCGGTCGAAGAGTCTTGGCAGTGCCGAGATGGGTTCAGCTACACATCTTGCTCTGATTTACGCGAATTTTGAAGGTGACTCATCTCTCATGAAAGCCGTGACGGAAGACATACGAGTCCGGTGTTCGTATGCGAAGCAGAGTGAGCAGGCGGACACTGATTATCCCGCTCTTCGCATCTACGGTAAAACATACGATCCGCTTTATGAGGCGTGTTTCAACACGTTTTTGGCTATTCGGAGTCGAATTCTGGACCCTTACATTGAACAGAATTTCGCTGAGACCGCCGACCAACCATTTGTACAAGCCTGCTGGGGTAACATTTCCTTTTATCGAGAGCTCTATCGGCAAGAGTGGGAGCTGTTTAGGCTGTTTTTCGAAGTCTTCGAACCCTTCTCAGCCTGGGTTACGGACTTGGGAGAAAAGCTTCAGGATACCATGAGACGACGCATCATTCGCGAGCAAAGCATCGAGTCGCTTTGTGAACTGACGTCTCTTCTTATTGACCTCACAGGAATTGGCACGGACCATGATTTTATTGGACAGTTCCGACCCATCCTGGAGGATGTTCAGTCTAGGCTTGTGTTCCGAGTTCAGTCTGTTATAGACAATGAGATTGTCCGCTACACTCCTACCAGTGACGACTTTGCCAGCGGAGCGAGGAAAAGTCGAACTGCGCCAGTTGATCGAACCAAGCCAGAAAACCAACAAAACGACACCGAAGACACCCCTATATCGATAGTGTCGCAGTCATGGTATGAGCCGTTGAGAAGATCGGTGATTCTGCTCTCACAGATTTACAAGCTGGTTAACTCTCATGTGTTTGACGATCTGGCCCATCGCGTGGTGCATGAGTGTTTGGCTTCGCTGGAAAAAGCCAAGACAGTGAGCATCTCACGACTCGGCAAGATTGAGGGACAGTTATTCCTGATTCAAAACCTCATTATACTCCAGACCCAGATCGTGGAGTTTGACATTGGCAACGTGACCCCCGAACTACAAGTTGACTTTAGCGCTGTACAAGATTTGTTTCAGAGCATGGCATCTCAGGGAATCTCTTTTGGGATGGAAAGTTTGCTGAACATTGCCAGGGCGTCGGTGCCTCGGGTTGTTACCAACATGTACGATGCTAACCAGGAGCTATACGCCAGGTTGCGAAATGCCATCCACGACTTTACAGAGGAGTGTATACGCACTATTGCTGCGCCCATTCTCGACGCTTCGTTGGAAACTGCGCTCGATGCTTCGGCTCGGTTTAGGCAAAACGCAAAAGAAGAGCTTCCGCGGCTCAATTCAGTTATGCAAGGCTATATTGACGACAGCAGAACTCGTGACATTCTTATGGACTCAATGCAAGACCTAATGATCCAGACATATGACAAGTTTCACGGGGAAATTGTCAAAAAAGCTGTCGAAGCGCCTGATACCAGTTCAGACTTGCTCAATGACCTCATGGACGTTGAAGGGTTCGTGTCGTGGCTTGGGGTGATGGTGCACGAGCAGCGTGCTAATAAATAGTAATAGTGAGTACCGGTGTCACATCTCCTCATCAGGGTTGAAGGTGTTTTCGTCCAAAAGACGATTCAGCTCCTTTTTCACGTAGTCGACCTTGCTGCCATCGATCAGTAGATGCTGATCATCGAGTTCCTCTATAATGATGTCGTGGTTTGCCTGGTCGATTGTCAGAATCAACGCCTTGATAGAAGGGTCACTGGTCAGTTTGCCTGATGATTTCGGCTCTTGTATCTTTAGTACCTACCATTCGATCAGTACACCCTTGATTGCCGTGGGCATCTGTTACCAGGCAGGTTCTAGAGGTTAGAGTTTAAATTGACCCCACGAGTTATGGGGAGAGATTATACATATATAACGGCTTGAAGTTGCTGGACGGGGCATTGACCGATATGAAATAGAATGGCAACCGAAGGACAAGCCCAGGATAGGCACATCGACTCAATTGACTCACATCCCGCCGAGGAGTCCACTGATGGGCCCCAGGCTCTCCATGAAAGCTCCGCAAGTCCTCACGAAGGCTCTGAGGATGAATCTGACGACGACGAAGAAGAAACTGAAGGAAGCGATGATAGCGAAGCAGAGGAGGAAGAACCTCGCTTAAAGTACTCAAGACCGCAAGGGCTACCTCCTTTGCTGTTCCGTGATGCCATCTCAATGATCCGAACTACAGACAAGTTTATAGCATATGCCACACATACCGGGGTGCTTTACCTCTTCTCAACGGCGCAGAACCATTTACGAACCTATCGGGCGCACACAGCATCGATTCTCGATATATCGACGGATCAGACGAGAGAATTCGTCGCTTCTGCATCGTTGGACGGCACAGTTGTCGTTGCTAGTCTTAATGATCACAAGGACGCTACTAAAGTTGTCTTTGACCGGCCCGTTCACTCAATGGCCCTCGTTCCCGGCTTCAAGAACTCTAGACAGATTGTATGTGGGACAACAGCGGGGCAAGTCATTCTCTCAGAAAAGGATTGGCTGGGCAGGCGAACGCAAATAGTATTATTTGAGTCGCCACTAGTACTAGGTGGGTCAGGCGACAACGTCAAGTGCCTCAGGTTTCTCACTGAAAGCTGCTTGCTTTGGATCTGCAACGACGGGATATATTTCTATGACTTCACTTCTCGACTCGTGATTACCCGAATAGTGCCTGATCTGCCTCTGGAAACAATAGAAACAGTGAGCCCTCACGTTGCGAGCCTTGACTCCAATCACGTTGCCATAGGCTGGGCCACCAGCTTGTGGATAGTGAAGCTGACTTGCGGGTCGAAAGAAGGAGCCATAAACAAGTTCCGGCTGACAACAGTCACAAGTTCCTCTTCATTCCAATCAGGAAGGTCCAAATACCAAGCAGAAGTCATTCTGAGAGAGACCAAGAACTATATCATCAGCGGCGTAGCACCTTTCGATAATGGTGGAGTCATGGTGCTCACATTCGACGAGTCGGAAAAGATGCCAGAAATCAAGCTGCTAGACTCCAACTTGTCAGAGAACTATGAAGACCTAGTATCTATGAGAGGCAACGCGGCATCTCTTAGAGCCAATGATCTGCACCTTGACTGGTGGAGCAACGAGCAGCATCGCCAGTACTATGTTGCTGGGCCCACAGACGTCATTGTCTGCGCCGTTCGCGACGATGAAGACCATATCCAATGGTTAGAGGAACACGATCAATTTGAAACCCTCTGGCGGACGGGCGCGTCCATTGTGGACCCTGCCGACAGAGTTAGTTATGGGCTGAAGGCAGTCAATTTGCAGCTCGAAAACAATGATGACGACGAGCAAGCTATCGGGCTGCTGAAAAAGGTTCTTGAACCGTTATCAGAGAGCAATCGTGATATATTTCGCACGGAATGGGACAAGTGGTCCGACAAGTTGTTGGCACAGGGAAAAGAAAAGACCCTCGCGACATTCATACCAACCGATCCGGAGTACGGAATAAGCAAAGGAGTGTATGATACTATTCTCCTTCGAGCGCTCGAAAACGACGCGGAAATGCTCATGTTCTTGCTAAAGAGCTGGCCCGTGGCGTCGATTTGCTCTACTAAATTGCTGGATGCTCTTGAAGACGCTCTTGACGGTGATACATTTGTTTTTCCTTCAGAGGAACATAGAGGAACCTATAAGATCGAGATACGAAGGATACTAGGATCGCTTTATATTCAGTGCAACAATGCCCTGGCAGGCGTTCGGCACCATCTATTGCTCAAAGACCCAGTGGCTATCAAAGAGATTGAGCAATTCCACCTGCTTCCTCGGCTGCTAGACGAGATCGGCTGGGTAACCACCTACCTGATTGACGAGTCTTTGTTAACACAAAACACTTTCTCACGAAACGATATCGACAGGATCCGGAAACAGACACAGCCTGCGCTTGATATTATAGTCAAAGCAAGACATCAAGTTTTTCCGGCACAAGTGGTGGCTTCTATACAAAACTACGCAAAGACCCAAGCTCTGAACCTTGCGCCCATTGTAATGCTCTATCTGGATCGCTTGACCGAGGAGGACTCCTTTTTCGGAAAAGATTTTGCCGACCTACAGCTGGAGCTTTACGCAGAGTATGAGCCGAATAATCTCATGAAGTTCTTGCGCTCCGATACCCATTACGACCCAAGGAAGGGTGTCGCTGTGTGTGAGAAGTTCCGTGATAGCTGTCTTACCGAACTGATCTTTCTACTTGGAAAGGTTGGCCAAAGCCAGAGGGCCATGAAGCTGATCATCGAAGAGTTGGACGACCCTGTTCTCGCAGTTGAATTCGCAACGACGCAAAACGACAACGACCTGTGGGAAGAGCTGCTCAACCACAGCACCAAAGATGCCCGGTATACTAGAGTTCTCCTTGAGAGCGGAAACAGCAACATTGATCCTGTGAATATTTTGAGGCGCATTGCACGCAACAGCCATATCCCCGAGTTGAGGCTTACGCTGGACAAGATATTCAAGGACAAAAAGATGATGGAAAGCCTCGATACTCATGCCTTGGCGGTGGTTTCGCAAATGGCGCAAACCTTTGCGCTTGATTTCCGAGCACAGAGAACGCAGGGTCTCTTAATCGACAATGAAGCGGCTGTTGACGCATCTACCAAGGAATCTATCGACTGGACCACAATGGTGCTGGCTAAACCTGACAAAGAACCAAAGGCCGCGCAATTCAAGAAGATTTCATCGCCACGGTCGGGACGTGCTCCAGTCCGACCTTCGACAGCCACCACGTCAATTGGACAGAAGATACTCCAATTGACCTGGATAATGGCTAACGCTGGACGTTCTTAGACCAGCAATTTTATTATTGTTATTAGCATTATTTAATACCTATTTATAGAGTTTCGTCGTCGTGAGCTTCTTCATATGTCTGTGCGCGTCGCGAAAGGCGAATAACCTTAGCTCTGGAGGACGATATTATATTGAGTATGGTCATAACACCATGACAGATACCCCAGTCACAGGTGAAAGCAGACGGAGATTAGCAAGAAAACGAAAGTATTCAGACCACTTTGAAGGAGGTACCCCTGAACAGAAAGAACGAACACATTATTCCTGGAGATTTGGATCCGACTGGTTCTCAGGAATTCTACGAGGTTGGAAACGGCACAAGCCAGAGCCCGACGCTGACAAAATGGCTAATCCTCGACGTTCGGCTACCGATGCCATTTCACAAAAGGACAACCATCAGCGTAGGCAAAATGATTCGATCGAGGTGATTACGATTTCCGATGACGAACGTTTCGTACCACGAAAACCATATACTCCTCCGCTTTATCAGCCTCGTCCGCCGCGAAATCAATGGCAAAATCTCACATTCGGATCGCAATTTGTCCTTGAGAAAAGATTTCTCAATGCCCCGCCAGTTCATAATGGGCTCAAAGAAACACTAATGCAAACACTTACCAAAGACCGGCGGTTTCCCTCTGGTCGACGAATGCCATCAAAACGAGCCGACATTCCTGATACCCGCAACACTTCTTTACAATCCACGCATTCGAGTGCAACTACAGCTAGTAGCCGGCCAAGCCAACGTATCGCAAGGTATTTAGACCCTGTGTCAAGCGGGCGCACGCGAGCCAGCCCGTCTGATATACTCAAGATGCTAGAGGAACGCAGAAGGCGAAATGCGATAAAGCAGCAACATTTGGAGCTGCCGTCCTCCAAGGTACCAGATAATGAGCTTACCTTCTACAACGAGTTGACCAAGAAGCGCATGGAAATGGAGGAAGCCATAGCAAAACTGCATATTGAAGAGAAGGCCGAAACAAAGGAAGTCGTTGAACCGCTAAACAACGAAGACCGGAGCTTGGTCGAGCGATATCTCAACGCTCCTCGCACTGATGATGGTCAGATTATTGGCACTGCATATCGCGTTGACTTACAAGTTGGGGATCTCAAGACACTGTCAAAACGTTCTTGGCTGAACGACAACGTGATTGACCTTTACCTCAACTTGGTGGTAGAAAGGGCCACAAAAGCCAAAGCGTCAAAGTCGTTTGCATTTAGCACCCACTTCTTCTCCAAGCTGGAATCAGACGGATACAAAGGAGTCATGAGGTGGGCCAAACGAAAGGGAATTGACGTTACGCAAATGGACTATGTGTTTGTGCCCATCAATTATCATGGCAACCATTGGTGCTTGGCTGTCATTAACAACAAAGACAAGACTTTTCAGCACTACGACTCGATGAACAGTGCAGGAACTCGGGCCCTGGGGCTCTTAAAGTCCTACATGATTCAAGAATCAAATCGGGTCCGTCCAGACAGCATTGAAAGCTATACAAAAGTGTACGACGAGTATGCAATGGACGCGAAGTGTTCTTGCCCTCAGCAAAACAACGGATACGATTGCGGTGTTTTCACCTGTAAAAATGTGGAAAGACTCTCCCTTGGAAAACAATTGCTTTATGACCAGACTGACATGATCAATATTAGATACCGGATGGCTCTAGACATTCTACATGCGGTCAAGAGCTCAAAACTGTGACCGCCCTGGTAAACTAACTGATAATAACAATTAATAATACACAGAATCTGTATTAGTACTACAATAAATACGTGACAGGCCTACCACCAGCGATGGCTCTCACTCTGTCCCTGGAGCATTCTCTGATACTCAGCAATCTGTTTTTCAGCAGCTTCAACTTTAGCTTGGCTCGATTGCAGATTATTCTCCAGATATGCGATGCGTGTTTTCGTCTTGGATGAAATGTTGGCCACCCGAGCCAGAACATCTAGCTCGCTTTCCACTGCCGCTATCTTCTTTTGCTCATCAGCCACAGACTCGGCAAGGATATTTTTCTCCATGAAAGCGTACAGCATCTTGTTGCTAACGAGTGATTTGAATGCAGAGGTATACAAAGGACGACCTGGTCGGATACCAAGAATGAGACCTCCGACGGTTCGCACTGAGATCATTTGCTGTTGCTCGAGGGTAAATAGTCTCTGCTGGTCATCACGAGTTTTGAATTCCGAGCTGCTGACAAGTTTGCCAAAGCTCAGTTCTTCTCCAGGGCCCAATGCAGCCAGACACTTGATAAGACACCAAGCTTGAGCGGGAGTCCATTCCTTGGAATCTCTCATCAAAAACATCTGGAGAATCTCCACTGCCGACTGCTCCACCATATCATCCAGAGCCTGTTCCGGACTATCTCCAAGTTTCAATCGACGGGTGAAGGACTGAAGGTCTGTCATGCGTCCACCAAGAGGCTGCAGTGTCTCATCAAGGGCTTCCTCAGAAATTCGGAGAATTCTTTCGCATGCAGTTGCGTTGTCCCATGAATCGTTTGAGTCTGACTCTTCGTGTGCATGTCGTAGATGCTGCAGAACAAACTTTCGAGCAGACTCAGCGGTCGCATCACCCAGGAATTTCTCTTTGAACACGCGATTTGGCAGGGCATTCGATAGTATCTTGTCGTAACCCATGTCGCTAGTGATGAAAACCACATGGGCAACATTACTTTCGACCAGAGACGCTGCCCATTCTGCTAAGGCGGCATGGGCAAATTGGAAACTGTCGGGCCTGCTCACCAGGTTATCAATCACCACCACTGGTCGTTCCTCCGGGTGTAACTGCAGATAGGCATCGTCGGATATAGTCTTATCTGTCTTCCCTGCCAGTGCAAGGTTCTGGAGAGCAATGGTAGCCGTTGACAACATGCTTTTAAATTGAGCCTCCGTTGACTCGGCCAACCCCGTTTTCTGACCAGCTAGACCTTGTGCAGCCACGTCCATCAATCCAGCAAAACTGTTTTTCCATGCAAAGACTGGGAAGTATCCAAGGGAGTGAGCGGCAGTTTTGATGAATGATAAATCCGACTTGCATCGGACTAGGGCGTCACAATCCAGTGTCAAAACATTGTTGCGGCCCTTGAGAACATGAGTTAGCACAAGATCTTCCTTGCCGCCTCCGCGAGGGCCAGAG
Organism: Trichomonascaceae sp. Y4102; assembly: GCA_023628915.1. Classification (NCBI taxonomy): domain Eukaryota; kingdom Fungi; phylum Ascomycota; class Dipodascomycetes; order Dipodascales; family Trichomonascaceae; species Trichomonascaceae sp. Y4102. Next base: position 32,279 of record JAMAJT010000023.1, on the reverse strand, counting down.
ACCACAATGAAAGTTCCAAGATCCTCATTTACCCACTGTTTTAGAAGATCAATGTCTTCCAAACGCTCTGCCAAAGGCGCCAACTCGTCTTCTTCATTGTCAGCGCGGCTGCTTCTCAACAAATTTCTTTTGAGTGCTGATTTGAGCCTATCGTACCAAGCAACGATACTATTTGATGTGTGTTCCCTTGTCGCCCTTCGCAGCACCTGCCACTCACTGTCATCGTTAAGTCCATGACTCACCTTGCGAGAGATAGACCAGACACGGATAGGCTCGAAAATGAAGACTGTGATTGTTGCCAGTAATGCTACAAGGAACGGTATCGTCAGTCGAGGATGTCCCAAGATCCAATCCTTCACAGCATTGTGCTTTTCGGTGAGTTCATACGATATGTGGATTGTCGTAGTGGCGTCTGGTACAAAAGTTGTGCGTCCACTCACCTTGAGGAAAAAATCCCGGTCAACGGTGAGACCAGTAATACAGTGGCGGGCAGTGGCTGCGTGGGAGAATCGGGTAAAAATGACCAGAGCTGAGCGTGGTACCTCTTTACTGGCAGGATCAGGGGGAATGATGTCAGTAATTGGACCGTATCTTCTCAAGAGCGCATAAAGACTCTCCTGAGGCACATCCGGGCCGTCAAAAGTCACCTTGAGACGATTGCTTGGCGTCCTTCGTAGATCCTCAATCCATGGTCTACCTTTGACGGTAAACACCCTTACTGGTGTAAACGGGCTATACCATGGGCTGTATGCCTTCGAGCTCAGTTTTTTCCAGATCGCTGTCTCCGCTGCCTGGATAGAGCACTGACCAACGTTATTGACTTTGATCAATGCAAAAGCACCGCCATCACGAGTCCGAGGGATGACTGCTTTGACCTCAATGGGCAGATCGTCGGGAATGGCCTGCTTTAAAATGATGTTCTCGGCTCGAGCAAAAGAGAAGAGCGCAGTTCGCCTCAAAAGATAACCAAGGCCCGACAGCCTGCCAATTGTGGGGTATACGCGGTCGAAGTATAGCAAAAATTCGTTCGCCTCTGTTTTTCGGATAACACCAGTGGTCTTTTCGACATCCGTCATGTTATTGACCTGCGATTCGGTGGTAGCGCCGAATTGAGCTGTGGAATTCCATCGACGATGCAATTGACCAGAAAAGGCATAAAAAGCGGGTCGTCGAAGTGACCTTGCCGTTACTCTCCCTGCAAAAGGGATCATTGTGGTAGTCCGTGGTCCCGAAGAGTGAGAGCAATCCAAGCTAAACGCTAATATCTGTGCGGCAAAAAATGATTCGACCCAGGATCGAACTGGGGACCCTCTGCGTGTAAAGCAGATATCCTAACCAACTAGACCATCGAACCAATTAGTTACTGTTTAGGGTTGCTTGGTGTACCACAAAGTGGCCAACGTTAGCTGCCCCAGCACACGCCACTTGGTATGCGGCGCTCCATGTGCGGCTCTATGACAGCAACATCACTATTTTTGAATACTTGCCCCCAACAACAAGTGGTTCTGTAGTGTAGTTGGTTATCACAGCGGATTCTGATTCCGCTAACCCCGGTTCGAATCCGGGCAGGACCTTTCTGACGAGCAATCGTTTTTTTTTTTTTCTTTTTTTCTGCATGGCAAGTCATTCACCTGGCTATAGCTTAAGAACATAGTACTATCGCATTCGTGGCATCTTATGCCAGGCTGACACGGTGATCATGCGGTCAACCATTGTTGTGGTGACCGGAAGCCATTTCCTACGTGGGTTAGGACATCGGGTTCGCTACAGCCGAGGGGCTCGATCTCACCATCAGCCTTTAAGTACATATTGCACGCGATAAAGCAGTGATACTTTTCCTATCCTCCATTATCCAACCTGCGTTCGGGTTCTCATAGTACACCTTTCCGATTTGTTGGAATTTTCATCTCGGCACTGCTGTTCTACCCAACGGCTCCGTCAACCGTTACGTCCCGGACCAAAGCTTACCCTGATTACCCCTCTTCTGTGTTGAGTTGTGTGTGTGGACGGAGGAATAACTTCTTGTTTGTTCCGGTGCTGTTCACTTGAAATTCACAATGTTCGCAACCAGAAAATCTGCAGTTCGATCTGCTAGTGCAGTCCAGAAGCGCCTCCTTTCTCTGCATGAGTTCCGCTCTGCCAATCTGCTCAAGACTTATGGCGTCGCCGTTCCCAAGGGAGACGCTGCCACCACTCCCGAAGGAGCTGAGAAAATCGCCAAGATGCTAAACCGCGAGGATATGGTCATCAAGGCCCAGGCTCTTACTGGAGGTCGAGGAAAGGGAACTTTCGACAATGGACTCAAGGGTGGTGTCAAGCTTATCTCCTCTCCGTACGAGGCCAAGATGTACGCCGAGCAAATGCTTAACCACAAACTTTTCACAAAGCAGACTGGTGCTGCTGGTAAGGAGGTTACCGCTGTTTACGTTGTCGAGAGAGAGTTCGTCCGTCGTGAGGCCTACCTTGCTGTGCTGATGGATAGAAGCACTCAGGGTCCCATCATTGTTGCATCTTCTCAGGGAGGAATGGACATTGAGACTGTCGCCAAGGAGACTCCCGATGCCATCCACACTTTCCCCATTAACATTCACGAGGGTGTGACCGACGAGATTGCCAACAAGGTTGCTGCTGCTCTGGGCTTCTCCAGCAAGGCCAATGCTCAGGCCGCCGACATCATCCAGAAGCTGTACAAGCTTTTCCAAGAGAGAGATGCCGTTCAAATCGAGATCAACCCCCTCTCTGAGACTGTCGACAACAAGGTCCTTGCTATGGATGCCAAGCTCAACTTTGACGACAATGCTGAGTTCCGCGAGGAGGAGGTGTTCTCATGGAGAGATCTGAGCCAGGAGGACCCTCTCGAGGTTGAGGCCTCCAAGTCCAACCTCAACTTTATCAAGCTTGACGGAAGCATTGGATGCCTCGTCAACGGTGCCGGTCTTGCCATGGCCACTATGGATATCATCAAGCTCAATGGTGGAGATCCCGCCAACTTCCTCGACTGTGGTGGTGGTGCCACTGCTCAGGCTATTGAGAAGGCTTTTGAGATCATCACTTCCGAGCCTAACGTCACTGCCATCTTTGTTAACATTTTTGGCGGTATCGTCAGATGCGACAACATTGCCAAGGGTTTGATTGCCGTCACTCAGAACATGAACCTCAACATCCCTATTGTGGCTAGACTCCAGGGAACCAACTACGAGGAGGCTCAGAAGCTGATCAACGAGTCTGGTCTCAAAATCTTCTCCTTCAGTGACCTTGATGAGGCTGCCCAGAAGGTCTGCCAGCTCTCCAAGGTTGTCCAGATGGCTCGTGACATCGACGTCCAGGTCTCTTTCGAGCTCCCTCTTTAAGCATGGTTAGCAATAACCCAAAATCAAAAATAGATCTAAATAAGAATACGTTTCATTAGTACAGGAACAGCGCTTTGTACTGCAGCGCACGAGGTCCCACCATCTCCCATTCGTATGGACTGATCCACAACTCATTTACAATCTTCAGCTTAGCGAGCACAGTGCCACCTTTCCAGGCGACCTGTTCAGGGTCCATCTCTCTGGGAGGCGGCATAATGGCAATCTCGCCCTGATTTGGCGTCGCTTCCGAATGATTTCTCCACATGCCCAATCGATCGGCTAGCAGAACCGGAAATCCAGGGAACTTAGCCCCGCCTCCAACAACCATGATACTTTCGTAAAACGTCTGCCGGGTCGAGCCCGTAATAGATCTAGCCGCTCCTTGAGTGATACTTTCAACAATGGCCTTCTCCAGCCCAACAATTGGAACTGATGTTGGATCAATTGTATCATTGGCAAGGGCTTGCAGTGCTAATTGACTCGCAACGGCCGCACTGTGAGCAGCGGCTCTAGCTTGCGCCGTCTCTGGAGGAGCAGGTGTACCGCTGACAGAGGCTGGCTTCGTCGTGCCATTAGCCTTGTCTTTGTCGCCCTTGCCAGCCTTATCTTTATTGGAGCCATTCTCTTTCTCCTTTTCTTTCTCCTTGTCCTCTTTCTTGTCGTCCTTTTTGTCGTCCTTTTTATCCTTTTCCTTTTCTGTTTTTGACTCCTTATCAAGCTTGTCCTCCTCTTGCAAGCTCTTGATGCGTTCGTCCTTGGCATATGATTGGCCATTGACGTGGAGAGTGTCGAGGCATACATTTATCTGTGCATCCGACAAAGGATCGTTGTTTTTGGCGTCATATGTGTCAGTAGACCTAATAAATAATCGATGTCGATTCTCCAGCTTGCTAGCGAGATTTGAGAACAATTGGGGGTAAAAGTACCCTAGAGGCGCAAGCATCACCTCCTCAAAGGTCTTGAACTGATACCTTCGCGTGGGCTGATTGGGTAACCTCACAAAGAAGTTGTACAGCTGAATGGCGACGTCTGCATCGTTGGTCGTTGCAAAACGTGCTTTGAGTTGTTCAGCCAATTTCCAATCATACACACTGTGTTCAATGTCGATTTCTCTGTAGGGGAACTGCGAACGCTGGAATAACTGAATCAGCGAGCTGGTCACATCATCTCCACCATACCTCAGCAGTACTCGACTGTCACCAATACTGATGCCCTCCTCGACGCAAGTGATGGAAGTTTTTTGAGCACCAACATCAATGATGCAAGCCGTGGAGATTCCCGCTCCAAATGTGGTAGCAACGGCCTCCTGCTGCACGCAAAGTCCGCCAAACCCCATGTCCGAGAGAAGCAACTGGATAATACGGCAAACATACGTTTTGTCATAGAGGTCGGGAATCAGCAGCACAACGTTGTACTCTTTATACTGCGAGAGCCCAATAGACAGCTCCTTGTCCAGAACGTGAACCAGAATAGACCGAAAATCCCCAAGGAGTTGCTCTGGAGATTTGTAGTCATCCTCGTTGAAGCAGCCATTCTTCAGTGGGCGAAGCAGCTTGTACTGACTATAGTCAGAAAGCCTAAGCGCGTCGTCCCCAATGTACGACTTGGCCGGGTTTTGGGTCACATCAATGAGCTCTGGCTCATTAACGTCAGTATGAGCTGGTATTATCTCAGGTTTCGCGGACTCATTGTATGAAGTGACAATCTCGTGCGAGTTTGACACGATTCTCCTCTTATAGTACCTCATGCGCTCTTTAAAGTCTCTATAGACTTCATTGTAGGCTTGCTCAAACTCAGAATCATCGCGGCCATTCGACCTGCTGATGTCGTTCCCAGACGTGTCATTGGCTGGCTTTCGGTGGGCAATAACAAACGGTACGGTCTTGGATACTGTGTCGCTCGCCAGTCCAATTCGAAGGTTCCTTGAACCAGGGTGAATGACAATAGTTTTGTCGGGTATAGCATCTCGTTCCTCAGCATCTTTGTTGCTGCGAAGCACCAGTGCCTGCTCGTCTTTCTTCAGATAGTCCGTCGAGTAGTTCTTCTGATTGATGGGCACCAGGGGAGCGAAAAGAGTGGATTTGAGGCTCGTTTCGGTGACCTTGGCGATTCCGCTAGTTTTCAATATCGGTTTAGAACCTCCTCTCTTGGATTTTGGTTTGATGCTGATTGTTACCTTGGGCGTTGCCTTGTGTTTCTTGGCTTTTGGGGCTCCCGACGGAGTTTCTTGGTGAGCATCTTCATCCATCTCCAGCTTGGATTCCGAATCTGGGATCTTAGGTTCACTCTCATCGTCATGTTCGTGATCCACATCTCTCATATCCGAGTCGAGCACGTCAGCCGGCATGTGCTCGTCCTCATCCTCCGCCTCTTCGTCATCGGATCTTGACGCTTTCCGCTTAATTGCTGCCAGCGAGCCGGGTTGCGGGGTCGGGCTCGTAACAGAGTAGAAATTCTGCGACGAGATCGGCTGGAGCCGGCTTTTCTCTTGGTCAGACATGGCGAGATCTGTTGATCTTTCACTGCCGCGCGTTGTCTCCCAATAACTTTGTGTGTGTGTGTGTGTGTGTGTGTGTGTGTGCAGTGAAATATTTCCACCCATGTTAGCATGATACTAAGGACACTACACAACACACAGCCATGCAACATCTCTCTTTCAATTGCCGGAAGAGGGACTAGTCTGCTGAGGCGTTTCTCGGTTTCTGCAACAAGACGGGGTATTGAAGACGCCCAAGATGTTACTGCAATGTACGACCAGCATTATGCCCCAGAGGAGCCAGAGTTCGAGACGGTTCCCTATATGATCCCATATTCTCCCACTGCCTATAGGAATCGGAGGCGCGAAAAGCAGACCAGTTTTTCTGATTTGCGTATTGTCAAGTTGATTGCAGGTAAAGGTGGCGATGGAAAGGTCTCTTTCTTAAGAGAGGCAGGTCGTGCAAAGGGCCCAGCAGATGGTGGAGACGGTGGCCGAGGAGGTTCAATATATGTACAGGCAGTAGCCGGGGAGAATAGTTTACACAAGCTACGAAACTTCTATCGAGCCGAAGAGGGCAAAGGCGGTGGATCAACTCAACTGACTGGTCGAAATGGTAACAATATCCTGATCCAAGTTCCAGTAGGAACCACAGTCAAGTGGGTACCCAACCCAGCCGAAACCCGATTACAAGCTGAGCAGCTAGTGGAGAAAGATTATGCTAACACAGTGAGCACAGCAGACAGAAACATGACCGTTGATGTCCAAGTATTTACTGATTACCTGAGCCCAGACCGAGAGCGCTGGCTCCAGCTTTTCCGCCAAGCGTATCCAGATGGTGAAGGATGGATCTTCAAGGAGAAAGAAGAGGAATACTACAATGAGCGAGAATACTTCCGACGACTAAACTCCAAGGTCAAATTCTACGATCTGATTTCCAGGCGACGAGAACTGGACTACGATAGATTCCCGCTTGAAGGTGTGGACTTTGACAAGCCGGGCGAGCCAGTTCTCTTGCTGCGAGGAGGTACCGGCGGGATGGGCAACATGCATTTTCTAACAAGAGAAATCCGAAACCCTCGGTTCTCCAAGAAGGGTCGATATGGAATCGAAGAACACTTTCTTTTCGAACTCAAGCTTTTGGCAGACATTGGTCTCGTGGGTTTGCCCAACGCTGGCAAGTCTACCTTGCTGCGCGCCATCTCAGCTGCTCGGCCACGAGTAGGCCATTGGGAATTCACCACACTCAATCCCACTGTCGGTACAATTTCTCTCGGCATTGGTAAGCCCTCATTTTCTGTAGCAGATATCCCAGGCATTGTACGAGGGGCGTCAGAGAATCGAGGAATGGGACTAGACTTTCTCAGGCATATTGAGCGGTCAGGAGCTGTTGCGTTCGTTATTGGCCTAGATCGCGAGAACCCTGCCCAAGATTTGGATGTTCTCATTCAAGAGCTTGGGCCCGAACGAATGAACGACAAGAGGGTAGCCGTCATTGCCACCAAGGCTGACATCGAAGACTCTCAGCAGAAATACCTAGACCTGCAGCAGCACGTGACAAAGCTTTCCCAGGAAAGAGGGTCCACAGATTGGATCTTGGTGCCTTGCTCTGGTCTCAACAAGGAAAATGTAGATTCGGTCATTTTGGCTATGGGCCGCGCTGCGGGCAAATGCTAGTAGCTGTACATAGTAGTAATAGTTCTAACACAGATGCAATAGATTTCAGCCGTATACCATTGTTTTATCCTGTGGACTTTGGCAATGCGAGAACGTCACCTGCTCGTCCGCTCAGCCCACGTATTCACCTATTCTTGGAATCTTATCGGGGTGCATAGACCCAAACTCTGCCGCATCTGTGGGTTGGGATTTCAATTTGGACGTGAGGTGACTGCAGCACGATAATCTATTGCATCGAATAGCTGTGGGTCTGATGCATTGTGATCCCTGTCCAGATACTGGCTCCAGAAGAATTCTACCAGCAATTTGTAATAGAGCATCATTGCCAGTGGTCTTGGCGAAGCTTGCTTTTATTGGCGTTTCGACTTTTTGCCCAAACCGATCAAACACACCACGCGGCAACGGGGCTCGGAAACTCCGCCGCACCCCATGCACCCACCAGCATTAATGCTATTCTTAGGAACTGTATGCACGAGGACAAGGGCATGAAGGACGAGGGGTCTCGACATACACTTCTCGTGAGAATATAAAACAACCAGCCACCGGAGTTTTAGTCCAACACACCATCCGTCACCTGCCCCGTCCGTCCACAGCCAGGCGCAAGGTACCTATCATTACCCCCCACTTTCACTATATTTATTGGGCCGCCCATCATTCGTTTGAGCCAACAACAGTATCTCCACTACAGCCGATCCAGCTAGTCTGAAACCGATCAAGGGAGATTCTAAACAATACATCAAAGACCGCTTCAATCACTCGCCTAATACTTTAACCAATGCAATCTCCTCAATACGACACTCCTGTGCTCAGCTCATCGGGTCGCGAGACGCCACTATTCGATGCCTCTTATATCCCTGCCTCAGTGCAGGCTGCATTGCCAGCAGGCTACCATGTTCGCCCAATCATGGCCAGCGACTACAATCGAGGTGTGCTCCAAGTCTTGGAGGTACTGACTACTGTGGGAAACATCTCGCAGCAACGGTTTGAGCAGATGTTTGCTTACTGGCTCAAGCACAACGATACCTACTTCACCATTGTCATTCTCAATGAGAAAGACTGGGTTGTGGGTGTTGGATCGATTGTCGTTGAGCGCAAGCTCATCCACGAATGTGGTATGGTTGGTCACATCGAAGACATTGCTGTTGCCAGAACTGAACAAGGTAAGAAGCTTGGGCTCCGCATCATCCACGCTCTCACTGAAGTCGGACGAGCTCAGGGAGCATACAAGGTCATTCTTGATTGCTCCGAGCATAATGTGCCGTTCTATGAGAAGTGTGGCTACTCTCGTTCCGGTGCCCAAATGACCATCAAGTTCAACGTTGAACATAGAGCGTCGCTCTAAAGCCGTTTGCATCTGCATTTAACCTGACTATCTCAATTTAATTTATTTTTGCTTACTTCTTTAGTGTATGGTTGCATGTTTACTTTGCTATAAATATCAGAGATGGTGCGGTTTGGTGACTGGCCAGGTGTAGTCTCTAGGGCTGGCTCTTACGTATCCACGATCGGCAACAAACTTGTCAATCGATTTGGGTCCACGAGATCCATAGGGATAGAGTTCCAAGTCGAAGTTGCCAGTGTCCAGCTTGTGGAGCAATGGAGTGAAAATCTTCCAGGAAACATCCAGCTCGTCATCGCGGACAAAGTTGGAATGGTCTCCCTTCAAACAATCCAGAATTAGAGCCTCGTACGCCTCAGGAATCTTCAAATCAGAGTACCTCCTGTTGTAAGAAAGATCCAAATCTGTGATGACAGTCTTCATGCCGAGACCAGGAAGCTTACCGTTCATTTTGAGGTAAATGGCTTCCTTAGGTTGTACTCTCATGACAAGTTCATTGCGAGCAATATCCTGGAAAATACCCTTGGCCACGTCCTTGAACTGGATGCGGATCTCCACCTTGGCTTCATCGAGAGCCTTACCTGCCTTGAGAATAAATGGTACACCCTCCCATCGCTCGTTGTGAATGTCCAGTTGCATAGCTGCAAAAGTGACGGCTTTAGAGCCCTTCTTGACGGTTGTATCGTCAATATAGGCCGGCTTCTGGCCGTCCTCTGACTTGCCATACTGACCTAGAATAACCTGACTGATATCAATGGGGGGAATAGCCTTTAGAAGCTTGACCTTCTCATCACGAATATCCTCGGGTGCGAAAGAAACAGGTCTCTCCATAGCCAGCAGAGAGAGCACCTGCAGCAAATGGTTCTGCATGACATCTCGCACGATTCCGATATCGTCAAAGTATCCGCCGCGTCCCTCGGTTCCAAATGGCTCCTTGAAAGTGATTTGCACCACAGCAATGTTGTCTTTGTTCCAAGAAGCGTTGAAGATTTGGTTTCCGAATCTCATGATAAGGATATTCTTGACCATCTCCTTACCGAGGTAGTGATCAATACGGTAGATCTCATCTTCCGACCAAGATTTTGCGACATCCCTCTGCAGCTCTCGTGAGGTATTGAGGTCGCGACCAAATGGCTTCTCGATGATAATCTTGGCATTGCCGTCCTTTCCGGGGTAAACCATCTTCTTGAGATGAGCCGAAACCTCGGCAAAAACGCTGGGAGGAAGTGCAAGGTAGAACAGGCGGTCACGCTTGAGTCCCGATTTGACCCAGACGGCCTCAATCTCCTCGATTTTACTATTCAGGTTGGCAAAGTCCTGGTCTTGGTCGTAAGAACCATGGACATAGGTGCACAGCTTCTTGAATTCCTCTGCCTGGGTCTTGGAAGGGCCATCGACCAGCTTGAAATGAGACGAAAGCTTCTCTCGGAACTCTTCATCAGTCATCTTCGTTCGAGCATAGCCGATGATTTTCACCTTTTCGGGAAGGAGGCCATTGCGGTAGAGGCCGAAGAGTGCCGGAAAGGTCTTCTTCTTTGCCAGGTCGCCGGAGGCTCCGCAAACGACAACGGTGACATTGTCAGTGAAAGAAATGATATCGCTGGATGTTTGAACAGAATCCATGACTGTGTGTTGACTAGGGAGCTGAATAAATAGTTGTTGTGTGCTTCAAGATTCGATCTGCGTGAATATCGACTTTAGCGGGGTTTTCCGAAAAAATGCTGGTTCGTACGACGTTCTTCAATTCGAGGAATCGACTGTCGGTTTCGACCAGATCTTGGTTGAATTGAGACCTAAGTGACGATTTAAGAGTGGGTCGCAGTCGAGAGGAGTTCGGACAATGAAAGCCCGTCTGACTAAATTTGTTGGTAATATGCCTGTGCGGTCGCTTGGGGTAATCAACAGAGTTAGGGCTCGGAATAATTTTTTGCAGTAACACTGTGGTGATTGTTACGTAATGGCAACAGTGCCTTGTTTCTACTCAAGGCGTAACGGAAGAGCCGGCGGCACGACAATGACCTTTGCCTAGCGGGGGAGGGACGTCTTTGTATTTGCGCCTGTAATGAGCTGGAAAATCAGTCTATTTTATAACTTGTTCTATATATGCTCAAGTCCTGACTCATTACCGGGCTTGCTACCCCAGTATTTTAAGTGTGTCAACAGTGTTTAGTCAGACTTGTTCCATCCCCAAACCATTTTCGTGGTGCGTCAAGGTAAAGCCCTTAACCGCTGCCGCCTACCCCGTGGGATACGAATTGAGGTTCGCGTCAATGCTCAATATTCATTGCTCTAACCTAAATGGAAGAGGAAAACCTGGGGTGCAGTCGATCCGAGGTTTTCACGCCGGTGACGGCATGATCTGTTCACAGCCCTTGCTCCCGCGCGGCCTATCCATGTGATTACCAATATCGGCATAGACGTAGCCCGATACAAAGTTTCGCCATAGAAATAAACATATGGACCATCTCGTCAATGAAGTCGATCAATTGCAGGATCGTTCGGCTTGTATTCCTCGAACTTACCCCGCCATCTCTTCGCGACATGCCCGAGCGGGGTAGGGTTAGTAATGTCCCATTACCGTGCCTTTATCGTGCCCGGTGTTTTGACATGTGCATTATCACCAATGCGTTCCCAAGCTCAATGCAGGATTCTCGACTTTTGAGGGGTCTGCAATCACTGCACGATATTCCACTCCCACGAGATTATCGTAAGACTCATGGCCCCAAAGTTGGTGGACGAATTGCTGACCAATGTCGCGGTTAACTTCAGTCTGCTCAATACTTTTGTAGACTTGCTCCACGTGCGCCCTCCATTCCTTTGATGTTTTATCCTCAGGCTTGCCCACTAAACCACCTCCATTGATGCAGCCGCCCGGACACGCCATTACTTCAATGTATGTGTTCTTTAGCGGATCAAATACTGAGCTGGTAGCGGTTCCGCGTTGCCGCGAAGCAACAACCTTACCTCGGCCAGCTCCTGCTCCATTCTTTCGTTTGAGCTTTCTTACCATGTTTTGGATATTGCGGAACCCGTAGACCTGGCTGAGTGTGGCTAGGATCTCATTGTTCTCAGAGACTAGTTTGCACTCAACAATGTCGCTGTTTTTGCCGGGAACCACCTCAATCTGGACGTTTATGCCCTCGTTAATAAATTTCTCGCGAAGAGCTTGCAGAATGTAAAACATATATCCACCTGACGAAGATCCTTGGTTCGACTGCCACTGCACTTGAACTGGCCAATTTTTGGGGGCCAGGTCAACATCGTCGACGCGCTTTTTCCCTAATTCGGTGATGGCTATGTTCTCGTCCAACAGCAGCTGCACTAGCTCCTTGGCTGTAATCACACAGTCCGTGTCTGGGCTTCCGTCGGCAACAAAATCAGACCGAGCAGCCTCTAGCTTCTTGTCAAAGCAAGGCATTATGCTCAAATGGTAAATGTTGCTGCGGGATATTTCTAACTCATCGCTGATAATCTTCTTGAGGAGGCTCGCAGTGATCTGTTGTGGAGACTTAACCCTTGAGAGATATGGTATCGTTTCAGCATGACTCTTTTCGGCGTAACATGTCCAGCCTGGACAGACACTACTGAGAATCGGACCACCAGTATCGCGTGACATGACCTCGTCAATCCCTGCCTCTATTGCCAGAATCCGCCCCACCTCCATACCGACCACATACCTGAATCCAAGCACTCGGTGGAACAGATCTTTCAATTTGGTATCGATAGTAGCAATGTCCACGGAAAACGCCGTCGCTAGAGACGCTCGAACCTGATGACTAATGGAGACGACAAACACCTTCTCTTTAGCTCCCTCGGATCTCAGTGCACTTAGCACCTGGGTATGGCTGTGTTGTGCAACAAGAACCTCCTCAGCAGATGTAATGCATCCTGTGCATGCTAGACAGTCACTAAGGCTGATCTGCGCTGCCTCCAGTGTTGTTCGCGTCTCGTTTTCTGCACTCACCTCAACTGGTGCCCCATCTATACTGATCTCTATCTCGGCGGGCGCTCGCGCCTGTTCGGATCTTTTTACCTCCACGGGCTTGATACAGGCCACTCCAGGCGATAGAAAGTCGTTCAGATCATCGGCTGAGAGTATAGAACTCATTTGTCATGGTTGGTGCTCGAGAGGTTGCCGGTAGTCCAGGTTCATCAAACCCACAATATTACGTCACTGCTTACTAATCGGTGAGGCTATCATCCCGCACGCAGACTGCGCGACCAAGAAAAATTCACTGGTTCTTATCTCATCAAATTACGACTTGGACGGCGACTTGGCAATGGCTGACATACCCTCGTTAGAAACTAGACTGCTTCATTCGATCGAGCAGTCCAAACAATTAGTGAACAGGTGGCTGGGGCAAGAAAGCGCAGTCGGAGGAGATCAAACAGTTAGTGCTCAGCAAATCGACTCTACCCAAAATGGAGCGACCGTGAATACTGAGGACTATTCCCGGAAACTACGGCCATTGCCATCTGCAAACATCGGGCTGGGTTCGGATGCAGCCAAAGAAAGCGAAGAGCAGTTGCTGCTCAATGACCAAGATTCAACGCAGAAGCGGGCTTCAGCAAAACAAAATACGAGGGCAGCGCAGGCTCTGAGTTCCTTGCAGAGAAGCATTGAAAGACGGCAAAAGCTAGGGGATGGTGGGCATCCAGGGAAAGGGAAAGGGACGGCTGAATTGGCTTCCAGAACAAAATTGCATTCTCAAAAGGGTTCTTCTGGAAAAATTCTGCACCAAATAGGTGCGGTGTCAACAAAGAAGCATCCAGCTCACGAGTCAAAGCGGTCCGTTGCTCAGAGTGATAGCGAAGATGATGGCGACAGTAGGAACCTGCTAGTTCGGAATTCGAAAACAATAATGTCCGCTGGTATTTCCAAGAAGCCGTCAACGTCACTTATTGACCTATATAAAGCCAAGCAAAAAATGCAGAAGAAGAAATAGAAAAGCTGTCACGTATTGATTTTGGTCTTGAATGCAGACGGGCTTTGCTGCGACGAGCATACAACGCTTCAAGCGATGGGACTCCTGGAAGAATGTTTACTTTTTGCCCAGGGCCGTTGAAACCGAAGTTCCATAGCATGCGCCCTGAGTATTCCATGCCGATGCAGCATGCATCCCTCTGACACAGCCACAGAATACCGAGGGATTACTGACTAACGAAGAACGAAAAAGAAAGTCTGGCCCATAAATACTGCTAGATTCGTTTGAAACCTGACCATAGGTACCAAGCGTGGTTAGCCTCGATACCTCCTGAGCTCCAAAAAAACAACAATGCATGTTCCTAGAAATGTTTTGTAAAATGTACTGAAAAAGAAAGCCAGCATGCATAAGAACAAGTGGTGCTTCTGCAACGAAAGGCTCAAGTGGAAAAAAACTGGGTTTATCTACGTATACGTCCCACCGATGACCCCTGGAATATTCTGATGTCTCTGAGCTCGTATTTTGCTGCAAATCAGAAGACTTCGATGCGCTGCGACTAAGGATATCGCATGCTTGCTATTATTTGTCGAATGAAGGAGCAACACGCCGGAATCTGTCCTATATATTGGACCCAGGATCACCACGCCATCGGCTACTGGAGAAAGCCTACCATGGAAACAAATTGAACCCAGTTCAGTCTTGCGACTTTCAAGAAGCGAATTCTAGCTCCTCTGCGATCTATGGGGGAATTTGTTGGCTCGAACTCGTACTGGTGCCATTGCTTAATTGGGCCAGCGTCGGGTTTACGATCGATACTATGAAGAGGTACTATTTTCAAACAATTCGAACGGCAATCGCTTTTTGCTAACAACAGATGCTCCCATCACAACGCCAGGAGCCGTGGCGAACATACGACGTCAATCTCAACAATCGACAATCAACCAAACGATACAGCAATCTGCGAAACAAAGGTCATTAAGTTATTTAGCGGCAGCCCATTCACATGTTGCGCTGCCTCTTATGAGGTGAGTGTACAGAATCGTCAGCTGGGTTCAGCAACGAATGCACGCTTCCTGTAACTATGCCCGCTGAGGAGGGGGTTGATGTCGCCGGTGAGTGAAGCATACTGGGCGGTGGAAGGTTGGTTCCCACGTCACCTGTCGATCCATGTCTTCTGCTCGACTCTGCGTCGCTGACTGCTCCGAGTGACGACTTTCCATGGGAAGAATACTCCACTGGGGCGTGTGCAGAAGAGCTCCGCTGGAATGGATGTGCCCCCGATTGACTGGCTCCAAACGACCCCACGTGATGCTCTCTTTTCTGGTGTGGAGTAACGGGCGGAAGGGACACAGTCGACTGGGTACGTATCGAGGATGCGAGAGAATACGATGACGAACTCGAACTCGTGGTATCTTGGAAGCTAGAGCTCGGCCGTCCGAAAACTGGCCTCGCAGGAGATCCCGGTGCCCCGCCGGCTACGTTACTCTGTGGAGTCGGTATTAATTGGTTAATCGGTGGGCCCTGATGAGTAGAGTATTGCGGTGGGCCAGCGGAACCTGAAGAAGGAGCAGGAGGTGGTGGTGGAGGAGGAGGAGGAACATGAGGATTGCCAGGACCTGCTGGCGTCACTGGATGCTGCTGCGATGGTGGAGGTGCTGGGGGCGGGGGTGGTGGAGGTTGTGCCGGCTGCTGTTGTGCCTGAGCTTGAGCCTGGCTCTGCGGTTGCGGAGCCGGTCCCATAAATGGACCCTGCGCTACTGGGCCACCGATATCATCAAGGTAAGACAGCACCAGGGAAGTGGCATACATGCTTTGTCGGATATGAGAAACCGTTTGCTGTATCGATGCGGGCAGCGACTCCACTATTGGGGTAAGAGGACCACCGGCTGTTCCTCCAGATTCGGATGTTGAGCTTCCACTGTCGTAAGTTTTGACAAGTGAGGGACGCCGCTGCCCAGCCGCGGTAGACTGTACCTCGCACAGCTGGGCCACAACCAATTCCATGATTCTTGGCAGCTCGGCATGGGTTTTACGGAGAACATCACAAACTGTCGAGCATTTTGTTCGCAGCCACTCATTGGACTCACGCAGCTGCCACACAGACTGTTCCAGGTGGGCGAGCCGGTCCTCTAAATCTGCAGGATTGCGGTCTCGCGGCTGTAACGGGGATGGCTGCGACTGCGGCTGCGGTTGGGCATATGCTAGAGGATGTGTAGGCATTTGAGACGGGTGTTGTCCCAAACCTGAAGGGCCCGGTGGGCCATGACTTGGGCGCATAGGAAGGTTGTGGGGTGGTTGATGATACATAAGAGGCTCGTCCTTTTGCTGCAGCCTGGGCTGAATGTCACTCTGTTGGTTCTCACTCAGCTGCGGCAAACTACTAAAGTAGCTTGTTCGCGGACCGCTCATGGAATGCATAAACGACGATGATCCGCCTGAGGACGACGAGGAGTTGATCGAAGGGATGGATTTGAGCGACAGACTCCCGATCGGGGGCGTAGACCTGGTTGACGAAGCTGAAAGAGAATTAGTCGAAGAAGTTAGTGGTGTGGGGGGAACGCCAGCAGGTTGGTAGCCCGTAATGATGGGCATGGGCTGGCTGGTCGCGGTACCTGGGGGTCCAGGGACAGCCGGAGACGACACAAGTTGTCCCGGTTGAACGGCGTGGGGATGAGTATGCGAGGGTGTGTGAGTTAGCAGAGTCGACGCCGGAACACTTTTGCTGCTAGTTCTCCGTCTAATGTCTTTGAGCGCATGCAAATCTCCTCTCTTGAACGAGCCCTGTCCATGTCGAAATTCCCATTGACTGGCATCGGCCTGATACCCGGGAAAAGACTCATTCACCTTATGGAAGCCATACATGTTGAGCTGGCGGACAAACGACGAAATATTAGTGTGCTTGAAATATGAGCTGAGCGCCTTGGCAAACTCCTCGGAGGGTACAATCACAAACGAATCAGCGCTCTTGGACCACCAGATAAGGTGCGCCATGTTAGAGTCCTCGAGCATTTGGTACAGTTTGTGGATGAATGCAGTGTGTGTTTGCCTTGTTGAGCCTGAGCCGCTGCTTCCTCCTCCGCCACTTCCAGTTCCACTCCCACTTCCACTGCCTCCTCCGGAGCCAGCTCCTGATGCTGCTGTTGTCGATGGTAAGCTCGTAGTACCACTGCCGCCTGACGCGGAATTAGTGGCACCTGCTGCAGTGTTTCTATTGGATTTGCTGCTTCCGGACAATTTGGAAACTCGAGATTTTGAATGTCGCGTTGAAGGCTTTGATGAGGCTGGGCTTTCTGCTGGCGTGCTGTTGCCGCTCGGCGAAGCCGGTGGACCCGCTGCTATATCTTTTGTGGTGATACTCTCAGAGCTTGGGGTACGGCCCGTGTCTGCTATTGAGTCGCCGGATGAGTTACTGACCACACTGCTCTCGGTCGACATCATGCTAACGCTTGCAATGTCCACAGGCAATTGGGAATTCGCTGATGTTGTGGCCATGGTCGCACTGGCAGTCTCAGGTTGTTCTGTTTGGGCCGTACCAGGCGAGGGTTGGATTGTTTCCGAGTTGTTGGTTCCATCGACAGAACCTTGGTTGACTGCTGGGGCTGTTGTTGGTTGACCATCTGTATCGACTATGTAATGCTGATCTGTTGCCATTTGGAGCGAACATATATCAGTTGTTTTTTGGGTGTGTCCAATCTATTTGAAACGCGAGCGATTCCGCCGGTGAACACTGAGTTGGTACAGGGCTTGTCGTTTGTGTTGCCCGTCTTAAATACTATTTGTCTTGTCTCCCTCTGTATCTATCGTACGCACCCACAGAGATCCTTGCTTCGTCGAGGATACAACGGGAAGTGCTAGATCGATCACGGCAATGCTGAGGCAACTAGGCCGGTGCTTGTAGTTACACTAGGTTTGTCGAAGGTCGTGACTGGAAGCACGTTTTGCCGGTGAGCGCAAGGGCTTGAATTGATCGACTTGTAGAAATGGCCTCCTATCTGGGTTGGGTGGATTACTGAAGAATCCAAAATGGCCATGTACTAAGGTCTGGACGCTTGCTGGTTTAATTTCTGAGACCTTGCGGTGCTGACGGTTTTGGCGGTCTCCGGAGGTTGTGGTTGTGGTTAGACTCCCAAATCTCGGCGGGATGATGTAATCGTTTTAATCAAACGCTTCGATGTATCGATCTGATTCCACCGACGGTTTAGAGCCTGCTCCGAAAGGTTCAGGATCCTTGCTGCTGCCCGAAGTAAATCTATTTGTGTCAAAAGGTGGGGCTATTAGTCTATGGAAGAAACAAGCTGTTTGTATCCTGGGATCTGACCTTGCTGTCTTTATTTTTATTTTATTTTTTCTTCCTACAGCTGCAGCGGCAGCATTCCCCTCCAAAGTCAACGTGTGAATTCAACAAGAAAACCAGGATCTATCGAAAACAGCCTAACAAACAAGCAAGGGGATCTGGAAAAAAGAAAGCCTGCACATTGTGCACAGACTCCAGTCTGCCAGATTGTGCGGTAGGGCTGGGGCAAGCAATAGGGGTAAAAAATGGGCCAGAGGGTTGCTTTTTTGTTGCGGTGTAGCACCGGTGCCTCTTGAAATTGAGGCAGCCGAACCACCAGAACGGCACAAAAAACTGGCGGCTGTTTGCTTTTTGATGGAAATGGACTTTGGCTGGCTCTAGACACCTTTGTGGTATCTCCGACAAGACTCCCCTCAGAGTTTGGCTGATCAGTTGGTTGACGGAGCCTGCGGCTAACTATTAGTTATTACGAGAAAAAGGCACTTGACATGTTGCTTGGCTGTAGGCCGAGTTAATGGTACGATTACTCAGAATGAGACCTACGCGTTTCCGATTACTTGTTGTGGAAGCGGCTTATTGGGGAAGCGGGTAAGCACTAGAACCCAGGGAAAGAGAAATAAAAAAATAAAAAAAAAATAAAAAAAAAGCAACCTTTGTGATTCAATCTAAGAATGTTGTTCGTTGTTGGTGTCACCTAAGCATCATCTATTTCCGGCTGTCGGCTGTCTGTATCCTGCTGTTGTCTCGAACCAGCAGACTCAATAGCAACCCCCCACCGGGCTCAAACAATGTTGACTGAGACCGGCAACAACCATCGGTTTGCTATGCTATGCCATGCCATGCATCAGCAGCCCTGTGTTGTCCGTAGCCTAGATCGAGAATTCGGGCAAGCTTCCGATCGGCTGAGCCCCAGCCCTCGCCGTTTGATCGTGCATATGGTTTTCACCCTGCTTACGAGCGACTGGGCTTACGTCATGTAGTCTCAAGTGCCGATATGAAACGATAGCGGCCAGTTACTTATTGCGCATTGTCAGCCATATACAAAGGTGAACCATCTGGAATAACGGTCAAGAACTATACATGTCGATCGTTGGTATCTAACCGTCGAAATGTCCGGCGTGTTTCATTGCTCGACATTCCTCAATGAGTAATTATGTTTGTTTGCTTTTGTCGATTGAGAAGAGTATTACATACCATTCGTCGTCTCGGGAGATTGGTGAGCAAAACCACGGCCTCCCCCACAACCACAGTAGAAACTGACAAGAATAATATAAGCTTGTTGCTGAAGATTAAACAGGCGGCATGACCAAGCCTGGCCCCGGCATGTCCGTCTGGGGAATTTTAGGCTGCCCTATGCCCCCTGGGACCCGTACCCAGGACTAGATTCCGAACTAATGGTGGGCTTAAATCCGATCGAAAAAGCAACGTACATGCGGGATACCTGACATGCGGCGGGACTTTCAAATGCCCACTCAGCTTTTTTAAGTCCGCCGTGCCGTTGCTCCGTTTCTATTGGCAGATATGGGCTGGATCTACATCAAGGGATGTTTCTATTGGCGGCGACCAATGTTTGTTAGCAAACAAGACTCGGCGGAATTTGGCAAAACCCCGCCCCGCATTCCTGCATAGGGTCAAAAAAAAACACGCCATAAATAAACCCATATTGATTGTATTCACCGTATAATATCCATCTTTTGAAAAGCAAAGAAATAAAAAATAGAACGCCAGTAGTTGGAAGAAGTAGTTGGAAAGAAGTAGTTGGAAAAAGAGAAGCCACGCTGCAGTCACTTTGCTGCTAGTTAGTGGGCAGCAACCCATCCATTGCCGTTGCCACAATCATTGGCAGGGGCACAATCATTGCCAGCGGCAGATGCAGGCTCACAGTTCGCCCCAGGGGCAGGGGCAGGGGCAGGAGCGGGGGCAGGAGCAGGAGCAGGAGCAGGAACAGGAGCCTTGGTGGGAGCAGGAGCAATAACAGTGGCCGTCTGCGTGGCATACACCGTCTCGGTAGCCATTGATAGCTGGACCACCGTCTGTGTCTCGGTCTCCGTCTGGGTCTGAACCTGGACCTGCACCGCCGTCTGAGTCTCGGTCTCGGTCTGGGTCTCGGTTTGAACCTGATATTGGGTTTCGGTTTGAACCTGGAGCTGGGTCTGCGTCTCAATCTGCGTCTCAATGACCGTCACGGGGAGAGGAGCAGGAGCAGTCACAGTGACGGTACTAGCACCAGGAGCAGGAGCGGGAGCGGGAGCTGGAGCGGCACCTACACCAGGGTGGCAAGAACCAGGCGCGGGTGCCGTAGTAGGCTTGCTGCAACCAGGCTTGGCAGGCGAAGCAGAGTGGTGGTGGGCAGAAGAAGTGCACTTAGCAGACGAGTGATGAGCAGAGTGGTGGCAAGCAGAGCTCGAGCCCTCAGACTCATCGTCGTCGTCATCGTCACATGCTCCATGCTTCTTGTGGCCCCAGATGCCACGCTTCTGGAGGCATCCACCGCCACAGCTGGAAGATCCGCAGTCTCCACAGCTGCCGCTTCCACCACAGTTAGATCCACCACAGCCAGATCCACCACAGCTGCCACAGCTGGATCCACCGCCACAGCTGTTTCCACCGCCACAGCTATTTCCGCAGCCTCCACACTTGGGGCACGGAATGCAGTCCATCATTGAGCACACATCACAGGGGCACGGCAGGCATGGAGGGCATGGAGGGCACGGAGGGCAGGGAAGGCACTTGGCGGGGCAGAAGCATCCCATGCAGCAACCACCTCCACAGTCTCCTCCACAGCTAGAGTCGCAGCCAGATCCTCCACACATGTTGCAGGGGCAGATGCAGTCAAGCATGTCACACAGAGAGCAGGGACATAGGCAGCTGCAGCTGGGGCAGCACGACATGCCACATCCCGAGCCGCCACAGTCAGAGCCACCTCCACCACATCCACCACCGCAGTCACTGGATCCGCAGTCGTTGCAACCGTTGCCGTTGCCGCTACCGCCGCCGCCTCCGCAGCCAAGCATACGCTTCACCTTCTCGGTAAAGCCCGACGACTCCTTGGGGCATCCATAATTGTGGGGCTTTGTGGGTCTCGGGGCACGGGTGGGGGTTGCGTGGGGGCATCGCGTGGTGGTAGGAGGAGTCACCGTCTTAGTGCGGAACTGTGTCTCAGTCGCAGTGGTGGTCAAAGTAGTGGGAAACACAAATCTGTCCTTGGTCACAGTGACGTAGTCCTCCTCGCTGCACTCGTCTTCCTCAGTAGACGTGGGGCAAGCAAAGGTGGGGGCCACAGGAGAAGGAGCAGCAATAGTGGTCCACTTCTTGGGGCGGGATGCACCAGTGCCATGGCGGAACCGTCTCCACTTGTCCTCATCCCACTGCTCAAGCTGGTGAGCAGCACGGAAACGCTGCCAGCACTCCTCATCCCACGAGTCAGCGTACTTCTCGCGGCAATACTTCTCACGCTCGTCCCACATACGTGCTTGTTCGTGCTCAAAGTACACGTCCGACTTGTCAAAACGGTCGTAACGGTCGTAGCTGTCAAACTCATCGTAGGCACGCTTGCCGTGGCTGGTCTTCTTGTTGCTGCCAACAAGCTTGTTGTTGTTCTTGTTGTTGTTGTTGTTGCTGTTCAGCAAGCCGCCCCATCCTTTGTGGGCAGAAGACGTGGCAGCAGCAGCAGGAGTGAGGCACGAGGTCGTCGATGTCGATGTCGACGGGATAGACTGGCAAGAAGAAACCTCAACGCTGCTGGGCTCACACTCCACCCAGGTCGTGGGCATGGCTCCAGGGCACGACACACTCGACGTGGTCACAGGACTGTCGTTAACAGAAATCGCCTGGAGCTGGAGGTCGACACGGCCGTCGCAAGTAACATTGCCGTCCTTACCAAAGTATACCTTGTATCCGTCGTTAACAGGGCAGGCGTAGGCCTGGCTGGTGGACCAACTAAGCAGGTAAGAGCTGACATCCACAGAAAACTCGCCATCAGCAAGCTGTCCCTCACCGAGAGCAAGAGATCCATCTTCATTGACAACAATCTGCTTGTCTCCAGCAAACGGTCTCACAATGTAGTCGCAATCCAGGCCACCAAGGGGCTCAGTGCTGGGCTTACTGCGAAGGTACAGCGATCCGTCGGGTCCAGCCTGCACAAACTTGTCATTGACAGAGCTCGAGTCAGACACTGCCACAAGGTGGAATGGCGTGGTGTCCTTGTTGTCGCCGTTGGCAAGACGCTGAGAAGGGGCAGCAAGTGCAGTGGCCACAAGTGCCTGCAGTGCCAAAACAGTTCCAGTGTAGCGCATTTCGAATCAAAAAGAATCAAAGAGAGAAAGAAGAGAAAAGAAAAAGCTTCAGAGAAAGAAGAACAAGAGAAAGGCGGCTTACAGTGATCAAAGTCGCTTGGCCAGAAGGCCGTCAAGCGGGTCTTAAATAGTGCAGTCTGAGTTGTGTTGCTAGAAACGGCAACATCTGGATCGGGCAGGTGAGATGTGCCTTGGGCTGTGTATTTCATGACGGCAAGACGTGGCTGCCACTAGCACTTACATGGCAGCTAGTCGTGGTGTGTCTGTATATCTGGGCGTTTGTACGTGCTGAGCGAGAGTATTCATCGTAGAATTGTTGCTGTCATGTTCGATGATTGGTCGTTATACACCACGTCGCCAAATACTAAGCTCCATCTCCTCGTGGAGATACAATCTAGATGCACTGGCCAAATCGGGTAATTTCTGGCCACCCTGATTAGGAAGGTTCCCTGCAGATTAGGTCTACTCTTTGTGGGGTGCATGCACTGGCCATGCCCAATGTCAATCTACTAGTCCGTACGTCAACTAGGGTCCTTCCAATAAAGTGCTTCTTGAGCCTTGCTCGTTACTGGCCGTAGGTGATTGCTTGCTTGAATGGGCAGGTGTGACTACAAGTGTTGTAACATTTTCTGACTCCTCTTGGAAATGTAAGTGTACATAATTGTTGAGACATCACTTGGCCGTTGTTCCTAGTATTGTCATAGTGTTGTCATCGTGTGTTTTCCTCAGTAGCCTTCAGGTGTGTACTTCAACCCCGCGCTTGCTTAGCTAAGCTCGAAAAAACTTGCAGGGAGTACCACACCCCACCCCGAATCAGAAAATCATATCCGTCCAGCCCCACGCGAGCGTGTTTATTTTAGAACTTGACTGCGCCGACCAACCGAGCGACCTCATGATCTAGCTAGATGCTAGTGTTTCCGGCAAATGACGACAAGTACAGGCAACGCAAGCGCGCGCTCAAGGCTTGCGTGCAGTGCAAACAACGCCGTCGCAAATGCGTCTACTCAGATCTCGGATCTGGACCCTGCCAGCACTGTGCCAGGTCCAACATGGAATGTAGGTATGAAGATGAGGATGTCGTGCGCCCGTTCACTATCCGGCGTTCTTCTTCATCATCTGGATATACAAACAACACTAACGGTTTCTCGGTTGGTGCAGGCACTACCGGAACCCGTGGTCCTGGTCCAGCAAGGGTGAGCTCTGGCAATATCCCCACCCTGTCCAGCTTTAACGCAAAGGCAAATGATCTGCAGGTGAATAATTCTAATGGAGATAACAACACTACGGCCACCACTCCGGCTCCATTCAAGCCACTGAGACTGACGGCCGACGTCACATCGGCTTCCACACGTCGGCCGGCGCTGAGCCGTTCAGCATCCCACAACAATACTGTGACCAACTTGCCGACTTCTTCTTCTACTTCTTCTTCTTCTTCTTCTTCCACCCTACAAACACTACAGCACCATCAGCGCCAGGTACATAACAAGAGTCCGTCGACGACATCTACAAAGAACCCTCGTGGGAGACCAAGGCACAAACGTACAGCCTCCCATAATCACCTCCCTTACGAGAAGTTCCTCAACCTGGGGATCCAGGACTCTGCTGGTGTCATTGGCGGTGGCGGGGGCCCGCTGTCTACAGGTCTTTCGTCTCCTCTTTCTAACACAACCACCCCGGACGGTAACTATCCAGATGCCGGCTACTTCTCTCGAGCACACACTTTGGGTGCCCTCGCCAGCAGGTACAGTGGGGATGGCCGTCCGCTGACGCCCGACGCCATCATTCAGGACCTGAACAACTCGGCCAACAAGTCAAACACCGATATGAGTGCGCTTGGCAACATGAGTGCCAACGTCAGCATGTCGGACCTCAACAGTTTGTCGAGTCTGACCTCCATGGACGCCATGGATCTGTCGCTGCCTGGTCCACCACCGCCTCCAGTAGCCGCCAAAACAATCATTGCATCTAAATCACCCCAGCCCCTCAACAGAGAAAGCATTGGCGTGTGGGTCAAAGGGGTCACGACCCAGCAGCAGCTCAATCCACACCTGCATGCATACCTCACGTCCATTGACGCCTTTTCCATGCCCCTTCGCTTCAACAGAGACGCCCTCATCCAGATTTACTTTGATACAGTCCAGACCATTCTGCCGATAGTAGAGCGGGAGCCGTTCTTGCGACTGCACTCGATGGGCCGGGCCCCCACGTTGCTGTTGCATGCAGTGATGCTGGCGGCCGCCCGTCACCAGAGCGCCAGCGCGTATCTTGGTGACGAGTCTCCACGACAATTCTGTGCGTCCACTGCCGCTAAGATCAGAGCTCTCATTTTCGCGGAGGTCGAGCAGGACAAGCTCACGCTGGTCCGAACTTATGCGCTCTTGTCTCTTCACGCCGAGGGACCCGATGGACTGGATCTCAGCTGCTCGGATCTCGGCAAAGCCATCCACTACGCGGTGAGTATGGGCATCCACAACGACAGATCCTGCAATCCTCACATGTCTCAGGACGGTGTCACCGAGACTGCGACTCCCGCCGCGCCAGCAAAGTCCGCGTCCGAGGTCCAGTCTTTGCGTTTGCTGTGGTGGTCGCTCTGGTGTATGGACCGCATCAGCGCCTGTGTCAATGCAAGACCACTGGTGTTAAACAGCGAAGACGTTGGTATTCCCCCGATATACGCCCAGGAGCACACTTACCTGTATAGAATGATACATCAGTGCTCCAAGCTGGAACAGGTGATTCACATGTACCGGCCGGTGGTGGACTCGACCCAATCGCTTCCGCATGGCCAGTACACTAGCTCGCAGCCCAAGAAACCCCTGCAGTTTCCTTCCATTTTGAACGATGTCAGTCAACTGGACAATAACTTTGCCGACCCGGTCTCAGCCATCTTTGCGCTCCTGCACTACACCGCCGTCACCCTCGCCTATAAACGGTTGCATGCAAGTGGAGACGGAGACATGCAACATCAGGTCAAGCGGCCCAAGTACTCTACGACGTTCCACAATTCATCGGACGCCATTCTACTCAACTTGGCAGGATCCATCATTCGGGTGATCTCGTCGTGCGAGCACATTATTCCGCTTCCGCTCATCCCCTACTGTTTGTCTCTGACCCTCACTGTGTTTCTGCGTACATATCCATCCAGCGACCCAAAGACCGGAGCCACCTGGCAAAACAGTTGCCAGCTGCTCGACAGGCTGTCAGACAGATGGTGGGTGGCAGGAATCATGGGGTCCATGGGCCGCAATCTGTTTAAGAACCTTGAGGAAGAAGAGGAAACACGGACCATGGAACAGCAGTATCTCAACATGTTCTCGGACCTGCCCAATCAGACCAGCTTCCTAGACCATGCCATGACTCTCGAAGAGTTTTCTGGCCTCGACCAGTGGTTACAAGAGAAACCATGATGACCCTCTCGTTTACTTTTGTTGTACTTTACTTTTTATTTAACCAACGCCACGCCCTAATATAATAATAATGACCGTTTGGTGGAATATCGTATAGTACATATATATATATAAATACATCGTAACACATCAGTTAGAGTCCGTTGTTGGCACATGAAAAGAGGCCGCCAACCTGGCCAGCTTTGTATTCATCAATGATGCTCTGCACTGTGGCGTAAACACCAGGCCCGAGAATATAGAATCCCATGCCAATCAGAATAAAGCAAACCACGGCATTGAACTTGTCCCCAGCCGTCTTCTGGCTCTTCCACCAGCCCTCGCCGTCCGTATCCTTGAGCCGAAAGTACGCCACTCCCCAGAACACAAATCCAAACCAACAGTCAAACAATGATGACATGAGAGACAGCAAGTCGCTGAAAAACGGAATCACCTCTGCAATCACAAACGCAACCGCCCAGGTGCAGGCCAGAATAGTCGCCCACACAACCCATCCAAGAACCGTGTGTTCCTTTCGGTGCAGTGAGTGCGAGGGAAAGATGCGGAAAAAGACAAAGCGAGAAGAGACCGCGGCGTACAGCACACCGAGGAAGATGAGCGTGGGTATCATAAACGAAAATGCAATCTTCTTGTAGAGCGGCTCGAGTGATCCAAACGCAGGAGCCGTCATGTAGTTGGTGCCAACATATACGTAGATAATGGAACCAACAAGACTATACAGCACAATCTCGGCCACAGTGACCGAGATGAGCGCCTTTTTAAAGTCGCGAGGATCCCTCATCTCAGCAATAAAAGAAGGGTACGTGATCTGTCCCACAAACGTGTAGACAATGTTCAGCATAGCAGTCATTCCCTGCACATAGGTGGTACCCTTTGCGGGCCATACACTCCAGGTGACCGGCTGGCCTGCAATATAGTTGCCAGGATGGTCCTGCGCTCCGGCAAAACCCATAGCCAGAACAACAGATACAAAAGTGGCTGCGGCAGACAACAGAGCCAGGTGTGAGAGTCCAGAAAACGTTCTAGGAAGTGACATGATAAAGCAGATAACAGCCACAATGACCGAGAACACCACGGTACACAGGCCATGGTCCGAGATGGTGTTGAGGTATTTTGCTCCAACCAAGATATGCAGTCCCTGGATGAAGGTGTTGTTGAGCAAGAAGCATACGGCCGTGAACCACCACGCAATCTTGCTACCCCAGAACAGTCTCTGGCCAATATCGCAGATGTCCAAGACATCTGGGTTTTTGAGACAATATTGGTGAATGATGCATCCGGTATAGAAACATATTATGGCCACTCCGACAGTCAAAATAAGGCCAGGTACAAGACCAAGCACGGAATACGACCAGGGAAAACTCATAATGGCAAGACATACGTACTCAGAGAAAAGCAGCATGGCGGTTTTCTGCCAAGAACAACTCCTGTACTTGATGGTCTGCTCTTGCTCTGCAATGAGCTGTTTGTCGAGGTATTCGGATAGGCTTCCTGTGCCTGTCGACCCTTGCTCCACCTGATCGTACTTGATGAGCTCATCCTCTTTGTCGTAATAACCTTTATTGTCAGGCTCACCCAACGGAGTATTCCTATCACTGGACTCGAGAGAGTTGTATGGAAGCTTGGGCTCCGCCGCTTGCGGATCTTGGAACTCTTGGCTGGGCGTCATTGTATGGCTCCCTAGCGGTTTACTTAATGTTGATGTGGTTCGTCTTTACGAGTGTCGCGGATTTGAAAGACTGTTGTCTATCTGGGTATTGCCTTGTCTTCTTGGGTGGTCCGGGTTTATATATGACAGGAGGCCCATCCTCACCGGGGTTGAAAAACAAAATCTAGCCAGGGCGCCATTCGGGGCAGCCCCACGTCCCGGATCATAGAATATCTCTCTATCACTAGCTGGCAAGGGCAACGGGTCGACCGTTTGAGCCAGTGCCTCGTTTGAGGGTGCAGGGATTTAAGCTCATTTTGTGGGGCGTCGCCATGACGCCAGCCTGGATGACGTAGCTTTGCAGGATTAGGGGCCTGGGTCAAACCCCAATGGGGATCCCGCCCGTACCCTTCGTTGCAACGCCGATCCTTCTACAAGACACTACCTAAGATCCTTAGTGAGGCGCCAGTCTACTTCTCAGTGTTAATTTTTTTCTCTTGGCTGCATGTTCTTCCCTGGCTTGATTTTCTGGGTATTTTGGTTTGGGTCGGTGGAGTCTCATGGGAAAGACTTTTCTTGTGTAGTGCGTGGTACGCAATTGCCCATCGACCCCTGGTCATGTCTTGGGCTACGATTTCTCCACATGGCAGGACTCCGATATGGATAGCGCGGATCATCCTAGCTTGTTGGTTTGGAAGCTGCTACACACACGGACACACACACTTGTTTCGCAACATGGTATTTGCTTTTTCCACCACTGTGTGACTTGAGTGAACCCAGCTGGCAATTTGGGCTTGAATTGCATCAGCCATGGGAAAATTTAGACTATTGCATGAGATTGGACATGTGTCCATTGCCAGCAAAAACTCCAGCCCCGATGCTCACACAATGCTCGAGGTCATGTCGAACCGCAGCAACAGGGCCACTGCGGGTCTGGGGAATCGTCCATCTAGCAAGCTTATCTAAATCTAAAAAACGACCCAGGCTAACCGGCAAGTTTCCAAATGTCTAGGAAAAAGAAATAACATGGGTCTATTTGTTCCGCACCCTAGAACGCAACTATCCACGCTAACGCGCGTGGCGGGTTCAGACTCAAAAGTCCCCTACTAAGCTTATATGCCCCTCAGTAAATAAATCACTAAAACCTGCGTGTTGGCTGCACCACCAACTGGTGGTGCCTTCGCGCGACATGCGTAAAGAACCGTCGCAGTCCGAAATACCACTGGCAAGGGGGCCCCTGCCCTGGCAATTACAGGTTTTTCTCGACCTTTCGAATGAAATTTATACGAGAAAATGTCTTACTTCATTTGGCATTCCAGCCTTATGCTGCAAAAATGTGTCAACTCTATTTGACAGTTCATCGAAGGAAGAATAATATTATAGTTAGTTCACAGCGTGATGCCTGGTTGCGTATGCTCAATCCCTGCCACAATGTCGTCCAGCAGGGTGTACGCTGACTCAATTACTTGATCATTGTGTGCGAGAGGATCCGTTTCTCCATCGCCAAAGTATATGTAGCGAGTCTCCTGATCGATCTGTGCCACAAGTCTGCCGCGGCCAATCATCTGAGCAGTATACCGCTCTGCTTGTGCTTCATCCAGACCCAGCACGCGAGCCAGATCTTTGAATCCAATGTTGATGTACAGCCTCGACACAGACATGAGGTTGTGGTCAATCATGGCTCGTGAGAGCACGGTGGTGCCGTCGGGGTTTAGAGCCATTTGCGACGGCGTCAGCTCCTGCTTGAACTCCTCGATATCACCTTCGGTAAGCAGTTGCTCGAGATACACCTTCTTGAGCGTTTTGGCGTGCGCAAGCTGCTGCGATCGTTCGTCTGTGTACATGCTTTTCAGTAGAATAGACCTCTCTCGTCCAGGCTGGGCTAGAATGGTGCACGTGACTGCGCGCGAGAGTGCCGCCAGTCTATCGTCCTCTTCTACAGCACTCTCCCGACTGACCTCCCAGTACCGCATCGCTGCTCTTGTAAAGTCATTGGTGCTATCGTAGATCCGCGCCTGACATAGCTTAAAGTGTATATCTGCGGTGCGATCGATCGGTTCCGATGATGAAGTTCCTTGTGAGAGCGATGGTCGCAGGTACTGCGCCCTGCTCAGGTATATGGAAGCCTTTTCTGGCTGATCTGCCTCCAGATAGTTACGGATCACTCGGATATAGACGTCAAACAGCTCCTTGTTGTCCATTTTTCGGCTCGAAGCGTCCATTGCTCCGTTGCCACTGCCAGCGTCGCTCGAACCGATCAACCCTTGCAGCACTCTGGCGGCCTTGGTGTACTCCTCTTCGCCCTGGTATATATCCGCGAGCCGGTTCCGCATCTGCTTATCTTGGTCCTCGAGGACGCCGATGCATGGCTGCAGTGTTTCGAGCATGAGCTCCAGGCAATCGGTCTCGTTCTCAATGTTCGATGCCGTGCCCACCTTGGCCAGTATATCCTCGACCAGCTCCTTTTGGCCCACCACTCCGTACTTCTGGGAGACAAGGTACCGTAGAATTGAACTGAGGGCGTCTTTGTCAATCTCACCGTCGTTATTCAGCTCACTGATCAGCAATCTCAACGCCTGCGTGCGCTCATCGCCGCTCAGTTGACTGGCCTGCTCAAGTCGTGCTTCCATTATGATGGTGAGGAAGTATCATAACCCTAATGACCCAACATGTATGCAAATATATAGATAAATATTAGCTATGGCTACTACGACGACGACTGGTACTGGCGGCCTTGACTGGCTTTCCAAACTCGTCCTTGAGAACACTCAGGTTAAGCTGGGTCTTCTCGTCTAGCTTTTGTAGCCAACTATTCCAGATCCGCTCCTGGTTTTGCTTGAGCGCATTATACACTGGTCCACTCTTTTGGTCAAGGTGCGTCAAAATATAGACACTGGTCTCGACATACTCAGAAAGGAGCACCGACGGGACACCCTTGTTTGTGATGCGATTCGTCTCGTGGAAAGTATCGACAACCTTGTTCATGAGACCCACCTCCCGCTCGCCAATCGTTGGCAGCTTTCTGATGGCTGCAATCATTGACCGGTACACGGCTCTTGGAGTTTTATCTTCGTCGTTGCTGTTGTGTCGGAGCTGCTCAGAGTATCGTAGGATTCGCTCGATGCTTTCGGGTACGACCTCATCCCGGTCTAGCAGTAGCACTTTGGCGTAGCTATACAGGATACGGCCATCCACCGGTATCACTTTGCCGTCAATGGCGTGTTCTATGCATTTGGTCACCATTGTATATTGCTCTCCACCCTCCTTCAAAAGCGCTGCGCAGAACCTATCCACGTCGAGCGGGGTTGGTGTCAATCGTCCCTCGGACTCTGGCAGGCCGATCCAAGTAGCGTCAAAAAAGCGGCCAAACTGGGCGGTGTATTCGGACTTGACGTGCCTGAGGTATGCGCGCACAAGCGCCTTGTCGATCTTTATCTTACCTGTCTTCAGTCCTGTGTCGACCTCTTTGAGCACTGGCGCTGAAGTATCAGTATCGGCGCCGACTCTTGCCAGACCGTTCAACATGGTGGTATAGCTCGAGACGTCCTTGCTGCGGATCCGGTCGTAGATGCTCATCAGCTGTGTCTCTGTGCAGTCGGGGCTGTTGGCCAGCGCAAACAGTGCATTGTTTGCCATGATGGTGAATGATTTCGACTTGTCGCTTGGTTCCAGTCGCTCAATCTCTCGCTCGAATCTGTCCACAATCTTCTCGGCGTCCTCCATGCCTGAACCCGAGTACTCGCCCTTGTCTCGGTGCGACTTGGCTACCCTGCCAAGAGTCTTGTTGACGATCGACTGGGTGTACTCATTGTTTGGTATACCCCATTTGAGCAAAACCCTAGCGGCGGTTGTTGTAAGCTCGGGCTCCGTGTTGCTGATGTGCACCAGGAGCTCGTTTTTGGCAACTGTCCCGTGCTTTCCAGCCAGTCTAACCGCCAAAAGAGCCTTGACGGGCTCCCCTTTTTCGAGTAACCGGCGTACAGCATTGGCAGCGTACCGACTATCGCCTGCATCATCTCGGTTCATGCCCAGAGCCTTGTAGACATAGCCATGTCTTATGTTGATATTGAGCTTCGAGTTCTCCTTGTTGGACAGCGCTCGCTTTAGTGGCACTTTAAAGAAATTTTCCAGGCTTTCAGACACAAGCTTGTTGATTCCATATAGATCCTGGTTGAGGAGACTTTGGGTGGGCGCTGGTCGACCGCTTCTCGCTGTATCGTTGTCTGGTTCGCTTAGTGCTATTTGTAGTTCTCTCTTGATGTTCCCATGCTTTTGCGCATTTTTAGGAGTCGTCGTCGCATTGGACACTCTTCTATAGGCCGTGGTACTGAAGAGGCGGTAGCTGAGCATAGAAAGGTTGCCGCACACAGTTCGTATTTATGTCTCGCAGGATGGACGGACATAATTAGCTAAAAGAGTATAAACTAAATATTTTGACGGTAAATCATTCAAAAGCAGACAGAAGCGCAGAACAGCACCGACTTGATCAAGACTGGAATGATCAGAGGTCTCAAGTGCAATATAAGCAGCCAACGCACTAATAAGAAGAGAATAACGGGGCAAAAAGGTACTCCGATGCGGGGAATTGAACCCCGATTTGCCCGGTGAGAGCGGACCGTGCTAGCCATTACACTACATCGGATTGGATATGATAACTTTTTCTTATTTGCCTAGAGATGGCGGTGCAAATGGAGATCAGGTTAGGGTAGAGCCGTTTGAGGCAGTCGCCCCAGCACACAACCAAAGCGGAAGACAAGACATGCTCGTGAACTCGAAATTAGTACCCTTCTGGACAGAAGAGCCTGAATCAGGCACATATAGACCTCCACAGTCTCTCTAGGTATGACATACGATACATGAGACTATAATAA
>JAMAJT010000022.1:0-166616 GCA_023628915.1 Trichomonascaceae sp. Y4102 | reverse complement strand
CAGTCTTTTCACCTGTCCCAGCCCGAAAGAACGCCGGCTCCTCAATGGCTCCCCTCGGCCAATAAGGATAAGGTGTAGCCCAGCCCATCGGTATATGACTGAAGTGGTTCCTTTCCCTGAGCCTGTCGCATACAACGCAGGAGGCTCTGTAAGCAACTGTTCTATGACTGTTCAGACTTGTCAGCCTGTCACATGACCGTCTCGTTACATACACAGTGCTGGCTGCTGCAAAAGTATATCGCAAAGTAACCACATAGTGTAGTGATTTTTGAATCAGATCGCAACACTTGTTAAAATCCGGGGATCCCAAGGACCTGTCCTGAACGGCAGTCGATTTCTAGCAATTTCCAATACGCAGCGGACATCTGATAAGTCCTTAGGGTATTATGTGGATTAAATAACCGCCAAAGACGCGTCCGTGCGGCCACAGACGTTGTGCCACAGCCGATGGTTTTTTCACCACACAAATTGTCGTTGGTGTAGACCCTTACCCTCAATCAACTGTTAGCTTGCCCACGACTGGCTACTGCCTGACCAATTGACCTCCTGTTCTGTGGCTGATTGTTTCTCCTGATGCGCTCACATCACCGTCCAGTTAGATGCTGTATTAGTACCTTCTGCCGCAATGAATCGCACCATTTTAGCTATCTTTATAAACACTAGAGAATTTCATAGATGTACTCCAGGTGAAGAACGACTTTGCAAACAAGGCTATCCTCGTAATGTGGAGTAATAGTTTGTCTGGATATGAGCCTTCGAAAATTTCATATATTCAAGCTGATTCTGCCGAACATTCTTTCCAGAGCTAGAAGATCCTTTATCCTGTTAACCCTGCCGTACCTCAAGAAGGCGGCAGGCAACAAAGCAATGCCGTTCTGGTTTCGCCAGGATCTACACATTCTCGACATCAGTGGCCACTCGCTAGCCGACCCCGCTGCTGGAAAATTGTCTTCGTTAGCCTTTAGATTGTCTCAACCAGTTTCAGTTGTTTTTTTGTATTGGCGAGTTTCTTGTTTTCCAAAAGTTTGGCAACCTCTTTCCAAAATGCTCCTCAGATTCTCGGTAGAGCCGGAAGGCTGTCCATTTTCTGCAATCATTCTGCTAGTCCTAGCATGGCGCATTGGGTCAAGCCTTGCGGTGAATTTCGAGCCTTTTATTGTTTTCGCTTTCTCAACTTGGGGGCTCCTTGCAAAGAGATCCAGGCTCCTCTCGGAACTCTTCGTTTTCGCACATGACATCCGAGACGGTCCTCGCTTTGCACATACCTGGGCTCGTCCACCGTCAGTAGTCTCCACCGTAAACATACGGTGCATACTAAACATAATGAGACGGTTCACAGCCCCGGTTCGAATACAAATACGGATACTTGTCTACCGTCCACCGCGACAAAGCTCCGTGTATAGTGCCCTGGGACTCTAGCCGATGCAAAGTCTTAACACGGCGGGCATCAGCTTCGTTCCTCGCAGCGTTAAGCTCGTGGCTTTGTGCAACAGACTGTTCAACCCATTCAGGGAGGTTAGGGTCCTCCTCCTGAACGACTTGGAGGGTAATTCGGTCTGCCCGTTGAGCTAAAATAAGCTCATGGAGAGCCCGTGTGTCTCCCTCAGACACGTACGAGTACTCCGAGTGCAACCTGATCCGTCGGGCATTTACCATTCCCAGTGCCAGCAGCTGTCGGCATGAGGTTGCTCGAAGGTAACTAAATTCGGCCCACCAAACGCATTCGAGTACGTGTGGATTGACTTGCATAGGCTCATCCAGATGGAGTGCAACGTGGGGACTGGTGACTTTTACTTTGTGGAGCGTTGCGACTTTGGGCAGAACCAAGAGTGTCCGGGTTGTATGGTCTGGCTCTCTCCAACAACCACAGAGACATCCACGGATCACCAGCTCACGCAACTTTGCACACCTCGACAAGTCCAGCTTCCACGGGATACTTTCCAGGTCGTAGGTCCTTTTGAGAAAATATATCTCAAGTTTGGTCAGGCAATCCGGTAATCTTTCACGCATCGCCTGGCCAACCGTTGTAGGGTAGGGAGATTCTAGTTCGCCTGTAGGTTGTGTAGGTCTTTCTCTGTCGCATTCGAGTATCGGCAATTTCGACGTAAAGAAAGACGCGTCAAG
Source organism: Trichomonascaceae sp. Y4102 (assembly GCA_023628915.1). Classification (NCBI taxonomy): domain Eukaryota; kingdom Fungi; phylum Ascomycota; class Dipodascomycetes; order Dipodascales; family Trichomonascaceae; species Trichomonascaceae sp. Y4102. The sequence continues at coordinate 164,492 of JAMAJT010000022.1, read as the reverse complement.
GTCTTCGAGTTTAAGCGTCTCGAGCCTCTGCCGCACGTCCCCAAGCACAATCTTGCGCAGGTTGTGCAACCCAGGCCCCATTAGCGTCAGACCCTTCAGGCCGTGCTGTTTGATCGCCACGTCTACTATAAAGTCGTACATGTCGTCAATCGGCCGATTGTATAGTACGGGGTCGGTGTGGTCCTTAATATGCAGGATCGGAACTTGCCGCCAAAAACTCGCAGGTGCATTCTTCCACCTAGTCATAGCCGTCCCGTCGTCCACGAACCACATAGATATCTTCCTTTCTTTGTGTGCCACCAAGCCTGACCAGAACCGCCACTCGCTGTCTACCAACGCCTGCCACCTTTTGCATACGCTGCGCAGTTGCATGATCGGGCGGAACACTTCTTCCTGTAACCGGGGCTGCGCAACATATAGGAGGACCATGTCCAGCAGCTCGTAGGGAAGAGTGTTAATTGCTGCGGTGACAGATTTGCCCGGCTCAAGGTTTTTCTGGGATCTTGCTCGCTTTGACTTTTTCATTGCATCTCTGAATTTGTGGCCATGGCTCACTTCTTAGCCGCCTACATGAATATAGCAACCATGGCGCTAAGCTTAAGGTTGATTCTAACGTCTGTTGTACTACCTCCCACATTAGTCAAATATCTAGCCTAATTAATACACATTTAATTGTTGCCAATTCAGGAAGCCAATTCCACTTGTGCACGCAGGCAGGGTCGTTTTGCCCGGCAGTCTCCCGAATTAGCTCGCCCAGCTTCTTTACTTCCTTGGGCGGAATTCTCGGCCCAATAAAGCCATTTGGTCCATAAAGTACTTGATGCATCGCCTTGCATAACTTGCGCATTTCTTGACACTTGAAAGTCGAGAGTACGAACTGCTCATACTTATCAGACTCAGCGATCCGCGTTCTGAATCGCAAATGCTATTTGGATCGCGGCTATAGAGAGCTTTCGTTCCAAGGCGGGATGCGTCAGTATCAGACGATCCGGTCAGATGTCCCGGGTAACAGTTTATAACTTGAAAGAGCGAAACATGTCGTCTGCCTTCTTCCACCTTTTCCCTTGTACAACCCGAAGCGATTGGTATTGTAGCCGGAGAACCATCACTATGTCCTTACCCGGGGGTTCAGGTTCCACCGTTTTTGTTCGATCGGTCATCAATACCATGCCACGCAGGATAGCATTCTCATTTTCGACATAAAACATAGTTTCTGGGGAGATGTCACAATGTAATTTTTGCTGCTTCTCGTGGAGCTGCACGATGCCCATATGAACACCGTGTGATACTTGCACAAACTTGTCGTGGGGCATAGTGAAAACAGACTTGTAGAGACGCGGCTTTAATGTCCGCGCATAGTACAACTCTCTTCCTTCAGGGGGATTGCCTTTTTGTACCCAGCGGAACTTCGAAACAGGAATGAACCACCAATATCGGGCCACTAGCTCAATACAGTTCCGCTGCGACCGCCGAGACTGGTTATGCTAGCCTTTAGATTGTCTCAAGCACTTTCAGTTGTTTTTTTGTATTCGGCGAGTTTCTTGTTTTCAAAAATTTTGGCAACCTCTTTCAAAATGCTCCTCAGATTCTCGGTAGAGCCGGAAGGCTGTCCATTCGATCGTTCTGCTAGTCCTAACATGGCGCATTGGGTCAAGTCTTGCGGTGAATTTCGAGCCTTTTATTGTTTTCGCTATCTCAACTTGGGTGGACTCCCTGCAAAGAGATGCAGCCTCCTCTCGGAGCTCTTCGTTTTCGCACATGACATCCGAGACGGTCCTCGCCGTGCTTTGCACATATCTGGGCTCATCCACCGTCAGTAAGCAAAACTACGCGTCCGGTACAGTAACATGATGAGACTGTCCACAGCCCCGGTACGATGGCCAGGTTTCCCGTATCGTCCACCACGACCCCGGTGCCTGAATAATGCCCTGGGACTCTAGCCGATGAAAAGTTTTAACACTGCGGGTTTCAGCGTCGTTCCTCGCAACTTCAAGGTCGTTTCTTTGTGCAAGCGGGTGACAATCCGGTTGCCTTTCAGCGGGGTGATGGTCCTCCTCCTGAACGACTTGGAGGGTAATTCGGTCTGCCCGTTGAGCTAAAATAAGCTCATGGAGAGCCGGTGTATCTCCCTCAGACAGATACGAGTACTCCGAGTGCAACAACAGCGATTGGGCATTTACCAATCCCAGTGACAGCAGCTGTCGGCATGAGGCTGCTCGAAGGTAGCTAAATTCGGCCTCTTCAACGCATTCGAGTACGTGTGGATTGACCTGCAAAGGATCATCCAGATGGAGTGCAACATAAGGACTGGTGACTTTTACTTTGTGGAGCGTTGGGACTTTGGGCAGAACCAAGAGTGTCTGGGTTGTATGGTCTGGCCATCTCCAACCACAGAGGCATCCACGGATCACCAGCTCACGCAACTTTGCACACCTCGACAAGTCCAGCTTCCACGGGGTGCATTCCAGATCGTAGGTCCACGGGCGTTCCGGGTTGGAGGTTCTTATCGCAAAATCTATCTCAAGTTTGGTCAGGCAATCCGGTAATCTTTCACGCATCGCCTGGCCAACAGTTGTAGGGTATGGAGATTCTAGTTCGCCTGTAGATTGTGTAGGTCTTTCTCTTTCGCATTCGAGTATCGGCAATTTCGACTTAAAGAAAGACGCGTCAAGGTGTTCGAGTGCAAGGGTCTCCAGCCTCTGCCGCACGTCCCCAAGCACAATCTTGCACAGGTTGGGCAACTTGGGATCCATTAACCTCAGACCTTTCAGGCCATGCTGTTTGATCGCCTCTTCTACTATAAAGTCGTACATGTCGTCAATCGGCCGATTGTATACTACGGTGTGGGTGTGGTCGTTGATAGCCAGCCTCGGTAGTTGCCGCCAAAAACTCGCAGGTGCATTCTTCCACCTAGTCATAGACGTCCCGCCGTTCACCACGGACATATCTATCTCCACTATGTGTGGCACACAGTCTGACCAGAACCGCCACTCGCTGTCTACCACCGCCTGCCACCTTTTGCATACGCTGCGCAGTTGCATGATCCGGGGGGCCACTTCTTCCTGTAACGGATTCGGGCAAAGGGGCTGCGCAGCATATAGGAGGACCTTGTCGAGCAGCTCGTAGGGAAGAGTGTTGATTCCCGCGGGGGTGACAGATTTGCTCGGCTCGAGGTTTTTCTGGGATCTTGTTCGCTTTGATTTTTTCATTGCATCTCTGAATTTGTGGCCATCGCTCAATTCTTAGCCTACATGAATATAGGAACCAGGGCAAAGCTTAAGGTTGATTCTAACTCATATTGTACTACCTCCCATGTTAGTCAAATCCTGCCTAATTCATTACACCAATACAAGAAGGCACTGTCAATTCCCATCTCCTGAATGCGAGTGGGGTTCTCTTGAGGCATTCTCGGCCCAACAAATTGCTCGCCTTGCCTAAGTCCTGCTGTTTTATGGCTGTTCAGACTTTCAGCCTGTCACATGACCGTCTATGTAGCACACTAGTTATTAACACACACTGCTATTGAATCAGATCGCAAGACTTATTAAAATCCGGGGATCCCAAGGACCTGTCCTGAACGGCAGTCGATATCTAGCGATTTCCAATACGCAGCGGACATCTGATAAGTCCTTAGGCTATTTATGTGGATTAAAATGCCCACAAGAGTGCGGCCGTTGATGAGTTCCCAGTTTTCACCACTTCTTTCACAAATTGTCGCCAGAGTCGTCGTATTGACCTGATTTTTGTGGCTGATTGTTTCTCATGCGCTCACTTCACCTTCTATTTGGATGCCGTGTATTAATGCCTGCCAGTTTTTAAACACTTGAGAAACACATCGATGTAGCAAAAAGAATCCTCCGATGCGGGGAATTGAACCCCGATTTGCCCGGTGAGAGCGGACCGTGCTAGCCATTACACTACATCGGACTCTTGTTGGGGGAGAGGATAGGCTGCAACTACGTAGCGCCTAGTCCAGCTAAAGTTGAAAGCCGGGTAAGTGCCGAGCTGGCCATTGTTGTATACCCTCAGATTTTACTGGATAAGGGACAATTATTATTGACGGGGTAACACATTCTAGGAGTGACCATAAATTAAAACTGAAGACGGATCCGTGTAGTTTAAACTTGTGCAAGGATGCGAACAGTGACAAGGATGCAATAGTGGATGGTTTTTCCCTACCTCGAGGAAATCCTAGCAAAGTCAAGTCAAGACCCAAAGACAACTGTTTTAAGAGATGACTCAGGCGTATAGATACCTCCGCAGTCTCTCTTACTATGATAGGATATATGCGACTATAGTATTCAAGTCAAGTCAAGGCACGCGGCATCGATAACCTTCGAGATCCGTGCGGGGTTAGTTTCTCACTCATGTATAAACACCGACTTGGGGCACTTGCCAACCAGCTTCTCAGCAAGCATCGAACCATGAGCACCCAATCAAACATGAAAGAGTGGATTGTCGTCGTAAATGACCTACCAGGAAGTTACTCCAAGCGCATGGAGATTCGGCCAACGCACCTTGAGGGCGTCAAGTTACTCAGGGAACAGGGGCTGGTGACCAGTGGAGGCGGATTTGCCGATGAGTTTCCCTCCGAAGGCGAGGCTCCTCAATTGAAGGGCTCGATCATGACCATGATGGGCGAGACTGCTGAGCAGGTGCGGGAGAAACTTCGGGAGGACATTTACGCCAAGAGTGGCGTGTGGGATGTGGACAATGCGCAGATCTATGCGGTAAGCTTTGTTTGCTTGTTTTCTTGTCAGTTGAATTTTTATATTAACCAGTATTTCCTGGCCTTCCGTAATGCCAGCTAGTAAATATCCTAAATATACACGTGGCGAGTAGATTATATGCAGCCAAGACCCGCCGCTCCAGATTCCGGCGGGTATGGTCAGGCAAAATCCCCGAGGGACCGGTGCCTACTCTCGTAGCACCAGATAGCCACCGAGTATACGAGCGAGGGCCGGCAAATATCTGACCAAATTATGTCCAGCAGCTGCAGCTGCAGCTGCAGCTGGTGGCTGCCTGTTTTGGGGAGCCGGTAGTGTGGTAATCGATAGGGGGGATTAGCACCCTTTCGGAATAGGAGCGTTTGGGGGACCTGCATTTAGCCCAGCCAACGTTATCAAACGAACGTTGCTTTTGAGGCAAGGGCTGACCGAGACACAATGCAGGAAGTTTAAACACAGATATAAATTGGTACATGAAACATTTGGATAACCCATTTGAGGGCGATACAAAAACTGGATCCTGCTCAGGGATACGACAGGCGACAGGACGGCCGAGCCGATTTTAAACCACAACAAAAAAAAAATCTCCCCGGGCTGATTAACATTAGCATCAATGCGCAGCAAGGCTAACGTCCTGGCCACTGTGGTGTTTCTTGGGATATGTCTGATTATTTTGGCCAGTGGTCGCGTGACTGTGGCCACTGAGAAGTTTGTTGGTCAAATATTCCCAGTGGGCAGCCATCTATCAGGGAAGCGTCCCGCTTCCGTAACTAGTCAGGAGCAAAGGAAACAGGGGCTGTTCAAGGATTCCAACAAACAACATGATACCTCGGAGTCCGACGGCCACCCGACGACGACGACCAATACCAATACTAATACTAATGACGATGCATACACATACTACATTGAGCAGATCAAGCAACTGTTCTACGACACCAAACTGGACGAGGAGTCCATCAAACTTTGGGACTACTACAATGAAGAGGGAAGAGCCCCATCCAAGGGCTTTGACGACGAAACGCCCCTGTTGAGCCAGGAAGAGCTAGAAGAAGAGTTTCTGGTGGTACCCAAGCGGAAGCGTAAAATTCTAAAGGATAGCCATGACGACTTTGTACGGAAGCTGGACAAGCTAATCTCAGAAAAGCTAGGGACATCCGCCGAGGAGCAGCTCAAGTATTATCCCGAGAGTAACGGCGAAATCAGTGAAAATAACAAAAACAACCACAAACTTGTCGACGCATTCAGCGACACTGGGCTGGTGATTGTAGCCGCGCAGCGGTACATGCCGACAATGCTTGTCGCGCTAAAAATGCTGAGAAGAGTGTCGCCAACGTTACCCGTGGAGATGTTTATGGCCACGGAGCAAGAATATGAAAAGGACATGTGCGAAAAGGTGCTACCAGAGCTGGGCGCCAAGTGTGTTGTGCTGGAGCGGGTGCTTGGAACAAAGTTCATGGAGGACTTTAACATTCGCAGCTACATGGTCAAGGCGTTTGCCATGCTGGCGAGCCGGTTCGACAATATGCTTTTCATGGACTCGGACGACGTTCCACTGATGAACGTGGAGCAGATGGTGCAACAAGAACCGTACACGTCGCACAAGTGCATCATCTGGCCGGATATCTGGCGGCGCACGGCACACCCAGTGTTGTACGACATTATTAGGCGTCCCGTCCAGAGTGAGCTGCGCCCAGAAACGGAGATGTCAGTACAGGGGAAGAAGATTGTTGCCGAGGCCGAGAAGAATGGCGAGGAGCTTGATCTTTACACGGATGTACCCATGCATGACCTTGTCAACACCATTCCCGACTATACCAGCGAGAGCGGGCAACTGGCGGTGTCCAAGTCGGCGCACCTCAAGCTGCTGCTCCTGGCCACATACTACAATGTGTATGGGTTTTCCTCGTATTACCCGCTGATGACTCAGGGATCAGCAGGTCAAGGAGACAAGGAGACGTTTATTACGGCGGCGCACGCATTGCGCGCCAAGGCGTACCAGATGCACTGGCGGCCGGATATGGCGGTGCGGTACTCGCCAGACTTTAATCTGGCGGGGCTGCTGCAGGCGTTTCCGCTGGACGAGTATACCGCGTACAACGCACGACTAGAGGAGAAGCGGGCCGCGGAGGCGGCGCTTGCCAAGCTCACAGACGCAGAGCGCGAAGAGCTTGCAGCCAAAGAAGCCTCGCTGTCTGAGGAAGAAAAAAAGCAAAAGGAAGAAGACGAGCTGAGACTGGAGGAGCAGCGTAAGCCCCGGACTATATTTGCGCACATCAACATGCAGAAGTTGAACCTGCGTGAAATCATTGAGAACTTTCCCAAAGCCATGGCCATTAACGCCCGGCCCGAAGACCGGTTACGATACCTGGGCAAGCCGTCGCAGAACGAGCACAAGTTTGACTTCCAGGACCCGGAGCTGTATGTGTGGCAAGCAATTGAGTGGTCAGCATGTACGATGCCAGTAGAGTACAAGGTAATTCCTCGCGATTGGGAGAAGCAGAACATTGACGATCTTTGTGCTGCGGCTCGTGCACAACTCGAGTATATGAAGGAGACGCATAGTACGTGAGGCATTGAGGATATATTGACTACGCTAGTCCAGCGTAGTCTGCGCTAACTAATGTATTGCATTTTCATGTTGTGGTGTAGATTGATTATGGATTTGAACTTTTCACAACCCGTCACGTCACAGTGAGGGAACGTTACATGATGGGACTGATAATTTTGTGCTGGGCACGGGTCTCACTCAGTATGCAGCTAACAATCAAAGACATCAAGCACTCCAAGACGGAGATCGAGGTGGATGAGAACAACACCACCGTCGAGCAGCTCAAGCAACAGTATATTGAGTCGCAAGGCAGCAAGCTGGCTGGAACTGATGTCAAGCGGGTTAAGCTGATCTACAGCGGCAAAGTGTTGCAGGATGACGACATGGTGTCCAAGTACAATATCAACCCAGAAAAAGGATACATTGTTGCGATTGCGTCGCGGGCTGCTCAGTCGGCAAGTTCGTCGGGGGTGTCGACACCCAAGGCCAGCACGCAACCGGCATCTTCTACCACGCCAAGCGTTAGTAGTAGTAAGGAGGCAGGAAGCACAACGACCAGTGGCACTGGCGCCAGCACGGAAACAAGGGCTGGATCTGGTGCGCCGGCCAGCGGCACTGCGGCTGGGGCTGTAGCCGAGTCCGACGCTGGCGGAGCGTCTGCGTTTGCCATGGGACAGCAGAGAGAACAGGCCATTGCCAACATGGTGGAAATGGGGTACCCTCGAGACCAGGCTGAGGCTGCCATGAAGGCGGCGTTCAACAACCCCGACAGAGCGGTGGAGTACCTGCTGACGGGCATTCCCGAGCACATTCTGCAGCAACAGGCACAGCAACAGCAACAGATGCAGCGAGAGGCCGAGCAGAACGCTGAGCAGCAGGCTGAAGCTGGAGCCGAGGCTGCTGCAGTGTCCTCCCAGCAGCAGCAGGGTGGCGACGTCAATCTGTTTGAGGCTGCTGCGCAGCAGCAATCGGGAACTGGAGCAGGACAAGCTGCGAGGGCCGTTGGAACTGGAGCAGGTACAGGTACAAGTGGTGGTGCTGGTGGTGGTGCTGGTGCTGGAGCCGGATCCGGATCCGGGGCTGGAGGGCTGGATTTTCAGTCGCTGGCTAGCGATCCCAGTTTTCAACAAATTATCGAGCTCGTTCGACAACGGCCAGATCTGCTGGAGCCTGTGCTCCAGCAGCTGGTCGGTGCCAACCCTCAGTTGCAGCAGCTGATTGCCGAAAACCCAGAGGCTCTGGCGCAGCTGTTTGAGGGTATCGAGGGAGTTGACGGCGACGAGGCGGCTCTTGCTGCCGCAGCAGGAGGCGCAGGAGGATTGCCTTCTGACAATACCGTGGAGATTGAGGTGACTGCTGAGGACAGTGCCGCCATTGAGCGTCTGCAAGAGCTAGGCTTTGGCCGTTCCGCCGTCATTCAGGCGTATATTGCCTGTGACAAGAACGAGGAGCTGGCCGCCAATTATCTGTTTGAGCATGGCTTTGATGATGACGAGTAGTGTATGAATGAACTAATAATATTAGAAGTCGATGGTGCTAAGGTAAAAGTTGGGCTACAACAATACAAAAACCAATCACACGGAGCAATACGATTGTTAGTGCCTGCGGGCAGCAATGTCAGCACGGAGACGCAGAATCGCCGGGTAGCCCTCGAGCAGGTTCGAAATCGTCCAGATGGTTCTCTGAGGCTGGGGAACACGCAGACGGCGCAGCATGGGTGTCAGCACAAAGGCAGCCTCTCCACAGTGGATGGCCAGTAGGCTGAGTGCCAGAGCCCGGGCCTTGATGGTGACGGCCACAGCAATCTTCTCCGGCAAAAGAGCTTTCCACAGCGAGAAGAACTGCGACGGAAACACTGGCGTCAGCCACAGGAGAACAACTAGGAAGCTGCCGGGGAAGTGAAGGTTGATTCCGAGGACGCTGTGGGGGAGTCCGCCTAGGATCTTGGATACAATACTGGTGTTCTGCGCCGCGGCCTTGGGCTGGTCCACAAACAGTCTAGGGGGTGAGTAGTGTGTGAGTCGGAACGGCTCGTATCCCAGTCCACGGGCCGACTCCTTGGCCATGCGCACAAGTGCCGGTCTGCTCTGGTCGGCAGAGAGCGCCGTCAGCGGAGGATGGATGGCCACCTGTGTGGTGCGTGTGTGCGTTGCCGTCTTGTACCAGATGGTTATTGAGTTCACATCCATGTCTTTCAGCTCGACCTCAGTGTAGGGGTCGTCCATGTTGAGGCGGATGTTTTTGTAGTATGCTAGGTAATCGTACAGGGCCAGCTTGTGGTCATTGTTCATGTGGTTGATGATGCGGATCTTGTCGGCCATTTTGTTGTGTTTTCTTGTTGTCAGCAGTCAGTGCAGTAGGTTGTATCTATTCCCATTTATATAAATGCACGTGAAGTAAGACAGCCGAGGACTACCCCACTGTTATGGGTACGGTCAGGGTGGGGAACGCTTTGACCGTTGTTCAGCAAAGATGATGCGTTTATTGATTGTTAACAAAAAAGAGGGGCATTCTAATCTAATCGAATTGAAACAAGAGGTCTATCAACCAATTCTTTCTTTTAAAGTCAAAAATGTGATTAGTGAGTCGTCGCCTATTACATTACTTATTGATATTGTTACACTAGTGTCAAGGTTACAAGCAACATGGACGACGACCCAATCCAGGTCATTCTGATCCGTCACGGACAAACAGACTACAATAGAGATAAAATCCTCCAAGGACATATTGACATTCCCCTCAATGCAACCGGAATCAAACAGGCCGAGCATGCAGGACGGAGACTACAACAAGGTGACCACCTGGTCGATGCCATCTTCTCAAGTGATCTCACCAGGTGCCGGCAGACAGCCCAGCACATAGTTCTCGGGGCTCGCAAGAGCCACGAGCAGTCACATGATGCGTCGAGTCAAGAAACAGGACACAAAACACTCGACCATCTTGAGGTCCAGTTTGACGAAAACCTCCGAGAGCGCAGCATGGGCATCCTCGAGGGCCGAAGCGTTGTTGACGCCCAAAACTACGCCAAATCGCAAGGGAAGGACCTGCATAACTATGGCGAGTCCAGCGCCCATTTCCAGGCCAGACTGCTGGACTCTTGGACTAAAATCATCGACGACAGTATCAAGCACAAGCACCATACCGTTGTAATTATCAGCCACGGAGGAAGCATCTCGCGCTTGTGTCATTATCTCGAGACAGAGAAGGGATTCAAAGTCAGTGATGCGGCCAGAGTGCGCATTGCGCACAACTGCTCCTTCTCGCAGGTACTTGTGGACCGTGCGACCCGCTCGGGAATTATCAATACGTACGGTGATGCAACGCATCTACCGGCCGAATTGACCAACAAGGTAGATCAGCGTGCGTTGTAGTAGTGGTGGTTGCTTGTATTTGTAGTTGCTCTTATAATGTAATGCATTATCTTGTGATTCAATGGGTGGTGGGCACAGGGTTTACCACAACATTGTGATGCACAAGCATGCCCGCAAAAGTCAACAGGAACCTGGACCCAGGCTCATGTTTGATGAGCTCACGCCAGTCATAAGGCTCACCGGCGTCGACCAAAAACTGGTTCGTGAGTGGACTAATGTACAACATACGCTGACAGACGTGCCGGAGCAACTAACCTCTTGGGAACTTCTGTGCGACCTTCTAGACCAGATCCTACTTCACATAGAAACACATATCCAACGCGCAGACCCGCCTCAGCAGAAAAAAATCCGTCCCAAAGTCTACCGTGCCGTCTCTCGGCTCTACTCTGATTTATTACGTCGGTTCCCACTGCTGTACGGGTTCTGGCTAAGGTACGTCGATTTGGAGAACAGGCTGTTTGTGCCTAGCCAACAACAGCAACAACAACAGCAACAACGCAAGGAGTCAGAAGTCAAAAAAGCAGTCCGATTCATATACGAACGAGCAGTCAGCGCCGTCCCAACCTCCGTGGACCTCTGGCTGGCCTATGGTGGGTACCTACTTGCCAATCGAAATAAACCGTTTGAGGACTCAGATATTCGCAACACACTACTTCGTGGCCTGCGTCTTGCTGGTCGCGACTTTTTATCCCATTCACTATGGGACCTGTACATTGACTTTGAAAACAGCATCCAACCGTGGTCCGAGAACACTGCCCGCGCCCTCAAGGAGGCTCTGTCCATTCCTCTGCATCAGTACGCAAAGTACTACCAGCTGATTGCATCTAACGACCTAGTGTCCAAGTACCCCGCTATTTATTCCCCCTCGTCTTATAACCTACAGGCCGCCGTCGATGCAACGTCGCAAAACACCAACGCTCGCTGGCCGTTTGAGTCCAATATCACCCAAAACTACTTTGACGCTGTCGACGTCGCTCCGGACCAGCTGGACAACTGGCGCCAGTATCTCAGAATGGAAATCGCCGATAAGTCCACGCCAGACGCCCAAACCGTCCACCTGTTTGAGCGGTGCCTCGTGGTGTGTGCGCTCTACGATGAGTTTTGGATCATGTACGCTCATTGGGCCACATCCGCACTCTCTCACCAAGAAGTCCGCAACATCTTCCGTCGGGCTTGCACGATATTTGTGCCCATATCCCGACCCTTTGTGCGGTACCAGTGGGCAATCTACGAAGAGTCTGTTGGAGACCTAATGTACGCTCGAGATATCCTCGACATGGTCATCAGCAACACAGCCGATATGGACCCGGCCGAGTTGGAAGATGCATATCTTTATCGACTCGCTTTGGAGCGTCGTAGAGGACACACAACCGGCCAGCAAACATACGCCCAGCACCTTTACAATGATTTACGCCAAAGAGTCCAATTCGTATTGTCTTTGGAATCGCAGGAATCGACGACTACATCACCTCCAGGTATAGGCTCCTTCAAACTAGGACGCGTTCTCGGGGTTGTTGTGTGGGATCTCATCAAGCAGCTTCCTTCGGACGAGAACAAGGTCAGCCGTACCAGGGAACTGTGTGAGGCAAATAAAAACTGGTGTCTGGATAGCGCCTACTTCTTCATCAACTACATGCATTTCGAGCTGACACAAGCTCGCGACATGTTTCTGGCTGGCCAAGCCCACCCCTATTCACTCGTGGATAAACTATGGGACTTTATAGTTGGTCACACGCAACTACCGCCAATGGTGATCCGGGACCTGTCACAGACCTACTTAAATCTTCTCGAGACGTGTGGAGATCATAAGCGGTGGACTGAGGTTGACGCGCTTGTTTCTGGCCCGTTTTCCGTTCAAAGGCTACGTCATCGTCGCTTGGCTGACGTTAGCAACTGTCTAAGTTACTAATTTTTCTTTTCTTTTTTCTTTTGTGAGATTTAAATGTTAAAGGGTTACTTCCCGATGTGGTATGAATCGCAGACTTGATTGCATGCGCCGACTTGTGCATCTCCACCAATCTCAATAATGAGTGGCTGGGCCCAAAATGACTTCATTTACTCGCTTCGCTTGCGTGCCATGGGCAAAGCAACAAAGCAGCGTTAGTGTGTTGCTCTTGTTCATTGCACACAATTGTTTGAGTCGCCGAGGTACCACCGCTTTTGGAGGAATTTTAGATTTTGAGTATCAGACAATGGTGGCGCAAGCAAACGGGGCTGATCTCTCCAGCGGCTCCATCAACTAACAACGCTAAACCAACGGTGTGGTTGAGAGTGGTCTGCATGCGAGCACATGCAGCATATGCACACTACCCTCCACCAGCCCATACATTCCCAACCTATTGAACGGAGTCCGATTGGAGCAGCTTGTTTCACCGAGACTTTATTTTGCTCTCCTCCGTTCCGGCGTCCGGTGTCTACCCCTGAGTTTCATTGTCACCGGTAATATGGTCCAAAGGTCACACACTTTCAAGTAGAAGTAGTTGCTTGCTGCCTTAGAGTGCAAATGTCCGGAATGTGTTTTGATCTGATGGGTATATTTGCCATGGCCAAAATCGATGCACAACAAACATGGGGTGGATGACCATGTTTGCTTTTGTCGGACGGTTGGACTGGCGTTTCATACTCTAGCCTCTCTGGGCAATATGCTTCCCCGCTAAAGTTACCCTACTACTTTATCCCGGCGAGATAGGGGGAGGGTTTCGACGGATTAGAGTTGGCACTAGTTGGGTGGGTCTCTAAAATGGTCGAGTTGTGTCCTGTATTCTGTCCTAGTCAAGTGTCACTTCCAAGTCCAGTCTAGTTTCGACGCTACTATTGTGTGAACAACCTAAGGGGCTGTAAAACATTCTGTTCCGGACTCACTAGCAAATTCAGAATCAACGGGGACGGGATAAACGCTCAGCGTTTGGGATTTATAAACATCACAAGCCGTTCACCACAGACCCTGCTAAGCAATCAACCCATTATCCATTATCCATTGAAACGGGGCCACGGAACACTCAACTGAACGGATTACATCGTCACTTTCGCCACTTCCATTCATTTGTTCGACCCATCTCACCTCGCCTTTCGTTTTTTTGTCTTTTCGATTCTTTGATTTACAAGCATTGCATTGCATCATTGTCAGCAGCTAACATTCGCATACACCTTTGTCTGAAGCATACAAGTCATCGCGTTTTCTCACCATTGCTAATCTGAGAGCGACGATATCTAACACGACCCTTTTTTCATATACATTCCACTTTGGGACACTGAAGGCGGTTCTCTCCACTCAAAGTCACATCTGACTTTTCCTTTTCATTGGATCATCATCTAACTACTCTGAAGACAACATGTCAGAACCAGCTGTGGAGGCCCAACATGTGGACCTGGAGAAACAGTCTCCTGGCCAGAACTTTTTCGACAACCGTGATAGAAACAACCGAACCGTCAAGCAACGGTTATTAAGACTGCTGGAGGCCATGGTGGTTCTTATCAGCAAAGCAGCGCGATCAATTAACAGGCCAATCAAGAGCAGCCGGATATTCAGGCTCTTTGTGCTGCTTGTCACAGCGTACGCAGCAGCCATGGTCATTATATTTGCACGATTCGACTCTGATTCGCGCTTCTCACTTGACCAGGTGTTTGATATGTTTGGTGGAAGCAGCGACGAGCAACCGCCTCAAGATATGGCAGCGGACATCCCATTAGGCTTCAACAATACTACTCTAGATGTTGTTGTTCCTGAGGGCCAGTTTGATGGCCGTGCGGCTGCACGGCAACTTATTGGCACCCACGACCCCAAGAAGCCGTATCCTTTCAACTGGAGCGACTGGCTCGATCTCTCGGTGACCGAGGATCCCAAAGTTTTTGATAAAATCAAAAGCCCGCTGGTCAAGGACCTCGACTCGGTCGTGTTCCCTCCTCCCAAGGCGCTTGTCGCTACGGAATATGAGGTGGCTATAGTCGGCAAGCTGTACCTTAAGAATCGGATGCCGAATCCCAACCGCATTGTTGTTCTTGGAAAGCAGAGTAACAAGTACAATGTCAAGTCGACGCCCGAGAAGCAACACTATGACTATGGCCAGAAGGAACTGATAGATGCTCTAGACGAGATTGATTCCGAGGACAGCAAGAATATGAGTGTGGAGGACATGGTCAAGGAAGCTGAAAAAGCTGCAGACAAGCAGTCTGACGACAAGGCTAAAGATACCAAGCAGGACGACAAACCTGACAAGGCAAAGCAAGACGACAAGTCTGACAATATCAAGGAAGAAGATGAGAAGAAACCCAAAGAAGAGACCGAGCAGCAAGCCAAGGAGGAGGCCACCAACAAGGCTGCTAACGAGGCTGCCAAAGCGACCGAAGCCGGTAAATCGTCTAGAAGAAACAAGCGTGATACGGACAGCAAAGTCAATATGTTGTCACCCGAACACCTGAACTCACTGGAGATTGAGCCTCCTCAAATCGAGGCCCTCAGTAAGGGTACGGAATTGAAGGACCAAATCACGGTCGACATTCCCGAGTCTTTGTTTGTATTTGACTCTGACGCCATTCGAAGAAAGGCGGATGAGCCGGATGCGTCTCCTTACGACATTAAGCATGCTCATATGGTGACCAAGGCCGAGGCTAACGTTGGCCAGAGCGGCAAGCATTTCAATGAAGTTCCTATGGGCGCTGGAGGCCACTACGACTGGAGATTCTTCAACACGTTCCGAAAGGAGAAGGAGCATGAGGCGTTTATGCATCACATGATTCGAGTGTGGTCGTCGTTCTTGGAGCAGGAGGGACTCATGGCATGGATTGCCCATGGATCGCTTATGGGATGGTGGTGGAATGGCATGGCCATGCCGTGGGACTCTGACAACGACGTGCAAATGCCCATTATGGAGCTCGACCGGTTTGCCAAGTACTATAACGGCACACTTGTTATTGAGGATCCCGAGGAAGGATCTGGCCGCTACTACATTGACATTTCGCCGTGGTACGTGCAGCGCACGAGAGGAAACGGCCGGAATGTGATTGATGCCAGATTTATCGATATCCGATCTGGTATCTACATTGACATTACGGGACTGGCCATGACGAGACAGCGTAACAAACAAGTCCAGTGCAAGAACAACCATTTCTACCCGCAGAGCTGGCTTAGCCCTGCGCGCAAGACTCTTTTTGAAGGAGTCCGATCCTATGTTCCCAACGCGTTTGAGCTCGTTCTTCAAGACGAATACCACAAGTTCAAGTCTGCTGTGTTTAGCAATTGGATGTTTAAGCGTGCCCTGGCTCTTTGGGTGCCAAGGGATAAGTGCCAAGACTATGACGAGACGGACAAGTTTTTCGACCTCAACAGCGACCTGACTCTTTACGGAGCTTGCAACAATGAAAAGATCCTGGATGAGTTTGAGCGTACACGCAAGGTGACTGCTGCCCATATGGACCAGCGAGATATCTATTCGGATATGCCTCTCAAGGAAGTGGGTGGTACCGTTCTCTTTGACGATAACGACCATACCCGGGAGTATCTTGCCAAGGCGATTTCACGCACCTTTAAGCCGTTACGGTTGGATCCTCCATTTGAGCCCAAGAAGGGCTAATGAAATTTAACGAATGTGTATAATAAATGCTTTTAATTTGTAAATGATTTACTTGATGCTTGTGTTAGATGTAAAAAAAAAAAGCGTCTATACAATCTCCTTTTCAGAGGTCGTGGTGGTGGTGGCCCTGCTAATCGCCGGGGTGGGTGGGTTAGTATGGTTGACCAGCGCCTTTTTGTCGACACGCCTGATGTAGGCTCGCTTGGCCCACTTGTAGAGCTCTGCGCTGGCGACAAATAGAATGGTACCGCCAAATGCAACAGCCCAATGCCACGAAATGGGTCCATGCTGGAAAACATAGTCATTGATGACGGGAATATAGACGAGAGGGAACACAGTGACGATTCCAAACACCACCGACCAGAAGATGAGTTTGTTGGCGTAGATCATCTTGGCAGAAGTGGTCAACTGCCACATGAAAACAGACTTTCCGCCGCGCTCTTCCTTGGTGGCAGGCGCGTCGTCGAGAGCAAATAGCGATCGCCGCATATCAACAACCTCCCATGCCAGGAATAGCAGACTCCACGTCATGATAGTAAAGCAGGTGGAACGCGCCTTGAATACAAGGTTACACGAGTCGCTGTGTTCGCGGTTGCACGAGACTCCAAGGTTCCAGGCAGTGCCATTCGGGTTCGAGTAACCGTAGATGAGGCCAACAAAGCTGCCAATACACAGAATGGTGAGAATGATTCCGTATGCAAGCATATCCGTAATCATCTCCGCCGAAAACAAAACAGACTTGGAGTTTTTGCCAGCAGGAGGACGGCGCATCACATCAGTGTCTGCCGCCTGCTGCCCGAGACCCATGGCAGGCAACGACGCCGTGATCATAATGATCCACAGAACTTCAACCGGCGAAAGGGGGAACACAGAATAGCCCTCTCTGTCCTGGAACGCAAGGCCAATGACCAGAAAAAGACACTGGGCAACGTTACCAGCAAGCAGGTGGAGCGTAAATTTTTGAATGTTGGACGCCATTCGACGGCCCTCCTCGATACCAGCCGTGATACTGGCAAAGTTGTCGTCGGTGAGAACAATGTCCGACGCGTCCTTGGCCACATCAGACCCGTTGAGACCCATCGCAATGCCGATATCGGCGCGCTTCAGCGACGGACAGTCGTTGACTCCGTCACCAGTCATGGCCACAATGTTTCCTCGGCGGTGCAGAGCATCAATCATATTGACTTTGGTGGTGGGGCTGCAGCGGGCAATCACCTTGGGGAGCTGCTCAAGCGCGTCGATTTCCGAGCGCGTCAGAGCATCAAACTGCGTGGCAGTCATGACAGCACTGCTACACGCCTCATCCTCGGGCTTGAGGATCCCAATCTGCGCCGCAATAGACTTGGCTGTCTGCGGATGGTCACCCGTGAGCATATGTACAGAGATTCCTGCTTCGTCGCAGAGCTTGACAGCATCGGCAGACTCCTGTCTTGGGGGATCATAGATTCCGGCGAGTCCCAGAAACGTGAGATCCCGCTCAACCGCATTTCGATCATTCACGTCTTCCTTCTCCGAGTCCACCTTGCGATGAGCAAATGCCAGCACTCGAAGGCCCTGAGACGCAAGAGAATCCACGACCGAAGTCACTTGGGCATGGTCAACGTCACCGCACAGATCCAGCAGTCGTTCCACTGCTCCCTTGGAGTATGCCCAACACTCTCCAGACTCATTGTGCTCAAACAGAGCAGTCATGCGCTTGATAGAAGAGTCGAATGGGAACTCCATCACCGGCTCATGCTGGGATGTGTCAATCTTGAGTCTTTCGACAAACACCCGGAGAGCAGTCTCAGTGGGGTCGCCGTCGGCTTTCCAGTTTCCGTCTTCGTCTTGCCTCAACTTGGCCGAGTTGGCTAAAGCTGCCGAGCCTGCAAGCTGGTGCAGTTCGTGTCCACTAACCACCTGACCTTGCTCAACGTGAACCTTGGACTCCTCTTCTATAATGCGACCAGTAGTGGGGTCGATGCCTTTACCGCCCTCGACGACCCAAGTTTTCTTGGACGCGTAATCCCACATCTTCTTGACCTCCATCTTACCCTGGGTCAGCGTGCCGGTCTTGTCAGAGCAGATATAGTTGACGGATCCAAGAGACTCAAGCGAGTGGAGGTTTCGTACAAGCACATGGCGGTCGGCCATGGTCTTGGCTCCAATGGCCATGGTGATGGTGAGCACCACCACCAGCGATGCAGGAATCATAGATAGTGCGACAACAATAGCATACACGGCAACCTCTCGGGTAACGTCAAACTTTTGCGTGGCCAATGCCACAATCGCAAGTACAACCGCGAGTGCAAACAAGTACAGTGCAAGTGCCGCCATTCGTCGATGTAGCGGCGTGTCGCCGTCCAGTCCGGTCACGTACATAATAAACTTGTACACTCTTTTGCATCCTCGCTTGAATCTTGCACTCAGCCTTTGTCTTTTGTTATCTTCATCGTTGTCGTCGTCGTCAGACTCACCGTCAGAGTCACCTCCAGACTCAAGAGCCTTTGCAATTTTACCAAGTTCAGTGTCCATACCGGTTGCGGTAACTAGAGCCATGGCTCTTCCTCTCGTCACCGTCGTTGAGGCAAAGATCATGTTGAGTCGGTCACCGGTAGGACAGTCGAGGTCGCATACAAGTGCAGAGTCCTTCTGAACTGGGAGCGACTCTCCAGTGAGAATAGCCTCGTCACTTTCAAAGTTAGCCGACGTGTTGAGGATACGAGCGTCGGCAGGAACGCTATCGCCCGATCGAATAAGTATAATGTCTCCGGGAACAATCAGAGTTGCCTGTAGTTCCATTTCTTCGCCGCCCCGAAGAGCAATGGCTGAGCTGGTTTGGAGCGTTCGCAGGTCGGCAATCGTTCGCTCCGCCGCCAGTTGTTGAAAAAAACCCACGCCGACGTTAATGACAATAACACCGACAATAACACCTCCCGAGATCCAGTCTTGGATCGCCAAACTAATAACAGCCGCGATAATCAGCACAATGACCATCGAGTTGACCGTCTGTTTGAGAAAAATGGCCCAAAGTGAGATACTCTTGCCTTTATCCATCTCATTTGGCCCATAGTGGTCGAGGCGCCTTCGTGCCTCTTCATTGCTGAGACCCTTGTCGGCGTCGGATCCCAGCACCTCAAGTGCTTTCTCCGGTGTGTATGTGTGGCACTGGTTAGTACGGTCGTTTCCACTGCTACTGAAAAGGTGATCAAAGACTTACGTTCACACGGTCGTCGGGAATGTTGGTACAATCTCCATTTCCTACAGAGTATGTTGATCTAGGGGTAACAGTTGTCTTCTTCTCTTGCGCTTCCATGCCAATGGTCTGTAATGAAGCGATCGGCTGTAAATATGGTCCATCATGTATATAGACTTTGTTGGTTTATATACTAGAGCAAGGTCAATCTCGCCAAGACTTGAACTGACAGTCTAGATAAAGTACTTCCAAAAACAGTCATGCCGAGCCTTGTGTCGTGACAAAAGAAAACAGGGTCTCCCCCAGATAACTATATTTACTCAGGGTCCACAGCCACAACTGCAGCATGCATCGGAGAATAAGGTGGTCCTACGTGGATCCGTCAAGCAGATAGCATCGGCAGTAGGTATCGTAATCCATTTATTGAATACACCCAGTCCATTTTCCGCCAATTTTTATCACTCCTTTGCCCCAGATCAACAAACCAACAAATGTCGGAAGACCCGACAGCTTAACTGATCAGGGCACGGGGATAGGGACCAGCTCTAAATCCGTTTCGGCTAGCATCGCCCAATGTCACTACGGCTACACCCCACGTGGTAGATCAACCACCGAGAGCACCCGAGGCCGTGTGCTAGTAATGATAGTGGGAGCTCTATCGCAGTTATGAATTAGCTAACGTCCACGATCAGATCATCGTTGAATCTAGTGCTGGATGTGTTGACTATTGGTGGGGCACACCTCCCAACTGGGAAGTTCGCCCCTTTGACCATATTTTCGTGCATGACAGATGCGAGCAGCTACTTTCTAAAGGCTAGCCGGCAACACCTTCTCTGTGGGCATCTTCTTTGGTGCTGATAATTCCGTTAAAACACGGCTCCCGTCTCGCGGTACGTCACACTGGCTCCCAGGGCTAGGGTGGTGAAGATGCGACCAGGCTTCGTCTTGGCCTCTTGGCGATTCTCGGCCAAGCACAACAAATGTCCCAAGAGAGTTAGCAATGTGATAGCTTGGCTAGGTGGCCGAGCAATCACGATAACGGTTGCCACGACAGTATAGGAACACGCGGGTTCTTCCAAGCATTTGTTTGATACCAAATATGTTATGCGAGACGCGTTGTGAATTGGACCGCCTTTTACTTGATGCAAGCAACGACATCACGTTTGCAGTACAAGGCTGCTGCTGCACTCGGAACAACAGACATACGTGACGGAAAAAAAACAACCAGACAGGTGGCCACGTGACGGCAATCACATGGGTGAAATCCCTGAGCGGCTTAAAATTCAAGCTCCATCTTCAACCACATATAATAGCATAGACATGGCGCCAGCAAGGAAACCAACAACGAAAAAGGCCAATTTGACCAAGACCATCGAGTCCGATGTGCGCGAGGATCAAACCTCGCGCAACCTGATGGCGTTCAAGCCAAACAAAGTCGCCAAAAAATCAAAAGTACCGACAAGAAAACCAGGCACAAAGAAACCACAACGAGTGTACACTGAGAAGGAACTCGGGATCCCCAAGCTCAACATGGCCATCAACCCGGAAGGAGTCAAGGTCGCGAACCGTGGAAAGAAGGGAAAGGTGTTTGCTGATCAGGAAAAGATGCTTCAGATTGTCAAATCGGTTAACCTTCACCTCGACTCACGCAATGCGTCCAAACTGGAGAAGGCTCGCCAGCTCGAGGAGATAAGAGAGGCCAAGCGCAAGGAGATTGAGCGTAAGGAGGAGGAGAAAAAAGCCAAGTTGAGCAAAAAGAAGGGCGAGATCAAGCGTCTAAGGAGAGGCAAGCCTGCGCGTGCAGCTGACGGCGAGGACGGCGATCATGAGACAGCAGCACCAGCTGCCGCTCGGCCGTCCAAGAAGAGCGCAAAGAAGACTGACCGTAAGCAAGTGAGCTTTGCCTAAAGCTCCTGTTATCTGTACTAGACTGACATTTTAATGCATTTTCTTTGATTTAGGTTAGGGCACGGTGGGAATTTCAAACCACAAGCAAGCACAAGTCTAGCGACCGACAACTAACACACCCGACCATGTCGCTCGTCAATTTGGCCCATTTCTGCTCTCATCTGCAGAACGTTAGCAGAATCAACCGACCTCTGACTTCCGTCCCCATGACCAAGCTTCACCTTCAGGTGGCCCTTGGTCTGTACAGAGAGGGATTCATCAGCTCAGTGCAGCGTGGAGACCTCCAGAGCCCCGACAAGGAGTTTGTTCCTACCACATACGATAATATCTCCACTCGAAGATTATGGATAGGCCTGAAATACCACAACTTCCGCCCGGTTCTCAAATCCATGCACCTGGTCAGCCATCCCAGCAGAAAGATCTTTGCAACCCCCAAGGAGATCTCCACTCTGGCTGCAGGACGCAAGTTCAGAACCGTCGAACCCCTCAAGCTCGGAGAGGTGATGTTTATCCGACTCAAGGATGGGTCTGTCGTCGACCTTCTCGAAGCCAACCGCCGCCGTCTTGGAGGAGAGATTCTGTGCCGCGCTTCGTCCGCCTAAGATGTTTAACTAATAGACTGTACATATACGTTAATTTCACCTTCAGCTAATAAATATATATAGATAGATAGACTACAGCACAATCTGCGTACCGAGACGGACGTTGCGCCAGTTGCGCATATCCAGCTGCCACCCTCGCCATTGCTCCATTTGCCGCTTGTTGTCCGAAATCTTTCCGGCTTCTCCTCCCATGTCAACATCAATAAACGAAGAGTGTCTTGAGCGCTGCCGTGGCGGCTGTCCATATGATGACTGTCGGCTCAACTGAGGACCTGCTTGATTGCGGAACTGCTGTGACTGGAATTGGGGAGACGCTTGATAATCGCTTCTATCCAGCATAGCTTGATCATACTCTGCCAACTGGGTCTTTAGGTCAGTGATTGTCTGCTTCAACTCGTTGTTCTCATCTTCCATTTGTTTGACCTTGTTTGAAAGAAACTGGTTTTCTCTCTCAAGATCAGCCACCCGGGATAGTTGATCCACGTCTTTGTTATGGAGCGACGCTTGAATTGCTTCTTTCTGCTCTTCTTCAACTGCAATGCTGAGGCGTGCTTGAGAACCATGGGGTAGTGGTTCTTCTGCGTTTTCATCTGCCGGCGCTTCAGATTCGGCCACTGTTTCGTTTTCCTTCTTCTTCTTCTGCTCAGCACTATCACTGGTCTCATCAGACTCGACAATTGGCTGTTCTTCAGTTGGCTCTGTGTTATCTGGCGCGCTGTCGTTCGCGTTTGGGGCGTCTTCTTTCACGGATTCTTTTTGTAAATCATCTGCTGATTGTGCAATGTCTTCTTGCGATTGATCAGATGGCTCTGCTACAGCGTCATTTTCGTCTGCCGCGACTGGTTCCTCATCCTTCTCCTTGGTGTCTTCAGTCGCGGCATTGCCTGCTTTCTTTGCATTTTTCTTTTTCTTTTTTTGCTGCTTTTTCAATTCTTCGTACTTTTTCTTGGCCGCAGCCAATCGTTCTTCCTTGTCTTTATCTTGTTCATGATCGCTCATTGTGGTGGTGGTGGTGGTGGTGGGAATGGGATTTGGCGGTATTGGTGAAGGAGTGGCTTTATGTCCACTGGAATATGGTTTCGGAACTTACACTACCTTACTGACTACCGTCAACACAATGACCCGAGGCAATCAGCGTGAAAAGGCTCGTGAGAAGAACCTCAAAAAGAAAGAAGGCGAGAAGAAAAAGCAAGATGGTGACCCCAAGAAACGTATGGAGGCTCACGCCGAGATCATGAGAGCAAAACAAAAGGCTGGTATGTATCACTACTACTATCCAATTCCTCGTGAAAATGAACTAACAAGCGCTCGAAAAGAAAGCAGCCTAGTTTGGACACTCAAATACTTACAATCGCACTTTCTAATTTTCAAAAATGTCTAGTTGCGTCTCATAGGCCGCTGTGTTGAAAAATCCCAAAGTTTTTCCGTTGAGCCACCTGTGGTTCCAATTCTTGACCTAACCAGATTGTAAGATATAGAAACATCTTTTATTTAGTTTGATTTCCGAACATACTTGTGGTCCACTATGTGTGTAGCATCGAGCCTCGCCCGCTCGCACTAGGAGACACAAAGTTACGCACGCACGCACAACTTCCACACGCACTTCTTAAACATGCAAGCCCCGGTGGTGGTTATGAATGCTGGCGCCGAGCGCGAAACTGGACGAAAGGCTCAAACCAGCAATATCACGGCCGCAAAGGCGGTTGCTGATATCGTCAGAACATGTCTTGGGCCCCGCGCCATGCTGAAGATGTTGTTGGATCCAATGGGCGGCATTGTTCTTACAAATGATGGCCACGCCATTCTGCGCGAGATTGACGTCACCCATCCGGCTGCCAAGAGTATTATTGAACTCAGTCGTGCGCAGGACGAAGAGGTTGGGGACGGAACCACGACGGTTGTCATTCTGGCTGGTGAGGTTCTCGCCGAGGCGTATGCTCCCCTGGAGCGAGGAGTGCATCCAGTGGTGATCATCCGTGCGCTCAAGCAGGCGTTGAGCGATGCTCTGGAGGTTGTCCACTCCATCAGCAAGCCCATTGATATTCACAACGACTCGGCCATGACCAAGCTGATTGCCGCCTCGATTGGAACCAAGTATGTGTCGCGGTGGAGCGATCTCATGTGTGGACTGGCGCTCAAGGCCGTCAAGACCGTCATGATTGAGGACCCCATCACCAAGAAGAAGGAAATCGACATCAAGCGCTACGCCCGCGTGGAGAAGATCCCCGGTGGAGAAATCGAAGACAGCGCCGTCATTGACGGCGTGGTCCTCAACAAGGATATCGTTCACCCCAAAATGCGCCGGAGGATCGAGAACCCGAGAGTTCTGCTGCTGGACTGCCCCCTGGAATACAAAAAGGGAGAATCCCAGACCAACATTGAAATCACCAAGGAGGACGAGTGGAGCCGGATTCTCCAGATCGAGGAGGAGCAGATCAAGCAGATGTGCGACACCATCATCTCGTTCAAGCCCGACCTCGTGATCACCGAGAAGGGTGTGTCTGATCTGGCGCAGCACTACCTTGTGAAGGCCAACATTAGTGCGCTTCGCCGAGCCAAGAAGAGCGACAATAACCGTATTGCCCGCGCCACCGGCGCCACCATTGTCAACCGAGTCGAGGATATCCGAGAAGCCGATATCGGCACCAAGTGTGGTCTATTCAACGTGGAGCTCATTGGCGACGAGTACTTTAGCTTTTTGACCGAGTGCAAGGACCCCGGTGCGTGCTCCATTGTGCTTCGTGGACCGTCCAAGGACATTCTGTCGGAGATTGAGCGCAACCTGCAGGATGCTATGGGAGTCGCGCGAAACGTGTGTTTCGAGCCCCGCCTGGCTCCTGGAGGAGGTGCCACCGAAATGGCCGTGAGCGTTAAGCTTGCCGAGAAGGCCAAGTACATTGAGGGTGTTAGTCAGTGGCCCTACAAGGCCGTTGCCGACGCAATGGAGGTGATTCCCAGAACCCTTGTTCAGAACTGTGGAGCCAACCCCATCAGAGTACTTACCAGTTTGCGGGCAAAGCATGCCGAGGGCCAGTACAGCATGGGTATCGATGGAGACACTGGAAAGGTGGTGGACATGAATGACTATGGAGTATGGGAGCCCGAGGCGATCAAGCTGCAGAGCATCAAGACTGCGATTGAGGCTGCCTGTTTGCTGCTGCGTGTGGACGACATTGTTTCTGGAGTCCGCAAGCAGAAGTAATGCCTTGATCAGTGCATTCTGACTAAAAATAATGCCTAGCACAGTAATGAATAGATGTACAGTTCAATATTAGCGACGCTTGGTAGATCCAAACCCACCAATGCCCATTGCCTTTGCAATGTCGGATTCTGCGTCTACCTGGGAGTATGGGGCATGCTTGGCTCGAGACTGTTTTGTCTTCAGTCTTTCGGCCCTCTTTTTTGCTTTCTTTTCTTGAATCGCTCGAATGCTTGCATGAATGTCGTAATTGACGTTGGACTGAGCGGTACGTTTCTTTTGGTACAGGTACTGGATTCTGTCCTTGACCTCAGCGAGAGTGGCTCTAGGCGGGTTTTCCGATGCGCCGATCTGCTGCAAATGCTGCTTGGAATTTATATGATCCACATACTGGATATTATCCTTGAACGTAAGATTGCAATCCTCGCAGTAGAATCCGGCGCCCTTGCCTCTTTTACCGCTTGTGGCCGTGGCCGGGACAAGTGAGACCTTGTTGAGGTTTTTCCGGAAATCAATTGGTTTTGAGCTCATCCATGGCTTTGGCCGTTTGGGTGGGACAGAAATAAAGTATGGACCTTGTTGACTTGCATCCCATCATCACCACCATGACCAAACACAACTTCCGTGGGGCCACGGTCGAGGACCTGGACCCGCTTCCAGCTCTCACCATTTACCCCAAGACTTCTCTGGCTGAGGCGTTTGACATGTCGTACGAGCGCTCATATTCGTTTCTGCCAGTGGTTTCGTCCAAAACCAAACGGCTGTTAGGGTACCTCACCGCTGAGCAGGTGGAGAGGGAAGCACAGAAGCAAAATGTCGACGCTACGCAGAAAACAGTGGCAGAATACTACACCAAATTCCGTAAACCAGTCGATGCTTCTACAGGAAAGTCTGACTTTGAGGTCATTACTCCAGATACTCCGCTAGAGACTCTTGAGGCTTTCTTCCAGCGAGGCGAGGGGTTTGCCGTCATCACGGACGAAAGCCGGCGCTTTGTGTTGGGCGTGGCCACCAAAGAGGACCTCGACAAGTTCATTGAGCACCGTCCTACGCTTCAATCGAGCAACTAACGTGTAATGATACAAATACATTCAACGACAACAACATCAACAAAACAAAAAAATACAAACTACGCAGTCTTTGGCGCTTCTTTGGGGCCAGACGTGGTGGACGACGCCGTAGCCCTCTCTTCAGCGGCCCGTCGCTCATCACTCTCTCGAATAGCATCCTTGGCCCGAGCTGCAGCCAGCACCACAGACTGAAACTTGAGAGCATTGTGACCCAGATGATGATGTGGGGACGCAGATCCCGCCGACTCGTCCGAATAGTCATGCTCATCCGATTCGTCGTCGCTCTCCATACCAAGTGCCTTGATGCGATTGCTAAGCTTGACGGCCTCAATGGCAAATAGAAACTTCTTGCGCGCGTTGAAACCCTCTCTGATCTGGGGCAGCAGATCCGTCGTGTGCTCCATAGCCTTGGATTTGATCCATGGGTCTGCCAATAGTTCTTCAGCCGTGGGACGTAGAGCCGGGTCCACCTGCAGCATCCGTGCAATGAAGTTCTTTGCTCCATCACTAACGTCTTTCCAGTACTTCTTGTGGAACACCACCTGGTACCCGGGCGTAACCTCCTGAAGAAAGTCAGGAATGGTCTCTGACCGGAACGGAGAGTACCCGGACAGTACAGTGTAGCAGATGACGCCAAAGCTCCAAATGTCGCACGACATTGAGTGACCCGTGCCCTGGAGCACCTCCGGGGCTGCGTAGCCAAATGAGCCGGCGCTCTTGGTCAGCAATTGTTGCGCAGACGACAGGCTCTTGGCAATTCCAAAGTCCGCCAGAACAAGGTCGCTATTCTCCTCGGGTGTGGTGTATAGCAGGTTCTCGGGTTTCAGGTCTCGGTGGACGATATTGCGGCGATGCAGATACGCCACTGCGTCGAGAATGTCATCTATGCACTTCCAAGCGTCGTGTTCCGTGAACTTTCCTCTGCTGATGATCTCGTCAAACAGCTCCCCTCCTGTGGCTAGCTGCGTCACAATGTAGAACTTGTCTTTGCTCTCGAACCAATCCTTGAACTCAATCACGTGGGGATGGTGAAGCTGTTGTAGCATCTTGATTTCCTCCATCACCAGGCTGTCATTGCCCTTGAGAGTCTTCTTTAGTATGATCTTGACGGCAACCTTCTCTTTGGTCTGGACGTTAACGGCTTCACGTACCACACCAAACGTACCGGCGCCGAGAGCTTCACCCATCTCATACTGGGCCTTTTTGCGATACGACTCTGGTTGTCTGTTTAGTTTATCCAAAATTTTTGTGAATGACATGTTGCTAATTGTTGTAGATGCTGAGACCTCTTCTATTGACGAGGCGCTGCTGGTGCCGTGGTGGCTGGCTGTGTCTCGTGGGTAAAGGAGATACAGTTGCAAGAAGTTAACAGATGTTGTTAACAGATGTTGTCAAACTCTTTCTCTCCAATTTAGTAGAGTCAATTGAGCTCAAGTGCACGTATCCAGGTGAAAGGGGTATATTCCAACCTTTGGCCGTTGATGCTTCTTGCAAAACAACAGATTACATTTGGGCTGACCTAAGCTTGTCTATATATAGATTAGAGATATATGATGATGGTTTGCCGCTGATGATGCCAGCCTGGTGTTCCCCGAGTCCCACTTCATCAGAAAGCTTGATTGAAGTGATTCTGATTTATATCTGAGATTTACGAGATTTGCACAGCTAATACCATCTGGCTTGTGCTTGCGGCGTTGTTTTGGCGGACACCAACCACCCTGTTGGTCACACTTGTTGGTCACCCTTATTGGCCACATTTAGACCATTGAATGCTATTAATATATGATGAGTATCAATTTCTTGAGAACAATCACTACTAGCTCTGTCTTGGTATCCAGATGGTGACGTCAGTGCGGCGCCGGGGTCCACGGCTGTTGCGCCCTGTGCTGGTGGCAAGCTTGATGGTTATATAAAATGTGGGGATGGCTCGTCTTCCCAACTATTTTTCTTTGTTGCGTGCCATTGATAAGACGACCCATTCTAAAATTAACCAAAATGTCCGATAAAGAATTTTCCCACACCGTCATACCCCGTGACGACACCAAGCAACATTCTGCATTGGGTGGACCTGGAATCCAGATACCTCAGAATGCCGAACAAATCAGTGCTCTTAATGAACGATCCAATGTCGATGCAAAAGAGCTGAATGCACAGATCAAGGCTCAGGAGGAGGCCAAGGCTGCTGCCGCTGCTGCCAAGAAGAACAACTAATATTTATTGTTTAATACTATTTGTAACCTCGTCAATTGGAATATCTCGTTGGATTGTCACCTGACTCGCCGCCACTGTCAATGATAAATCACACAATATAGCAGGTACCGCCTCCCGGGTACTAAAGTGCATCAGTTCCTACATAAGTGGGGCTTACAGTAAGTAAGAAACAAAGTTAGCAAGTACGAACCCGGAGTTGGAAAAAGAACCCCTGTTGGCCAGACTGGTGAAATGAAACAACACTCCCCGAACGGGATGAGACGGGGGAACCAGAAACAAGCAAAGACCCCCCACTCAAAATGACATTCTGCTAGTATTCTTGGAATGCACCAATATGGTGAAACAGGAATGCTTCCGGGTTAGGTCGTGACCCTGTGCGTAAAATAAGACTCGGGGGGCGCCGCAAAAAGCTGACGGCGGCGGCTGAGCAAACTTTGACTGACACCAATTGTTCCCCTCCCCCGCCGTTCCTTCATGCACTTCCTACACGGTGGATTAGGTTTACACGTTGCCAACCCAACCCAACAGCCCCCCTTTCCTATTGCTGCACTGCACTGCACCGGACCTGAACTGACTGAATTACACCACATAGACCTGTGACCAGAAGCCGTTGTCACATAAAGCACATAAAGGGCGGCAGCAGCAACAACAACAAACGACTCTGCGCCAAACAGCGAAGCAACAAGAACCACGCCAGCCAGCCAGCCAGCCGCCAGCAAGGTCTCACCCGGACCCCTCGCTTAGGCTCAGCACGCAAAACAGACTCGTGATCTTGCAGCAACTTACTCACCAATTCAAGTCACAATGATCCAACAGGAACACCGTGGATCTGTTATTAGTACCAGTAGCAGGAACGGGGCTGCTGGTCCGTTTTCCAGCAACAACCCGTTCCGCAACTCGACCGCCAGCCAATGGACCTTTTCAACAAACCAGGACGACCCAGCAGAGTCCAACAGTCGTCTTCACATCCGGCCAGGCCATATTTCGGTGGTTCCTCCTCCGCGACGCAGTCCTGTTAATATTCGGGGGCCCGACCCGCGGCCATCATCGGTGCAGTCGCACGAAACGTCTTCTAGATCATGGGAGCCGCAGGCTACTAGGTAAGTCTTTTTATTTGGTGATTTGG
Source organism: Trichomonascaceae sp. Y4102 (assembly GCA_023628915.1). Classification (NCBI taxonomy): domain Eukaryota; kingdom Fungi; phylum Ascomycota; class Dipodascomycetes; order Dipodascales; family Trichomonascaceae; species Trichomonascaceae sp. Y4102. Next base: position 134,985 of record JAMAJT010000022.1, on the reverse strand, counting down.
CTGATTTGAGTGGGTGTGAGTGGATTTGAGGTTCATACCCGTATTTATGACAGCTATGAGGCAACACGAGGCAGCACGAGGTGACTGAGCGCGATCAGTGCCAACACTAGAATGTTAGTGTAAACACACTAGCGGCTGGGGTTACAGTCAACACAAGCTAAGCAAGATCAATCATCCCGTACAACGTCCATAGGTGTTGCGGCTGGCAGACAATGGTAGCCGAGCCAACCACCCCACACTGTGTCGGCCCTGGCCCTGAACATTGGGCATGCAGCACGCTGATAGAAGGGTGGATATGCAGCCAAGACGGGTGCGTGCCAGCCTTCGAACACTTGTGGCAACCAAATTGGGTTGAGGGTTGACTTGTTTCGTGTGGTTGTTGCAGCAATTGAGCCACTCAGCCTTGTATATAATCCAGCCGTTCACCACTCACTCATACTCACCCATACTACCTCAAACAAACAAATACTAATCAGACGGTACAATCCGCCTCGGGCAACACAGAACACACGCAAATCGATGAACCCATTTTTGGAAGACAACCGGCTCAGTTTCGAGCAGGGCGATGAGGACGAAATGGGGACATCGGCGCCCGAGTCCAAGCAGCAGTTTGACCGGTTGTATCCACCAATTGGCCCTCAGAGTGCTCCAATGAGGCCGTCATCTGCAAGCAAGCCGGAACGGGTGAATGGCCCTGTGAGGTCGACGTCGGACTCATCGGTAGTGAACGGACCTCCATCGGGATTGAGGATCAAGCCCAGCGCTCCGTCGCTTGGTAACTCCATGTCTAGTCTTGATAAGAATGGATCGTCGTCCAGTGACCTATTCAAGTCAACAAATGGTCCTCGCAGTGCCCATCACACCAGCAGCAGCCCCGAGAAGGAGTCCTCTCACCACCACCACCACCAGCGCAGTGGTAGTGGCAGTGGCAGAGACAAGAAGAGCAGCAGCAGCAGCACTGGAGATAAGGAGAAGGATAAAGAGCGCGAGCAACGACGCAAGGAGCGTCGTGAACGCAGGGAGAAGGCCAAGAAGAAGCTGCCGCTTGACGTTATCGATAAACTGGACGTGACTGGGTTCTTTGGACCCGGATCGTTCCATCACGATGGGCCGTTTGATGCGTGTACCCCGCATAGAAACAAAAACAACAAGAAGGCTCCTGTGGCTGCATTCCCCATTGATGGCCCCAACAGCAGTCTGAGTGCGGCGGTGGACCCCCGTGACAAGTATGCCACTGAAGACACAATCATGGGCCGTGCGGTCGACGAGGCGTACCAGGACTACTCCATGGGCGTGCCCAGTTCTGCAGCTGGCAAATCCAAGAACCGCCACACGATGCTGATCAACGGACGCGGTAGTGGGGATCGTAGAGCATCCGCAGACGCCGTGACCGGAACCCACCACGACGGCGGGCTCATGACCATGAATGGAGTGCACGGCACAACCATCGCCTCATCTCTTCCCAGCAAGACCAGCGGCAATGACAGTCCACAAGTAACATGGAACCCGGCCACCAAGGAAACACCTATCCATGGAGACATGACTATGGGACTGGGCAGTTCGACATTTCTCGACGGGGCGCCGGCGTCGCGAGAAGCCATTGCGTTGTCTGCGAAAGAGTCGTCACAGGCAGGCCTGGGACGCAAAAAGTCGCTGGTGCAGCGGCTCAAGGGCAGCAGTGGGTCGTCGTCGTCGGACGCTCCGCATGTGAACCGTGGCTCGCGTCCCGCCATTGGCAAGCGCGCCGAGTCTGAGGGAGCCCAGAGCAGTGCTTCGGGCACCATGAGTCCAGTTTCGCGAACAGGATCGGCTGGACCCATGACTGGAACCACTACTGTTCCTGATGGAGCCACAAGCACCTCCAGCAGAGCCGGTGGCCTGTTGAGACGAGTCAAAAGTCTCAAGGTCGGTGGCCGACGGCGCCAGACTGACTGATCAACACAACTCAACACATCAATGTAGTTCTTTAACCTAGACTTCACGCTTACCCCCGGTGCATATATATATAATAGTAATTATAATCACTAGCTGTCGTCCTGATACTAAAAGGCTGTGGTGTGGGGGCGAGCTTAAGTAGAGTTGGGTGAAATTTCAATCCAACATGATTTCTAGGATACAAGCTGGAGGGCTGGGCCGCCAGGCGCTGCGAAGCGCCTTTAATGGGAGGCAAAGGCTAGCCCGAGGAATCTTCACAGTTCCTGAGATGTCACATCTCAGCAAAGAGAAAGGTATTCCTGGGCTCTTGAGCCCCAAGGGACTGGACAGAGCTTGGTACCAGTACCAGCAGCACGTTGTCGACAATCTGAACCAGATCATCAAGGGATTCGAGGGTGGAGAGGAGATGGATGGAGTGTCATTCCAGGATCTTATTAGTCGGGCTCGGGCCCATTCAGGACAAGAGTTTGCTCAGCTCGAGTATTATGCTTCGTTGGCCTACAACAATGAGTTTTTCTTTGACAAGCTCCTTTCGAGTTCAACCGACCCCGATAGACCCGTGAGACCTCCCACGGCCAAGGAGCTTGTTGCCGTTGATGTTTCCGACTTTAGTGTGGAGGACCCGTCGGAGGCTCCCTCTGCTACTGCTGCTGCCGCCGTAGCAAGTGAGGGTCCGTTGGGGGTCGCGTCTGCCAGCATGAACTACATGGCACACCACCGACAGAACAGCGGGTCTTTTGCCGAGAAGCTGCAGCAGAGTTTTGGGTCTCAGCTAGCTTTCAAGGAGCAGATGGTCAACCATGCCGACGCCATTTTTGGTAACGGACAGACCTGGCTTGTGGCTACGCAGGGAAACCTTGCTGTCGTGAATACATACAATGCCGGCACTCCATTCTCACACATTACTGAACAGGAGAGAAAAGGATTCAACAAGGACAGTAGTAGCACCGGCTCTGGCTCCGCCACCGCCAGTGCCCTCAAGATTACCGATCTTGTTCCGCTGCTCAACCTAAACGTGTGGGAGCATGTGTACATTACTGACTATGGCGTTGCTGGTAAGCGGGCGTTCCTCGAGAACCTGATGCGCACCATTGACTGGAAGAAGGTTGCTGCCAGGGTGCCTAAGCGGAAGGTATATGGCTGGAAGCGATAATTGTATATATTTTATTGTAGATGTTAGTAGTAGTAGTAATAGTATCGACGACTAGACGTCTTTGAGTTTCTTCATCTCGATGCGCTTGGACCGCGGGAATCGTTTCCGGCGACGATTAAAATAAAAAGTGGCACGTAGGTAGCCAAATAGAAAGTTTGCCGCAAACACGAGCGTCACGAGTCCCACCACCATCATGGCAAATGTGCGCACGGGAATTAGATCGAAGAATTGGTTGATGGTTTGCGCAAACACCTGCGCACACGCAGCAAGACGCCCGCCGCCGTGTGGGTCCATCGACATGCATACTTCCCATTCATGGCAGAGATCGTCGAGCGCTGGGCGACGAGTATGCGCAGCACACTCGTTCTTGAGGTACTTTTGTGTGCATGCCGAGATCTCATGTTTCCGCTGCCAAAACTGTTGTTCCGCCACTTTGTCGACATCGTCCCAAAACGTCCGCAGCACACATCCCAAAACATAGAGAACGACGGACCACACGACAGTGTTGAAGATCAGCTGCAAGTAACTCGAAAATACATATGCCTTTGCGATATGTGAGTGTGCGTGCATCCAAGAGTACGTGGGGAGGGGCATGGGCATGTGAACATGTTCTGGGATGTCCACCACCACATCATTTCTCTTGGACATGTCTGGGGCAGACTCGTCCGAATTAGGTAAGAGTGGAGACTCTGATTTGCATCGGGGGTTTTCGGGGTTCTCCAGAGACAGTGGCGTTTCTCGGTGTATGTAGGTTGGATATGGGCTCTTGTCAGCAGGAGATATCAGAGGAGACGGTTGAGACGAGGAGTCAAGACCCACAGAAGGGCTGGCGCTTCTCAGCTTTGGTGATCGCCGACGCAATACCATTGCTTTTGTGTTCTGAGCCGTCTTGTGGGCGTCGCGGGCTAGAGCCACATGAGCCCCTAGTTGGGTGGGAGATAGAATGCTGTGGAGTAGCGATGGAGTGCTACGTATCATTTTGGGTGTCTTGACTGCGGAGTCAGTTGCTTGTTGTTTTTCGGCTTTGTGGTTGTGCAGTTCGTTAGTGCGAGGATAATTTTCCGACTTGTCGTCCGTCGCCATATCCCCATTAGTTTGGTACTGAACAGAAGTTGCCGAGGCGGGGTACGTAAAAGCACTTGGTAGACTTTTGTTTCCCGGAGGTTGAGGATAGTGATTCGGGGCGTGATTGTTTGTGATTGAAAAGCCTGTTGAATTTGAATATGTCATGGACGAGAGTGGCTCGTCCACCTCCATTGGATCTATGGCGCCGTCATTGTAGCGTTCATCGGGATCAGCATCATACGACTGCTGCGACTGGCCTAGAGATAGGTTGGTCAGCCGGTCGAGCACGTCCAACGATGCGTCCATGGATGTGTTTACAGGTGGGCAGCCGCACTATAGGCTACAACAACCAACTTTAGAGGAAGCCTGGATCCCTGAAGACAATAAAAAAGAACAGCCTGTATCTATATCTATGGAAAAATAATTAGTAAACCAGGTCAGGTCCCTTGTAGGCAAACGTCGGCAGTTGCCTGGTGCTGAAAGTACCCATGGTAGACTCGCGCTGAGGGAACCCATCAAGAGAGTTGGCATAGGTAGCAATAGAATGAGCAATAAGCTTTGTGTTGACGACCCAAGCATCGTAAGCAGGATTGCGCAGGTTGTCACACAGCTCGTGATAACAGGGGTCGAATTGAATGCCAGCAGTGCCTCCAAACATGGCAACCTCCTCCTCAGTCTTGAGTCCCTCGGCACCCGTGGCGATTCCTCCAGTGGGAACGCCCACGTTGAAGAAACCCTGGTAGTCACTACGACCGTCAAAAGGAATCAAAGTGTAGTTAAGTCCCTGTTCCTTGTACCAGGTCTGGTAAAGCTCCTGCAGTTCTCCCGATCCCTTGGGAGAAGCGGGGTTCGCCTTGGCATCATAGACTTGATAAGCAAAGTTGGGAGAAGCCATCATGTCGTAGTCCATAAAGAGGCGGATCTTCTTGTTCTCATCAGCATCGAGGTTGGCAGCGTAGTAGTTGCTTCCAAGAAGCCCCTCTTCCTCAGCAGCCCACCATGCGAATCGCACCGTGTTGTTGACCTTGTAGTTGGTCAACGATCGCGCAAGAGTGAGCAGACTGATGGTTCCGGATCCATCGTCGTTAATGCCAGGACCCGTATCCACAGAGTCCGAATGGGCGCCGAGCATCACAATGTTGTCCTTGTCTCCCTCGGAGGTCTCAGCAATGACATTGATGGTGTTAACCATGTCCACTCGCGAGTCGACATAAACCGTGCCGCTGTGGTGCTTGGCGTCGTCAGCAGACGACAGCTCGTCCACAATACTCTTGACTGCAGCAAACGACACTCCCAGCGTGGGGATCTGGTTGGAAAGAGGAGTGCCGAGCGTTCCCGCAACAGCAGACTCGGGGTTTTCCTTATCGAAAATCAGCACCGCCTTTGCGCCCGCCATGCCGGCAAGCTCGCTCTTGTCACCAAACGGACAGGTGCCGCGCTCAACAAGCACAATCGAGTCCTTGATAAGGTCTCCATTGTAGTTGGAGGGCAGGCATCCATGGCCGTGCGCCAGACTGATGTGGGCTGTGATGGGCTCGGCAGGCTTGCCCTTGCCGCCACCAGGCGTAGTAGGAGGACTGAGTCTCATGGCCGAGGAGCTCTTTGTAATGTTGTGGTTGTCAATGCTCACATCAAACCGATTAACACGCCCACTCACAGCAGTAAACGCCTGGGTACTGACCTGGTAGTAGCCTCCGAGGCTACGCAGCTCCTTGAGCAGGTAGTTGATTGTCTCATTGTGGCCGGCAGAACCAATCACGCGGGTGGGATGGTCGTATTGGCCAGACTGCTCGGAGGCTTTTGCAATCTCAAGCAGGTTTTCGGCCTCAGCCCGGAGCTTATCTTCGGAAACGTGGTTCTGAAGGTCCTCGCTTGTCAAGACGTGGAGGGCTTCTTCTTGTTGGAATACCTGCTGATCGGACGATCCATGGCGAGGGGAGCTCAGCTCAATGGGCCGAGCGAGGGCTCCAGTCAGTAAAAGGGTTGCTGCAGCAAGATTCGACGAGACGTGCATGCTAATTTTCTGTATCTGCGGCCGCCGGCCCTGACCAGTTTATATGACTCTGGGGATGGTGGTGCCGCGCGTCACCGTTGGGAGCAGCTGCATGCACCATAGACTATCGCCGTTTCCTCACGCCGCATGCATGGGCCGGAATCCGAAGTTTCTGATGGATAAAACATCATAGTGCATTGATTGAAGACTAAATTGACGAGGTTCTTATCTCTGGTGGATGCAAATGATGGCCTGCATCATCGGTGCTAAAGGGAGCCTTAAACCATGTAACGCAGGCAAACAGCATACTCTGAATGCACATACCACTTCCATGGTTACATAGATGCCCATAGCAGTAACTGAACCAGGTGCTGTGGCTGTTGCCATGAGACCCATGCATGGCTTTTTATTGACATGACGGTTTCTGCCAATACTCTGGTCATTCTCATCTGGTCGATTGTCGGCAAAGTCAGGCAAAGTGGCCGCCGAACTTGCAGCTTTTCGGCTCGGTCAAGGCCGGCTCGAGTTCGTTTGCAGCAAGGTATTATTTCTGGGCATTAGTTACCATTTCTGACTCATGTCACTCACTTGCGACTGTTGTGCTCCTCGCGAACGGCTCTCTCCACTTTCTTGTAGAGCGTTGCCGAATCCACAGTCTGAACATCAATGTACTTGGTCAAGTCGCGGTATGGGCCGTACTTTTGCCTGCTGAGGGTTCCTTCGATGAGCGCGACACTTTTGGAGATATCGCGAGACATGATGTCTTTGGAGTTACCTGTCTCCTGCCTGACGAGGTCAGCGATGGCTGCAGTCAGATCGCCATGGATACGATCGTCGTAAAAGTCCTGGAAGAGGGTCTTTCTGAGCTCATCGAACCTCCCCTGACGTTTGAACTCTGCAATTAGTTCCTCCTGTGTCGCCGGCGGCATAGTGTTGTTGCGGCCAAGTGGGGCCGCGATATTTCACGAGGTTAAGGGTAGGTCCCTATTGTACACCAACAATAGACATGCGAAACATTGCCTTTGCTTTCGACATAGACGGAGTGCTGCTCCGAGGCAGCCAGCTGATCAAGCAGGCACCCAAGGCACTACGATTGCTCAATGACAACAAAATCCCATGGATACTTTTGACTAATGGAGGCGGGGTGTGCGAAAGGGACCGAGCCCGCAAGCTAAGCGAGCAACTTGGAGTTCAGGTGGACGAGAACCGGGTTTTACAATCTCATACTCCGTTTCAAGCTATGGCTAGCAAACAAAAACACAAAAAAGTACTGGTTGTCGGTGGCCATGGAGACAATTGCCGCAAGGTGGCCCAGTCCTACGGGTTTGACAATATCGTTCTCCCGGTTGATATTGTACGGCAGTACCCAAACGTGTGGCCATATCACCGGTACCAGCCATTTGAGATAGAAAAGTGGGCTGATCCAAAGGCAGACGTCTCATCTAGTGTTCCTTTCGACGCAGTGTACGTGTTCCACGACTCCCGCGACATGGGCTGCGATACGCAGTTGATCCTGGATCTCGCTCTGTCTGATAAGGGTGTTTTGGGTACAAGACGAGCTACTGGGCAAATGAAGACGTCGAAACCATCAGTACCAATCCATTTCTCCAATAACGACCTTGTGTGGGCAACAGATTACCCCCTTGTGCGATATGGCCAAGGAGCGTTTCGCCACATGGTAGCTGCACTGTACCACGAGAATACTGGGTGCCGACTAGATCACACTGTTATTGGCAAACCAACAAGATTGACTTACGAATTTGCTGACCACATGATCTCCAACCTCCCCAGCAACGTCTCTGGGACTGCAACCAAGCCAGACAAAGTGTTTATGATTGGAGACAATCCAGCGTCTGATCTAGCAGGAGCTGCGGCCTATGGCTGGGACTCTGTTCTGGTACGGACGGGAGTGTACAAAGACGGCGATGATCTGAGCGTCCAACCGCAAAAGATCACCGACAATGTTCTACAAGCGGTGCAGTGGGCAATGTCAGTATAGAAAAATAAGTTATGATATTATAATAATTAGAATTAGACCTTGTTGGCAACGGTTTGCTGCTGCTGAAGCTTGACGGCGTTTCTCTCATGCAACTGCTGCTTACAGTTCTGCAGACCATCACACTCGTGCTGCTCGAGTAATCTATGCTTCGAACAGTACTGGCCCTCGCAGTACATGCAGGTGCCAACGCCTCTCAACGGAGCAGAGACGCAGCTCTTGAAGTTGCATCTCTTTCGACTTCGTTTGGCAGGAGCGGGTGATGACATTGATGATGGTAACGTTGAGGATGTGGTGGCCGTTGATGTAAGAACAGACGCGGTTGTCGCCGAGTCGACGCACTCAATGATGGCGTTGCTGGTCATACCGTAGTCGCCCAGGGTCTTGGTGTCAACTAGAACTTCTCCCTTGTACTTTAGCAGGGTGTTGGAGGCCAAATCTGACGCCGAGTTGCGCAGGTCTGCAACCTTGGTTGTTGTGGATAAAGATAGAGTGGATATCACTTGTTAGTCATTGTTTTTTTTTTTTTTCTTCTTCTTCTTTGATTGCGTTCTCTCTCATCAGCAGTAAGCCCTCACGCGCCTTTTCGTAATCAGTCATGCTGTCATCATGTGGTGCACTTGCATGCGTAAAATATGCATGGGACTTGCAGGGACCCACTCTACCTGCACTGCGACCCTGCAATAACGCCGGCGCCCAAATGCGTCCAAACACAAACACCTCCACCAGATGCAGCCCTAGCCCCAAACGCTCCCACCCAAGTTACAGTTGCGGTCATGACACCAGTCCAAGCTTCCATTGCCTTCAACATGTGGCTAGAGCAGATTCGGCTAGTCTAGCCAGACAGACAGAATTATATGTTCAAGCTTCCAGCATAAGCCGGCAGAGCCACATGGAAGCCAATGGAAACCGGTGATTTGGAACAATGAGCAATGTAGATGTATGATGGTGCATGTAGCTGAGATATCGTAGAGCCAGGGCGTAGTATTGCTCCTGCGGTCAGGGGAAGTGAATGAATGTGTATGTGTGTATGTACTGGGGTGGCATAGAACTGATGCGAAGTCGACCGTCTATATCACACGCAGCGGCGGGTCCAGCTGCACCAGATAAGACATGTGGCAAAGCCTGATCGATGGCTAATGAAGGCATGGTTCAAGTGAGGCGAATCGCGTCTATCGATAACGATAGAAACTGGTAGATGCTGATGAGAGAGACGCTGACTCAGGCAACAGCGTGTCTGTGTGCCACTTGTCAATGCAAAAAGATAAAACACTTACGCTTTCCAGAAGGATCCTTGATCGATATGGAATCGAGCGGACGGCTGGTATTGGTGGGAGACGACATTGGACGAAGCGGTTGTTGGTGTTGGTGGTAAGCGAAGTCAGAGTGGCTGTGGCTATGATGACGCTGCAGATACAACAGATGCTGATCGCAGAGTGGAGCTTGAAATCGGGTGTCGTGCGTAGTTTGTTTAAAGGTGATGGTGCTGAGTCGGATACTGCGGTTGGTCAGCGGAAACTATGATGGGTGTTGTGGCTGGATGATATGGTAATGGTAGTGGGGCGGCACTGACCTCACACTAGAGTTTGGCTTCAAGAATGGATACGGCGACATAACCCCCACAAGGTTGCAAGTCCAAGGTGCGAAAGTGGGGACCCGACCGCCGGTGTGCCCTAGCCATGCCCCTGCTCGTTGGTTCCACAACCCAGGGGTAGACAAAAAGATGTGGCTAGAACGCCGAGCTCAAGCAAAAAGAACAAGGTAACAACACCGCTGGGGCTGGGCGTAGACCGATATACGTATACCGTAGTGGACACCTAATTGGAAAGAATCAACAACGCTTGTCGAAAGGTTTGTCGAAAGGTTTGTCGAAAGGTTCGTTGTTGCAATGTTTCATGAGCCGAACCTTTTTTTCCCCTTAGGCGTGCTAGCATTTTATTAAACGTCTGTTAATAATTAGTGTAGAACGCTTGTATTGGTCAACTAATTTGCCTGAAATATACTTGTTGACGATCCTAGGTCATGCATGCGTGAGCATGCACTTCTCCACAACTAGTGTCTCTTTAACGTTATCTCACATACAAACAAACAAACGTCTGTGCTCTATACAGCACCACCATTTGGCAACCGTCGCTCACTGGACTGGAATCCTCGCCACCTGTTGATTTTGATTTATGTCTGACCTTGCGGTCATACAAATTCCAAGAATACAGGACTTTTGCCTTTTGTCGACCGAGCGCGTCCGAGCCAGTACCTAGAGTTGTGTATTCTGTCGCATGTCTTCAGCTCCTATACAGCACGAGAATGGCGTCTTCTCTTCGCTCAATGATCTCTCTACTAGTCAAGGAAAAGCCACCAGACATGACACGAAAAAAGGCTGTACCTATCCAGGCAGCATCGGTACGTCTGCCGTATTCACAGCACCCCCATCAGCGGTGAACGCGATAGACCACAGGCTAGTGACACATTACGCCAAAAGCAGCGAAAAGACGGCGGGAACAACCGCAAACACTAGACTCAGCAGACCCAGCATCCCCAACATCAAAACAAGTCCGGCCCTTAACAGCTCCTCAGGGTCATGGTCTCAACAACAACCACCAGTACCGGCCAAAAAAAAGCTGAGTCGCCATTCAAGTTCCATGTTGATGGGTAGTGGTGGTGGAACAGCGGCTGTTGCACCGGGAACTTCTCCTACTTATTCGTGTGGGCAGACTGCGCGGTCGTCGTTGCTAGCGTTTGAAACGAGCGACCTTATGTTGATGGATGACGCCAATGACAGCACTGGAAACACTACTTTGGTGGGCGGCAGCTTGCCTTTTGGACCGTCGCTCTTGTCATCGGACGACGAGGATTTCGCCGGTGGCTACGACTCTGACGACCGCATGAGTTTGGCGAGCCGGCGGGGCAGCATTGCCTTGTCAACCAAACTTCCCTTTTCTCCATTACTAGATGGGACCACCAGCGACAAGAGCGATGTATCCAGCCCAACCATCCATGGCAATTTTACCGACAACCACTTTGGCAAGTCAAGCAAGCCATATGGGGGCGGCCGAACCTCGTCGGCGCCTCAGTATCAAGGTCCTCAACCATTGCCTCAAAGCTGCGGATCAGGATCGCAACTCAGAAAAACTAGCAGTGTTGGTTCCAGAAACAGAGACACAGACCATGATCCTGACGAGACCGGTGGCGGCAGCAGTGGAGGTTGGTCCCATAGGGTCAGTATGCGGCAGTCTGGGGTCAGTGCTAGACTGCGGCCAAAAGTCAAGAGTTTTCTCCGAGTGTCAAAAGATCTCCAAGACGAATTGGCGCCACTGGATTACGAGATGCAACGCGAAGCTGAGCTGACCAACACGTTCCGTCGCATGAGCTCAAGTTCGTGCCTGAACTATGTCAAGTCCGTCAATGATGATGACGGCGCTGTTGTTCCTACTGACGGAATTTTTGTTTTCGAAGACGAAGATGGACCTAAAAACCATCCCAACAAGGAGTTGCTGGCCAGACTTCAGGTTCTTAAGGCAAAAAATTCACAGGCGCCACAAGCAGATTCGGGCGATGCTCGCTCCAAATCTATCGATCAGGGATCGGATGCCGGTAGTTTCCGCACTTCTGGCGTCAAGCGCAAGTTCGATCTCCGCGAAGATACAGCCGACGGTCCACATGGATTTTTGAAACGCCGTGCCGTGTCACCTGGTCTCTCTTCTCCCTTACTAACCGGCAGCCCCACTCATTTTGGCAAAATTGCCAGTCTCCGCCAGTTGTCTGATACTTCTGACGGGCTTCAAAAAATGAGCCTTTGATATTTATTCACGTGTTATGCAAATAATTTGTTAGCTAGATCAAGAGTGTCACTGTTGCTGCTCTTCATTTTTGGGTTGTTCCTGAACGGGATCTTCCGTTTTTTGCGTCTCTGCTTGAGCTGTTGCAGGAGCATCGACCTCTGTTGATGGAGGCGCAGCACTAGGTCCAGCAGTTGGTCCAGCAGTTGGACCAGTTTGTCCAGTTTGTCCAGTTGCTTGGTCGGATGTCTGGCCGGATGCGTCTGGAGGAGGTATCTTCTTCTGCCGAGGCTTGTATGGTCGACGAGTAGCCGGTCTCACTGTAAAGGCCAGCGCTGGTTTTGTTTGCAGCTCTTCAATAAGGGCAGTGTCGTCCTTGTCAATCTGGAACCAGACGTACTTCTTCTTCAGGGAAATGCCTGTCTTGAGGGTTTCTGCCATTCGTGACCGCACATTTTCCGGCTTGTTGACACACCGTTCAAATGTGGCCAGAAACCTGCTGGGAAACTTTTGTAGAGCTATGGTCAATGGGAAATACATGACTGGTTTACTCTTTGCTGTGGACGACTTTTGCGCCTTGGCCTTTGAGGGCGACTTCTCAGAGGCAGAATCAGTTGCTGGTTTGGTGGCTCCGCTGAGTGGTTTTGTGTTTGCTTCGTCGAATATGCTCAAAAATGAGACCAGCAGCTGGCCCGAAGGAAGGACCTCGAGGATGGATTCTTTGCTCAAAACAAATCGATCGTTGGGGTTGTCTTTGAACTCAAACACCAGCATGACGTTCTTGAGCTTTTTCTTCTGCATGGTCTTTAAATGTGACTTTGCTTGCGGCAGAGTTGATGGGTAGTAGGCGTAGCCGTACTTGGCCAGGATTTCACTTGGGGTGGGCATGCGCTCTGCGTTTGCTATACATCGTCGAAAAGATGCAATCTGCTGAGGAGAAGCCTTGCCACCGGCCACAATCCGCATCAAGTCGTTCAAAGGTGGGTCCTTCTGGGCAATGAACTGGAGTTTCTGCACAGTTGCGGGGTTGCTAATGTCGTAGTGAGGATATGGAATGTAGAGCAGCCCCGGCTGACCGACAATTCGAGGAGGCAGGTTGGCGAATGGCGGTGGAATTTGCTCTTGGCTGGTGGCAGGCTGTTCTGATGGTGATGGATTTTTATTGGACTGATTTTGTTTTATCTGTTCCTGTTGTTTTAGCTGTTCCTGTTGTTTTTCTGACTGATCTTGTTGCTTTTTTGGTTGCTCCTGTGGCTTTACTGGCTTTGCTGGCTCTGATGGTGTTTGGTGGGGAGGAGCCGACGGTGGTCCTGATGACGGCTGCTTTGGCTCCTCATTGGCTTCCGTGTCTTCATCGACGTCCAGCGGGTTGGGATCCTCGACTAAAAACGTTTTGATCTCAAACGTATGGGGTCCGAGGACAATTTCACACTCACAAAGACGGGTCATCTTGTTTGCATGATCCGCAGGAGCAATCTTCTTTCCGCGGGGCGGCCGCGTCCAATACTTTTGAAACATGGAGCCAGTAAGCCAAGACACTCGCGAGCGCTCTTGGGCCATTTCTAGTACTCGCGACTGGCGAACGCCCATCGGGTGTGCTAATCTGCCATAGTTTGGTTGATCGGATGAGTTTGCCAATTCGGTGGTATCAGGCTTGTCATCAGACGCCAATGGTTTCCCATTTGGTGTGTCCGAAACCGGTATTCCATTGATAGCGGTGTATGGCCACAGTCCACTGTCGTCCGGGGTTCTGAACCTGGCTGCGCCGCCGGCGCCGGCGTGGGATTTTTTCAGTCGCTTGGCCTGTTGTTTTTCGGCTGCTTCTGCTTTCCTTTTGTGTTCATACTGCGATTCTTCTTCTTCTTTTTGCAGTTGCTGTAGCTGGAACCGAGTCAGTCGCCGCTTAACAGGCTCGTTAGCTGACATTTAGCATGAGTGGTTGGTTGTTGGCCGCAGTATTCCTCAAGTGGGAACATTCAACCTTGACGCGTACCGCGACCAAACTGAGGCAACATGGAGCCGGCTGCAAAACGCCGGCGAGTGGAAGCAAGCGGGTGGTATGCACAAGTTACCGTTTCGGATGAAGAAAAAAATCAAGACTCATCGACTGATATCGAAACCCCAGGTGATCTGGGCATGTCCGAAACCATGGCTGGTGCTGTTCTCTCACAGGTATCGGGTAGGGTGCATCGTATCAAGGTCCAGGATTTTATTGTCTACAGAGAATTGGAGCTAATGATGTCCAACGACTTTAACATGATTATTGGGCCTAACGGTACAGGCAAGAGTTCGATTGTTGCAGCGATATTCTTGGGACTGGGAGGCAGTCCCGCCCGGCTGGGTACTCGCAAACTTCACGAGTATGTTAGACAGGGCCGCAAGCGTGCAGAGATTGAGATTGAGCTCAAACGCGAGGAGTCGAACCTGGTCATTGTTCATGCATTCGAGGCCGGGTCAGGACGACAGTCGCACGGTACATGGAAAATGGACGGCGAAAGCTGCTCACACGACAAGGTGATCAAGGCGGTGTTTGAGCTTGGGATTTTTGTCAATAACTTGTGTCAGTTTCTTCCACAGGAGCGGGTGGCTGAGTTTGCGCGGGAGTCGGCGCAGGAGCGTCTCAGGAGCACACTACGTGCCATTGATCCCAATCTCCTGGACACCCACAATAAGCTGATTGAGCTCGGCAAGGAGCTCCAGACCATGAATTCAAGTGTCGAGCAGCATCGTGCACGATACGCCAGACTCGAAGCAAGATACAACGAGCGGCAGGAGAAGATCGACCGGCTGCAGCAGCGCGAGGATACTCTAGCCAAGATGGCTACTGTGGAGCATGCGATGCGTCTCCGGGAGCTAAGGGTTGCCGACGAAGAGATTGCACAGACCGAGAGGAATATCGAAGATCTCCGAAGCGAAATGGCCAGACTCGCGTCCCTTAACAAGGACCTGACGCGAAGAGTTAATACATGCAAAGCCAGTCACGCGGAAATGATCACTCTCGACCGGCGGCTTGAACGACAACAGACGCAAATCGCCGCCGCCATCACCAAACTGGCCGACGAGCTCGGCAAACTCAGCCAAGAAACCATGTCGTTCCTTGAAAACACAGATAAGCTGGACCGCAAGATTGGCAGGTACAAGAACCAGATTGACGAGTACAAGAAGAAACTCGCCCAGCGCAAGAACAGGCTGCAGCAGGCCAAGGAAGAGGAGCCCAATGAGCAACGGCAGCAGGAGCTCAGGGACGAGCTAAGCGAAGCTAACGAGCAGCGAAAACAGGTTATGACGCGCCGGGCCGCGATTGACGACGAGCGAGAAACGCAAAAGAGTAGGCTGCGCCAGGTGAGAAACGCACAGGACCGCAAGAGACGCGAGCTGGACTCGCTTCAGTCCAAGAGCAGCGCACGCCAGCGTGTCATTCTGGGTCTGAACCGAGGCAGAGACCTGGTCAAAGTCAAGGAACTGATTGAGAAGCACCGTGGAGAGTTCAAGGAACAAGTGTATCTTCCGCCGGTATTCACGCTGGACATCAAGGACCCAAGGGTGTTGGTACAGATGTGCGCACTGGTTTCTATGGACACCATGGTGACGACGCTGTGCTCGAATCGAGACGACTATAGAACTCTGACCAACTTGCTAGGAAAAAACAACATCAACGTTAACGTCAAGGAGTTTAGTAACGCCCGAGAGAAGAGAGTGAGTGATTTTGCCTTGCCCATTGCTCGCGAGCAACTCCAGGCGGCGTCGATTGATGGTTACGTGCTCGACATGCTGGAGGGCCCAGAGGCCGTTCTGTGCATGTTGTGCCACGACGCCAAGGTGCACCAAAAGATGTTCTGCCGGGGCCAGATGGATTCCGCCGCGGTCAAGCGGCTATTTGAGGACAACAACCTTACTGGCTACTGCGCCGACCGAGACACGGTGCGTAAGGTCAGCCAGACCAAGTTTGGCGCGCGCGGGTTCTACACGTCGGACTCGAAGCTATTTAGGGCACAGTATGCTGGTGTTTTCACGCAAAGCATGAACAAGAGTGAGCTGCAGGTGTGCCAAGACCGCATTCGTGAGCTCGAAAACGAAGCTTCTGGTTTGGGAGAGCAGATTGAGAACCTCAAGAGCCAGCGCGATCAACTCGAGGACGAGCTGCGTCCCATTGAGGAGCAACGCAACCGGCTGAGGCGTGCCATCAAGGAGGCCCACGAGTTTTCGCAGAAGATTGCAGCACTCGAAGCGAGCATCTCCAAGATCCAACACGACATTGAGAGTCTTGAAAGCGAGAAGGACGAGAACGTTGTACAACTAGAGCAGCTGCGCAGCTCTACGTCGTCCCACATCGCTACTGGATCCTCGACCCAGATCCAGAAGGAGATGGAGCAACAAATGAGGGCGCTTGCAGACATGTATCACACCAGCCTTCGGTCCAAGTACGAGATTGTTTCGAAAGCCAACGAAATCCAATTGCTCGAGACGGTGCGCAAGCGTGCTGGAGCGGAGCTGGAGGCTCGGTTGTCGCAGGAGCAGAGTACTCTCAAGCGCCGCCAGCAGGAGCGTAAGTCCATAGAGGCGAACATTGCGGCTGTGGTACAGCGGGACAACCTGTCGGAGGAGGTGGTTGGAGACGCTGAGCAGCTAGTTGAAGAGCTGACCCAGGAAGAACTTTTCGCGCGCAAAGTTGAGTACAAGGCGATTCTCGATGAGGACACTGGGCTCTATGAGAAACAGGAGCTGCTTCGCAAGCACATGGAGGAGGGCGAGCAGATGCGCGAACTGGCGGAGACGCTGCAAAGCTTTGAGCACAACAACGAGGAGAAGAAGTCTGCCCTGGAACAGCTTCTGCAGGGCTGGTGTCCGCGCGTGGAGCAGTGCGTTGCCGACATCTCTGCAACGTTTTCCAAACTGTTTGCCGAGGCCGGATCTGCAGGGCAAGTGGATCTCAGGCAGGAGGGCAACAACTTTGAGGAATGGGCCATCGACATCAAGGTCAAGTTCAGAGACACGGATGGAGCGCTTTCGTCGCTGAACGCCCAGCGACAGTCTGGCGGTGAGCGTGCCATTACCACGATGCTGTACCTGATTTCGCTGCAGAACTTTTCCCGATCTCCGTTCCGCATTGTGGACGAGATCAACCAAGGTATGGACAAGACGTTTGAGAGGCTGGTACACAAGTTACTGGTTGAAGCGTCCTCGTCGGCTGATTCGTGCCAGTATGTGTTGGTTACGCCCAAGTTGCTTCCTGATCTCAACTATTCGCCCAAGCTCACAGTTCATTGTATTTATGCTGGTCCATACGTTGGAGCGCCACAGCAGGGCCGCAACTCGTTCACCGACGTCATGATCTCACGACTGGCAAAAGCAGACTAGCTGCAATAATGTTATTTATGTTAGTATTTAAATGAGATGCAGTCTCACGCTAAGTCCAAGCAAGCTTGCTTCAGCACTTACGTCGATTTCCTCAAGAAACCGAGTCATGCAGCTATCGAATGCCTGCTCGATCTCGGCGAAAGAATACTGTCTCGTGTCTGGGTCTGACTCGAGGTATTCAATGTAGACTCTGATTACCTCATGGATTCCCTTTTGCCTGCTCAACAAACCATCGTGCGTCAGCATGCATTCACGCATGCATCTATCGATGAACTTCGAATGTACTGCAGCCAAGCCATCAACCGTGTTGCAAAGTGGAAGTTGGTCATTAACCAGTTGGTTGTATCTCGGGTTGAGCACTTCCGTAGTGCAGTGGTACATGACCGTATACAAGTATGCAGCCATGCGAGTACGCAGTCCAGCTTCGTCGAGGTTGAACTCTGCTGCTCTGGGTAAGCTGCTTCGGCGGTTGCCACTCCATAGTTGCCATACTCGCTCTAGATTCCGCTCTAGGATTTTCATTTCTAGCAACCGCCGGAATATGAATTGATACCGAGTGATAGCACCATGAGGAACAACCAGAGAAAGCGGGAACGGGACATCAAAGTCGAGTTGGAATGCCTCAAACCCAGTTTGTTGCTCTTCGTCCGAGGCGGCGTGGGACTGACTACTGCGCTGCTGGCCAGTGACACTGACCAAGTACGACGTCAACGGTTTGTTCGACAGCGACGCAGACACATTCTCCTTGTAGTTGTCCTCGAATGAGGCGGTTCCAGGTTGCCGTGTCGACATTTCGAGTAGATACTGCAGTCGTGTTGTAGAGACATCCTTTGAGTTTCTTGCCAGTTCCAGATGGGCCGTTTCCAAGAATCCGTACAGAAAGTCGGCCCGGTCCATGAGGAAGTAGTGTCGAAGCGATTGCAGCAGGCCGGTCAGGTCTCGCTGCCGGAGGAGCCCTAGGAGCTGTGTATTTGCTCTATTGTACATTTGGTTGATTAGCGTAATGAGAGTAGGGTCGTCGATGCCCGAGCTGTCCACAGCTTTGGGCACCACTGGCATGTTGTCGACTCCACTCAAATTGTCCATAGCTGCAGCAGAAGACGTACTGCGAAAGCTCAGGTACGCCTTGAGGTAGGTTCCGGTCAGTTTGATTTTAGTGGCATACTCTGCCAACTGGGGTGGACACCTGGATTCTCTGAGCTCATAGCGTTTGCGCTCCATTGTGTCGAATTCCTCGGCAGAGTCGAATCGCAGAGGAACACTCACCTCACAGATCATAAACTCGTTGAACGGGTCATGGATTTTGCCGTGGTGGATCCAGTTGTCGAGCATCTCTAGATATGGCCGAGACGCTACCGCTATTAGTGTTTGGTACAGGCTGTACAATTGAGGGTCGCCCAGTGCCATGCGAGATTCGTGACATAGAAAACACAGAAGCTCGCCTCCTTCTAGGTCGTTCTCATGTGATGTGGGGGTGCCAGTGGCGGTAGAAGTAGTACGCCGATTCTCTTTCTCCGTTTCAATTGCATGGCATAGGTTGTAGGCGCAATGGAGCAGCCGAGCTACCTCTTGTATGTCGGTCCGGAGGCGATGTAGAGTGTAATCTTGAGAGGTTAGAAATGCCGCTTCTATTTGGGCGAGTCGTTCGGAATACCTCGCTAGCACATGCTGATCTAATGCTTCTCCGAGAGCCTGTACCACTCGACCTCGGTGAATGCTGGTGTAGGCATTGATGAACGCACGTATGCCGCTGTAGTATTGTCCGCAGCTGATGATGGACCGAGCCAGATCTTTGAATGCGGGGTCAAGGAACTTGGCTATCTGGTAATCCGACGGTCCCATCAACTGGTCGGTTGGACGTCGTGGGTCGTAGCTAGGACCAAACCTGATAAGATGTCCTTCGAAGCCTTGCAGTACGTATAGGATGTCCTGGATCAGCAGAGCTTCTTGGGTGTTTTGTGGTCCTGTTCTAGCCGCGTCGATATATGACTGAGTGATGTTTGCGTAATGATTGGCGACCTCCGAAAACTTGTCATTAGGGCCAATCTTTGGGCCCAGCGGTGTGTCTCCATACGAGCCGTGGTCAATGGACACGCGCGTCATTTCATCAGGTCGACTTACTGATCACGTGGGTGAGAAGCGGTGGAGAAGTTGACTTCGCGTCACGCCCTAACCTTTT
The DNA here is from genome assembly GCA_023628915.1 of Trichomonascaceae sp. Y4102. NCBI lineage: Eukaryota > Fungi > Ascomycota > Dipodascomycetes > Dipodascales > Trichomonascaceae > Trichomonascaceae sp. Y4102. The sequence continues at coordinate 115,530 of JAMAJT010000022.1, read as the reverse complement.
GTGAACATCAACATAATAATGATTGAGAATAGGAAGACGATAATGGCAATTGAGTGCACTCACTAAACGGCCCAGGCCAAGCGCTTGCTCATCTACCCCAACCTCTCAACTCCCACTTTTATTGATCATAAAGTCAGCTCGGATAACCATGACGCTCGAGTCAGTTGCAATGCACAGTACTACGCAATCGTATTTCAGTGTCACCATCCAAAGATATTCTATATATCGGTGAGATTGATACAGAGTCACGGCCCATGTAACTTTCCTTGAGCTCAGACTACACATGAGATACTTGCAAATCATCTACCATGTGATGGCGTTCGTCGTTTTGACGGCGCATGCGAAACTATTCGACCTGCTTGCCCACAATAACAGACTCAGTCGGTTTATATTTGGTAGCAGACCGCCCAATCATGGCCACGCACTCAGTTTCTTAAACTCGGCAGACTTGGAGAACCAGCAGGCTGGCATAATGGACGTTTCGGTGCCGTCAAGATACGACTCATTCAGCAATAAAGTGTATGCTCAGTTCCGAGAGCCGTTTCCTGACTGGCTGAGAGATCTGACGCAATTGAACAACTGGCCCGGCGAGCACCCTCCGTACATTGAGTTGCCCAATGTGAACCTGTCGCTGGTGCCCAACAACATTCCTCGGCGCAAACTAGGAGACTGCTCGTCAGTGGAGCGGTCACACTGCTCGTTTGACTGTTACCGGTGCATTGCTGTAGACGATATTTCGTCGTGTCCTGTTTTGTCGCAGACATTTGACGATGGGCCGTCGCCGTCAACACCGAAACTGCTGGCGCAGCTTCCAGTGCGAACGACATTCTTCACCCAAGGCATCAACGTGATCCGGTTTCCGTCTATATTTCGCCAACAGCATGCTGAGGGCCATTTGCTGGCTTCTCACACATGGAGTCACGGAAACCTCCCTGGGTTGTCGAACGAGGATATTGCGGCGCAGATCCAATGGTCCATCTGGGCCATGAATGCAACTGCAGGCATAGTGCCACGGTACTTCCGTCCACCGTATGGGGCCATTGATGACCGTGTCCGCGCAATTACTCGACAGTTTGGACTGGTTGCTGTGTTCTGGGACAGAGACACATTTGACTGGCGCGTCAACGACAATACAAAGACGGAATCAGAGGTTTTTGCCGACGTTCGCCGCTGGCAGGTCGAGGGCCCGTCGGGCCTTATCCTGGAACACGACTCGACCATTAAAACCGTCAATGTGGGCATTAAACTTGCCGAGTCACTCAATCTCAACCAAATGACCGTCGCCGAGTGCGTCAACGATGCATGGTATCAGTAGTAGTAACAATATATACATATATATTATTTATCCAGGGACTTTTTGAATCTCTGCACGTCCGGGCCCTCCAGTAGTAGTAGCTTGGCAATCACCGGCAGTAGCTGCTCTCGTTGCTCCTTGTGCTCCAAAAATCCAAGCAGCACGTTGCGTATATACGGGATGCTGATGAGGTCTCCCTGTACATGATGTCCGTCTACGCCGCTATCCACACTACCACGGTGAGACGTCACCGATACTGTCGATGGCCGGCGGGAGCCCGCCCGTGAGGCCGGTGCAGAGATCTGTGTCTGGCGCTCCATATCCCGGGCCTGTCCCTGGAGTCTCTCGTTTTCGCTCTGGAGAACCTTAACGTCGTGCATCAGGCTCTTGCGGGTCTTTTGGAGTGCCTCGGCCTCCTGAAGCGCGTCTTCTGCCATCCGCTTGAGGTTCTCGTTGGTCGACTGCATCCGTGCCAACTCCGACTCGCTCTTGCGTGCAGCCTCCTCTGCCGCCGATATCCTCTGCTGCAGTTCGGTTATCTGCGCGTCGCTTCTCGACTGCTGCTGGCTCTTTAATCGGTCCAGTTCAGATTGTGTGGTAGCCAGCTGTTCCTGCAGCTGTTTTATCTGCTGCTCGCCCATTTGCTTGTTTTCGTCGCTAGTGGCATCTCTACTGGGCGTGGATCCACTTCTCTTGGCCGCGCTGGCCTTGGCTCGCACATTACTCAGCTCCAGTTCAGTATCCTTGAGCTGCTCTTCGAGCGACCGGATCTGGCGCTGCGCCTCAGTGTTGGCCCTCTCCTTGCTGGCCTCAAGCTCACTCAGTTGCCTGCGGACTGCCGCAATCTCTGCTGCGCGGTCCCGAACCTGCCGATCAGCATCCTTGAGCTCCTCCTCCAGCGCTTCGGTTCTTGTCTTGACTTCCGAAACCTGCATGCTCAGCTCATCCCGCTGCTTGCGAAGAGTATCGGCCGTAGACTGCGCTGCCGCCTTGGCTGTTTCCGTACGACCAACATCCGCTCTGATCTTTGCCGCGTCACGTTCCAGCGCCTCGAACTTCGCCTGAAGCCGCGCATAGCTCTTGTCCTGAGCCGCGCGGTCTCTGCCACTGGCCTCAAGATCCGCCACGAGTCCTTTGATTTTGGTTTCTCGGCTGTCAATCTCCTTGGCAAGGTTCTGCGCATCACTCTGGGCTTTCTTCTTTTGGACTGTGGCCACTTCGCACTTGCGCTCAGCTTCCTGGAGGCTCCGCCTCAGTTCCACCACCTCGCCAGTCTTGCCCTTGAGTGCGCTTTCCAAGCTGCGGATCTGCTCACTGGACGCGCTCTTGGCCTTATCCAGCTCGGCGTTGGCAGCTTCCAGTTGGGATTTGAGTTTTCCAGCCTCGGCTTGGCTGCTTTCGAGTTGCGACTTGACGCTGCCGAGCTCCTTCTCACTATCTGCTATTTGCGACTCGAGCGTCGAGACCTTGGCCTCGCTCTTTTCAAGCTTGGACTTGGTCTGCTGTAGTTGCCGCGCCTGTGTCTCCATCTCAGACTGGAGCTCTTCTAGCGCAGTTTCTCGCGACTTGGTGAGTGTTTCGCTGCTGCTCTTCATCTCATCGATTGTGGCCAGAGCTTCTTGCAGTTTCGACTCCAGCTCATGCTTTGCACTATCTAGAGACTCCGCACTTGCCTTGTGTGTCGCCAGATCCTGCTCCAGTTTGGAGACTATTTCGCCATGTTGCACCTCGGCCGCCTTGAGCTTTTCAATCTCTTGTTCAAGCTGCGAAATTTGATTCTCTTCTGGCTGTAATCCTTGACTCTCCTCTGGCTGTGGAGATTCAGCGGCCGCATTAGCCTTGTTCTTTCTGTTTTTGCGTTTCTTGGCCGATTTGCTCAAGCCACCTTGGCTTGGTGTAGTAGTAGCTGTCGATGGCGCGCTCTCGGCCCTTTTGACAGCAACCTGCAGCTCGCTCACTTGTGCTTCAAGCGCGGTTCGTGCCGCCTCCCAATCTGCCTTTTGACGCTCCAACAACGCTGCTGCCTCAGACGCCTCTCTCTTGCTTGTCTCAAAGTCCTGTTCTTTTTCACCCTCTCGGATCCGGAGCTGCTCCAACTCAGCTAGCGCATTTTTGAGTTGTTCTTCACTTGCTCGCAATTGCTCATTCTCAGCGCTAAGCTTATCTTGCTGATCTTTTGCTTGTACCTCTGCCTTTGCCTCTAGCTCCTTGTTTCTTGCTTCAAGGCTCTTGAGCTTCTCCACTGCCGCCTTGGCTTCAGCCAGCTCTTTGCTTGCTTCGCTGAGCTTTGCATTTTCGGACTTTAGTTGCTCAATCTCGCTACTGAGGTCTTTCTCCTTGGTCTGTAGTGCCATCAGCTCCGTTTTCTTTGCCTCCAACTCCTTGATTTTGTCTTCTAGCTTGTCGTCTGCAATTAGTTCTTTCTCTGATGGTTTTGCCTCTGCAACTGTCTTTTGCAGCTCCTTGATCTGTGCCTCCAGCTTCTGCTGGCCATCTCGACTCTCTTGGCTCAGCCGCCCTAGCTCACTCTGGAGCATTTGTGTTTGCATGGTCATGCCATTGAGATACTCCACCAAAATGTCCGGCTCCGCCAGCGAGCTGCATGGAGTGTGTTCTCCCAGTACCTTTTCAAACGCTGCAATCATTTCTCCTTTACGCTTTTCCACGCGGTACGCTTTGAGGAGCTGGGGATATTTCTCTTCGTACTTGGCGAATTTCCGTAACTTGGCCTGTATCTCAGAACTCAGCCCTTCTTGTTGGTTGGTACTGTCACCGCCCGGCTTGTCGGTCTCGTTCTGCTGGTCGTCGTCGCCTTGCTTGTCGGTCTCGCCAGCTCCAGCATTCGGCATAGATTGATCCTTGGCATCCGTAACCGGAGCGTTTTGCCCCGCATTAATGTCTAAACTAGACACATCTGGAGTTTGAGTCTGCCATATTTGTGTGGGTGATTGGCCATGCAGTGGACTATTACCGTTGGTCCGAGCTCGAGTATTGGCTCTCGATGGTGACTGGCTACTTTGGCGATTGCCGATCCGGCTTTCCAGCTCTTCGCCAAATTTCTTGCCAAATTCTCCCAATTGGCTGAACATTGTGTCTCCAGTTGGATCACTTGCGAGATTAAGCTTGATGAACGCGCACCTGGTCGCTCCCCACGTTACCCCACGGCTCTGACTAAAGGAAGCTAGTAACTTGTTTGGACCATAACACCACAATAATGACCAAAGACGAATCTTTCCAGGTGAGTGCCAATTGAATCATTCAAGAAGAAATAACTAACCAGACGGTTTATGCCGTGCCTATGGAATGCAAGACCTGCGTGGAGCATGTCTCGTCTACTTTGAACAAGATCCCAGGAGTGGATTCGGTTCAGTGCGATCTTGCGTCCCAGCAGGTGTCCGTTGTTGGCTCTTCAGCACCCTCACTAATTGTTTCTGCTATTCAGGGAATCGGAAAGGATGCTATTCTGCGCGGAACAGGTTCCCCAGACTCCGCAGCTGTGTGCATCCTCGAGTCCTTCCTGGATGACAAATCACCCGTCAAGGGCCTGGCCCGCATCGTCGCCGTCTCACCTACCCGCTCACTATTTGATATGACCCTCAATGGGCTGCCCAGTGGCTCCTACTATGCTTCAGTAAGAGCATCTGGAGATCTCTCCGACGGTCCTTTGTCCACCGGTTCTGAGAAACTCAGTCTCGGTACTATTAACGTCGACAAAGCTCTCAACACAAAGGATGAGCTCCTTTCGCAGGATTCTGGATTCTCGGGTCAGGCATTCATTGGCAGAGACGTGGCCATTTCGGATCTTATCGGCCGAAGTATTACGGTGACTGCCTGTAGCACCACCACAACCCCCAGCAATCCTACAAAGTCATCTCTGGTTGGCGTCATTGCTCGCAGTGCCGGCGTCTGGGAAAATACAAAAACCGTATGTAGCTGCTCGGGCAAGACTCTCTGGCAGGAACGTCAAGACGCAGTCGAAAAGGGGATCTGATTGATTGGAAACCGTGTTTTATTTATCACCCAGAAAATGTACATTACTCCCACCGTCCTATATTTTACACATATCATATACCGCCGCCGTCGCGGTTATAAGATTCCGTTAGCTTGCAACAACCGTGCTACCTTGTCGGACGCCTCCTGCTCCTTGGTCTTGGGCGGATCCTGGCCCATGTGCTCACCAGACTTTTCGCGAGGCTCATACTTGAGAGACACGTCATACTGCTCCTCAATGGACGGAGCCTGCTCGAACCCTATGCTCAAGAATTGCTGAATGTCCGGCACCTCCTCAAAGTTGTACGCCATGATTTGGAACTGTCGAATGCTCTCAATAATCGTCGCCGTCTTGATTCGTTTGGCAAAGTTCACGTACTGGTGTGCAGGGTCAAGATAGTCTGGGTTTCCGTCCTCCACAAATGTCAAGTCAGACAAGTACACGCCGAAAAACGGGATCGTGGGAGACGACACAAGACTCAAAACGTCTCGGTACTGGTTGAAGTTGCGCGACGAGTTCATCAGCTTGTTCATGTTTTCAAGCTTGGCGCAGTTTTTGGGGCTGACCTGCGCCCACGTCTGTCGCAGGCGATGGATGGTTGACGAGTAAAGGGCCGAGATGATTGCCGTCATACTGGAAAAGTTATTAAGCGACCGGCAGTACTCGGCAACCTTGATAAAGTACTTGACGCAGTTGGCTCGTCTTTTCGGGTCGCTGTGTCGCAAAATCGCATACGCAACCCAGTTGGTCATACAGTTGGAGTTGTGGATAAACTGCCCAATGTGCGAGTTCTTCTTCTTGAACCGTCCGTGACCTCGTCTGAGACACTCCTGAGCAGTGATCTGCACAAGCAAGTTGAACTCTCGCAGACACAGCTGCCTCGCCATCTCCATGGCGTCAATCTCACTCAGCTTGAACCGTTTGAGGTCAACTGGAAGAATCGGCGCTGGGGGCTTGGTGGTGGTGGTGACGACATGCCGCTTGAAATGGGGCTCCTTGACGGCCATACGCTTCTCCACAACAGTGTAGAATGTTGCTCCTCCGGGCACCTTTTGAGACTTGAGCTGGCCGGCAAATTGGAACATCTTGTCAAACAACGCTTGTCTTTCGCCAGCACTCATCTCGTCACTGTCGTCCTCGAGCCAGTACAGGTCGAGCCATGTCTTGAGGATGTTGACGACTCTCAACCGAATGGGTCGCTGCTTCTTTTCGGTCCAGATTGCAAACTCTTCGGGCGTCAGGCCCTCGGGCGGCTGGATCATGAATCGCTCAAGCAACAGGTCAAATAGCGTGCGTGCATCCATAAAACTCTGGTACGTGAGCAGCATTGCCACATTAAACTCCGAGTTGAGCTTGTTGTGAAGCGTTAGCTGCTCTACGAGAGCCCGCGTAGTACCGCCACGAAGATGGCCCTTCTTGTCGTACACCATCTCATCGCCGTGCTCCAGTCGCAAGTACCACGGCGTTCCGTCGTCCGCCAACATGGGATCGCTTGCATTGCCCACCAGATTGATGGAGTGTCCGTCACCCAAGCTGGACTGCTCCGCAATTGACGACTCGTGCCGTCTCAGCGACAGCGACGACCGCCGGCTATCAGAGTACGACACACTGCTGAAATCAAATGCATCGGCGTTGATGGCGTACAGCCGCGAGTCAATCACCGGCGCAAAGAACTTGCTTGCATGCACCAGCTCTCGCACAGTGTCCAGCAATCGCTTGACATGGTCTCTTGTTTGCCCGGCTGCCTTTTTGATCCGGACCTCGTTGGTCTGCTCGTATGTGAAAAAACCGTCTCCCAACTTCATCGAGTCCATTCGGTCGCTCATGTTAATCAGGAAATCGTCGGTACCGCCCTCGGTCTCGGCGTACAGGTTTTCGAGATTCGCAACTTCCCCGTAGATAATCTCCTTGAGCTCCAGAAACCGCTCAAGAGTATCCAGAGTGGCATGGCGGTGCTCCTTGGTCTTTCCACTGGCTGCATCGCCTTTGCTTCCGCCAGGGCTTCCCAACGAACTCAGTCGAATGCTGTAGAATCGAGACGTGTTGACGCTCTCCAGGCTGTTGGCCACCGTCTTGACAATATTGGTGTACGTCTGTAGTGACGACAGAAGCATCTTGCTTCGGTCCTGCGTCGCCTCGATTTCCGTCGTCGCCGGAGACGTGGCACACAGTCGGCTGAGCTGCGTGCAGATCGTGTCCATGGTGCGCAGCCGCACCTCCAGCATCTGCTGGGTCTCATAGTCCAGCACGTTGGATGCGTCATAGAGAGATAGTGTCAAGCTGGGACGATTGCTATCCTTGCCAGGAGTATCTTCACGGTACCCGCGGGTCAACAGCGCAAGCGTACCGGGCATGTTCTGGCCCGTTCCAGAGTTAGAGCCGTCTCCACTTTCTGACGAGCGCAAGAAATTCGACGCCCGGTCAACTCTCACGTCCGTCCAGTTATCGTCCGAGAAGTATCGAGCCTCAAACTCACAACGAGGTGCATCAATGTGCTCATACTTTTCGACATTGTTATTGTTCTCCCCTTTGAACAGATCCCCCTCCTGGAGGAACGCCTGATACTCGGAAACCAACGTCGACGCCTCCTCCACAACCTGGTTGACCAGCGCCACTTGAGAGTCTTTGTGGGTGTCGTGCGGTTGTTGTGATGGGTCCGTGTCACGGCCGCTCAGCGACAGTGAGCATTTGAGCCCCAGTCGAGCCAGAGCCAGAATCATCCGTCGGTAAGCAAGTGCTAGGTTGGAGCTCTGCGGAGAGCTCGGTACTGCGCCAATCGGGCATCCAACGTACAGGCTGATTTTTTGGACCTCGGCACACAGATCCATATACGACGTCGGGTACTCGCCGCGCTCGCAGTTCTCGATATCAATGGTGAGCTGGTTGGCCGTCGTGCGGAGACGGTCGAGGGCTTGGGTCCATGTTTGCTGGAAATCACTTTCGCGGGGCACAATCCCTCCAATAAGTGCGGTTTCGACGCTGGCACTCACAAAGTCCGGGTTCGACGGCTTTCCGGTCCAGGACTTTTTGGTTGCTCCCGCAAATGACAGATCATTGTTCCGCTCCACAAAGTAAATGTCCTCCACTGTCGTGTACGGGTCTGATTTCTGGCGACTGCTCGACACCGCGCCCTCCATAAGCTCCTTGGGAACAACCATGGACTCGGGGATGTCCTCGTACTCCGAGTTCTTGTCGATTTTCTCGAACGGCAAGTCGTCCGATACATGGAACCGGGCGCTGTTAACGTAAACAAGCTTGCCGCTACTGGAGATTTGCGGCATCCAGAAACTCGCGCTGTTGGAGTAGTTTGTGTCCCGGGTGTCGACCGACCGGTATCTCGAGAAAAAGTCCGACGTTTGAGACGACGCTACACTCGAGAGCGAGTTCTTGCGGCTGCGGTTGTCTCGGTCTCGGTCTCTGTTTTCTCGTTCTCGGTCACGCATATTGAATCGTGCATGTTGTTCCTCGTCTTGCGTGGTTCTCTTGGAAAGAGGGTCCATATAATCCAGACTGCTGACGTTGGACATGTCTGGAATTGACGGGGCCGCCACATGGTGCAGCTCCGAGGAAGATGACGAACCTTGGCTCATGTATGTAAGCCGACTGTTGGACATTGATGTACTTGTGCTGCCGTGTCTTGGTGGTGCTGCTCCTAATGAACCCGCCCCTGACTGAACACCATGGTAGTGGTCGGCATCTGTTCGTTCGGACGCCCTCGACCCACTGGAAGTTGTAGATTCCGCCACAGGAAGTCGCTGGACATAATTGCTCGGAAACCACCCCTTGGTGCCGTCGGACAATTGGCCCTCCCACCAGCCAGACCCTAGTTTCGTCAAAACGTAAATTGTCTCGCCTCGGCCAAATGACAGCGATTGTGGTTTATTGGAACTGTATGGATATAGCCCCATGACCGTATCAATCACCCGGATGGTCCCTCCTCCACCACCACCTCCTCCTCCTCCTCCGCTTCCTTCTCCGCCACTCAGGGGACTCCACTGAGACGCAGGACTATCCATTGTGGCGTCTCGGGTTTACCCTAGTTATTGGCTCGTCGTCAAATAATGCCTAGCTCGTTATCCAGCGTTTCGTTTTCGCTTTCGCTGTTGGCGTTAGAGAAACAAACAGAATGGACTCAGCACCGCTGCAGAAAGAAACTAAAGCTGGGTGCAACTGCGCGCGCGGCTTGAGTCAACACTAAACCTGAGACTCCCACTGCATACCCCTGAAGCTGCCCTGAGCACAAGCCATTGCAGCCAATTGACACGATTCTGCCGTTACGGATAAACAGACACTAGGTAACTGCGTCATTTGTATCAATTTTTTTTCACTTTTTTGGTATCATGCCTTTGGATTCGGTTCACACCCTGTCGTTGCCCGTTCAATATTATTCCTCCCACCACCAGCCGTGGTGGGTGAGGGTGTGGGTGCGTGGTGGGCCCGTGCTGGACAGTTCATTTGGCGAGAGGTTCTGTGTCGGTAAATCGGTAAAGGGTATGGACCCCACCCCTGAGACCGACAAAACATTGGACAAGCAAGCCAGTGGCTCCCTCCAGCATACATACAGGCTGCATGCAGCCCTTCAATGGGTCATTTAGACATGATATGCAAGGTGAGAAATAACCGAACCGTGCCAAGACCTCCCGCGTGGGTGAATAGACTGAACTGGTCAAGACGATGCGCTCACGGACCATGTCATGTACGTAGCAGCTAAAGAGATATAAACATAAAGACTACTATTTTGAGTGTGAACTGACAGCCTCTCGGAAATTTTCTTTACACGTCGTGAAAAATGAAAAATCTTTTCACCTACTCTATACAATACTATACTAATGGGCGCTCCTTGGGGGAGAGTACTAGTTAAGGTTGAGCCACCGTGCCACCTTGAACTTCCAGCCCTACTCATAACATGAGCGAGTTCTACGACCAAGATGGATTGCATCGCAATCCATTTGTTGAAGACTCACAAGAGAATTCTACCCAGCGAGGAGACCATACTATTGACTCCGATCACCATTCAGACGCAGTAGATCACCCCCAATCCCCGCAATTGGGATCTTCTCAGTCCACGGCGACGGCGGCGGCGGCGGCACCACCAGAGGAGCAACCCCGCACCAATGATGAAAATAGCGATCCAGAGGATAGCCCTCTAATGTCACCACCACATCAACCAACCCAAGCATCAGCGTCTGGTCGCCAGAGTCCAAGGACTGGGAGACCTCCAGCGCCGCCGTCCAAAGAAGTTGGAGCCAACCAGGGAGCAACAGCCACCACTAAAACCAAGAAGCCCATTAAAAAGTACAAACTCATACTCAAGGTCACGGCACTTGAAAGAACAGGCAAAAAAGACCCCATCATCAAGTTTGATGCATACACCACGCTGCCTCGGTTCCGTACCACCACGTTTCGCGACGTTCGGAGAACCCACCACGAGTTTGAGCGGTTCTTTGAACACCTTAACGGAGCCAACCCCGAATGTTTTGTTCCTGCACTTCCCAAAAGCGTCAGCTCTGCTGGAGCTGGAACCGACGAAGACGAGGCAAAGGTCCGCAGTCGCATCCAGCAGTGGCTCGACAGAGTCAGCAGCAACCCGATTCTGGCTCGCGACGAGGAATTTGTCCACTTTATTGAGGCGGATTTTGGCTACTCTCCTGTCGTCAAGGGTCGGCCTCCTGCCACTGGTTTCGCGCGTAGGGCCATGAAGCAGCTGGCCCCTCCTCCAGATGATGTGGAGGAGTTGCAGCATCTGCGTCCCACCATCAAGACTGTGTACCAAAAAACCAGCGACGCCGCAGCAAAACTGGATAAACTGACCAAGCATCGCCGACAACTAGGACTCGCGTTGGCCGAGCTGTCCAGCAAATGTGGAGCCATGGCCATCAGCCAGCAGCAGTACAACTCTGGGTCCAACAGCTTCACGCGGTCACAGTCATCAGCATCATCATCATTAACATCATCATCACCACCACCACCTCAGAACGCTCCTTCACAGCATCCTGACCTGAGCACTCTTGGGCTCAGTGGTGCCTCCAGCAGCCCTACTCTGCGTGGCGGCGGAGCTGGAGCCAGAAGTGCCACATACAACGCGCTAGCCAGTCCTAACAAGGGCCCCACAATCACACCCGGAACAAGCTCAGCTCACGCAAACATGTGGAGAAAATTCTGCCGGGCCCTCGGAACCCAAGGAGATCTGGCTGCTGTCCAGGCTACAGCAGAGGCTGCGTCTCTTGAGGATGGACTCGAGATGGTTGCGGCAAACATGTATGTGGCCAAAGAGGCGCTCACCAACCGCCATCTGGTGATGCGGGAACTGATCAAAGCACAAAAGGAGTCGCATTCTCGCCACCAGACGGCCGCCAAGGTGCGTGCATCGACGTCCATATCTCCATCTCGAGCCGACGAAGCTCTAGCTGCACTTGATGATGCTACTCGCGCAGAGGAGAAACTAACGAGCAAGGTGCGCCGCATCAGCGAAAACATGCTGTACGAGAAAAAGCAGCTGTTTGTGAATGTCGAGTCGGATCTCCGCGCCGCCATTGCTGAGTATGCTCTGCGGACCATTGAATGTGAGCGCAGAGCCCTCACGGCATGGGAAAACATCCGCGTCGACGTTCGTGCGGCTGACTCCCATGGTGGACTCAGTCGATTGGGACGAGATGCATCGGACAAGGGAGCTTCTCGCAAGCCACGCAAAACGCCTCTGGTCCATAGCCAAAGTGCCGCTGGTGATGCGTGGAGTGGAGACCGGGTGCGACGAGCGTCGGATTTGCGGACCTCTGCTGAGATTGCGAGCCCCTCGCTTGACGACTCTTTGGAATTTGAGCGCCGCCGCTCTTCTTCTGGTGACAATCTAGGTTCTCAGGAGCCTGAGATAGCTGTTGACGCCCGCAACGCTGCGTCTCTTTTGGCGGGATCGACATTTTGAATCTACTTTAGAATACAGTTCGTACTAACAACCGTAATTTTACAGTATGGCCACCTACTTGCCGCTATGGCTACCAGCATGTTGCTACCCAGTCTGCGACATGTTTTACTGAGCATGGAATCGGTAGTGTTGTAAGAAAGGGAGGTCGACAGTTGCTAAACAATCCGTTTTGTGTGAGACAATGTCGAGTACGATGACGAAGATGGCCCGGGGTGTAGCTCCCTGGTACGAATGACCTGGTACGAATGAATTTAACCAGATCTTTGCTCTTCAACATGGGAGATGGCCCAGCCATGCTATTTTAATGTTTCATTTGTGGTTTGTATGTAATTTTTTGTATTGGCCGCAGTTCGCACAGTTATGAACAATTTCAGCAACGGTATAGCGAAAAACTATCAACGTATTCTGAATTGTAGGTGACTGACATCTTCTCTAGTGTAATTCCACGCAAAATGCCCCCCATGGGAACATTCATCTGGCATTGAGTCGTGGGGCTGACCACTGTATACACGCGAGTCCCTCCCACGACTAGATCAGCTCCATGGGTCTCATGGAAAACATCCAACGGCGGGCCACCAAGCTTGGGCTTGGTGGTCGGCTGGTCAAGTCTCTGCCGGTTATTTCATTTGCAGCAATGATTGTTGGAATTATATGGATTCTGGTGCTACCAATCGATGGCCAGTACCGCAAGACTTATATCAGTGAGAACGCACTGCTGCCGGCGCAGGCCCAGACTTATTTCCGCGAATCAGAGTGGTCAATCGTTCGCGGATACAGACAGGAGGTGCGAAACTTGGTCAACGCGACGGACTCGGAGCGAGCAGAGGCCATTGCGTCCTGGTTTGAAGATATAGGGCTCAAGGTGGTGGAGCATTCTTGGCAGATTGGCGACCCATCCGACACCGATAAGCCCGTTCAGCAGGGAACTAACATATATTCCATTCTCCACGCTCCGCGTGGAGCCCATAGCGAAGCCATGGTTCTGGCGGCTCCGTGGATAAACATGGACGGGCAGTTCAACGAGGGCGGCGTGGCGCTGGTGGTATCGCTTGCGCGATATCTCAAGCGCTGGTCCATCTGGTCTAAAAACATCATCTTTGTTGTCCCCAGCGATAGCCACTATGCGCTGCGGTCGTGGATCGAAGCCTACCACACGAGTCTGGAGACGACGGCGGGATCCATCGAGGGCGCCGTGGTAATGGACTATCCCGATGCAAGCGACTACGTTGACGGTGTCGAAATCTTTTATACGGGTTTGAACGGCCAATTGCCGAACCTGGATCTGATCAATACCGCCGTCATCATCTCGGAACACGAGGGTCTGCATGTAGAGATCCAAGGCATGTGGGCTGGGTTTGCGGTTTACTCTGAACGACTCAAAGCTCTAGTTCGAGGTATCTACGAGCAACTGGTTGCTGGAATCTATCCTGGTCATGGTGCCCACTCTTTTTCGGGATGGCGTATCGACGCAATCACCCTGCGCCAGCGAGGAGTATATGGACCCATGGACATTACTACGTTTGGGCGAGTGGCTGAGAGCACCCTGCGGTCTATTTCCAATCTTCTAGAACACTTCCACCAGTCGTTCTTCTTCTACTTCCTTTTGGCTCCTCGCAAGTTTGTGAGTATCGGCACCTACCTTCCTGCTGCCATGCTGACCGCCAACAGCTTCTCACTTATGGCACTATACGAGGCCATTAAGGTGCTGGATAGATCCGCGAGTGACGTGCTTCTGTTCAACGATACTGTGGTCAAGCCCGCCGTGTTGGTGCTATTCAGTGGTCTGTTTAGCGCCATCTTTGGACTAGTGTCGCTTCGCGTCTCCTCTACACTCCTTTACCCGTGCTTTGTGACTGCCGGCATTGTGCTTGTGTCTGTGAGGGCGCTCTTTGGCCGTCTTTCATTCTACTCCACTTCGTCCAACTACCTAACGCTCATGTCCCTACACGCCATGTCGCTGGTCTATGCAGCTTTGGCTCTGACCACCTTGGCCACAGTTAACTTCTCACTCGCGCTAACACTATCTGTTGTCATGTTCCCTCTAGCCTGGGTACGCCCTTCAGCAGATGGTGGCCCTACTGCTAACGCTCGGTCTCAGTTACTATCTCGCCTCTTGTTGGTGATCAGTTCTCCATGGACTGGTCTTTATGTTCTGAGTCAGTTTATAAAAAATGGCCAGAGCACGGCCGCTGATCTACTAGCTCAGCTAGTTTGGAGCTGGCAGGGGCTTCAAGTATGGACATGGCTTATCATAGTAGGAGTGTGGCTTCCTGTGTGGATCGTTGGCCTGATTGTTGGCTGGTAATAATCCATACGACCTGCATAAAATGCAACCATAAGCATCAATTAACAATTAGACATTTCTTTCTTCTAGTTCTTTCGGCCTATCTCTCTTTGCAAGTATTTTGGAATGTTTGGATCTAGCTTCGTCAGCCGCCGTTGGGTCTTCAGCCTTGCATGTTTCGTCGGTTCCTGGCACGTGCAAAACCAATGTCCCCTGTGCGAGCTGTCCTAAGGCCACCAATTGAGACAACTCCTCTCTCAAATGAAATCCCTATCAAGGGAATTATTTTCGACATGGACGGAACGCTGTGTCTGCCACAGTCATATATGTTTCGCGAAATGCGAGACGCCCTAGGGATTGGAAAGGAAATTGACATTCTAGACTACGTCAATGGGCTTCCTACAGAGGAACAACAACAAGAGGCTCACGCAAAGCTCGAGGACGTCGAAAGAAGAGCAATGGTCAAGATGCAGCCTCAGCCGGGGGTAGACGATCTGCTGACGTTTATCAACACCAGGGGCCTACCAAAGGCTATTTGCACGCGCAACTTCCCTATTCCTGTGGACCATCTCATGACGACGTTTTTACCTGCTCACAGCTTCGAGCCCATCGTGACTCGCGAGTTCAAGCCTCCTAAACCACATCCGGCCGCCATTCTGCATATCTGTCAAGGGTGGGGAATAGATCCCACGAACGTGGTCATGGTTGGAGACTCAATGGATGATATGAGCGCTGGCTATAGAGCCGGAGCAACCACCATTTTGTTGTCCAACTCGGTAAATGTTGCCACTCAATCGGCTCCAGAAACTGACGCTTGCGTCGACCGGCTCGACGAGATCATCGACTTGCTACAACAAGGAGTCGTTAGAAAAGAAAAGCCTGTCTAATAATTTAATTTTGTACACTGTCAGCTTCACTTCACCTCACAATATACTCGCCAACATTGGTAATATACCGTACACCCTTGTAGGGCTTGACGCCATCCCCCAGCCCTCGGGTACTCACCAACCGTAGATCAGATACCCTCAGTCCGCTGGGCACCTGCCCAACAGCCATGTACGTCAGTGTCAAGTGATCAGGGTACACAGCGGCTTCTGTTGCTGGCGAGTCACTGTCTGACTCTTCTGTTTCGTCATCCGATACGGAGTCTGCTTTTAGAAGCGTTCCTCGCAGAAATGAACTCCATCCAAGTGGAGTCTTTCCCGGAAAGTTCCATTCTCCTACTCCTGTTCCTGGGTTCATGTGGAAATCGCCACTGGTCACCCGCATGTTGTTGGCTATGCCTTTGGTGAGCCGGGGATCGCAGTTGACGTTTACAATAAGGCCCTCGACGCTCTGTATAACCGTACTCTTGCCTTTGAATTGCCGCGCCATCTTGGTCCAGACCCGCACTTCAAACTCGTCGCCCTGGGGGCCAAGACCAGTAGATATTGATGCCTGCACTAGCGGTCCGTCGTCGCTTTTGGGCGTTTTCGGTAGATCCAAAGTGTAGCTGGCTATGAGCTGCTTCCCATCCGGCGGAATGCACCTTATTGTGCCCGGGATCTGCTCCCACTGTTTGATGTCCACGCATGGGTGGAACGACGGGAATTTAATTTCAGGCGCATCCAGAGTCAGCTGAATCGTCGGAATTCCAGACAAGTTACTTGTGACAATGATGGATCCGTCCACTCGTGAGATGATCGGCTTGGTTTTGATTGGTATGGCGTTGGGCCCACCCATGGTATATAGCGAGGATGCGTTTGCCTGCTGAGATGACGTTTGGGGCTGGTTGCCTTTGGATTTCTTTTTGGTCGTAAACATGCCATAGTATGTCTCCACAACATCCACATACAGCTCGTTGTTGGTGTGTCGAACATTGGACCGCCGCCATGGTGTGGAGCTCGAAACTACCTGAGTAGACCCAAAAGAGCGTACTGATCCGCTGCCCATACCACCGGACCCAGACGTTGGTCCATTTCCAGTCGGTCCTGATGATGATGATGATGTCGCTCCCGGCTTGAAAGACGATATAAACCGGCTCAGCGAACCCCCCTGGGGCACAAGATCCTGCAGCGCATCGCTCTCGGTGACAAGAGGGTACCCGTCGTCTATCATTTCATTGAGAAGCATGGTCATTGTGTCCATATTTGATTCGATTTTCATCGCCACTATGGGCGATCCAAAGTATCTTTCTAGTACCTCTGCCAATCGCCCCACAAACTCGAATGGAACCATCGCCGGCATAGAGTCGGCCCGACACACTATTGCGAAATTGAGATTGTTGATTTTTTGGTGGCACAGCACCCTCGCCGGTGACATTTCAATCACCCCTCCAAGGTCCTTGGACGAGCTTGTTATGAGTCCCGCCACAACATCAATGTCGGGTGGGCTTGCCACTATCCCATAATTGAACACTGTCCTTCTTGTTAGTATTGGGCCTCAATTGTTTCTTGGGGATTCTACTCACCCTCGGCCATCAATTATATAGACAGCCTCCATCCGGTCTCATGTGTTGGGTCAGTCTTGTTGTGCCTTCGCTAAACCCAGATCCATGCTTGGCAACTTTCCCCAGTTGTGGGGCAAAGCCAACCTAACATTTCCCAAGATACTCCTCCAACAACTCCAAGATAAGTTTCAGACTAAAAATATGGCAAAATCCGTTAGTAATAAATAATCTAGCACCACAGGAGCCAGAGCACGGTCGACGTGACCGCACGAGTCGTCACACTGACTGCGCGGAATGCGAAAAATAAAAACCACACAAACCACATGACCAACAGCAGCGTCCACTCCAACACAACGTACCCCAGCTTCCACGCCCATTGAATGCTGGGCGAGTCGGCCTCGAGCTGGTCAATGCGTCCTGCAACCTTACGGATCTCAAGATTGAACGTGGTGTTCACCTCATTGATCATCCGGTCACTTTCAGACAGAATCTTGTCGAGCTTCGTGGCCACATCGACTGTGAGCTCCTTGTGGTACTCACGCATCCGCTTGTCGTTCACATCAACAAGCTCCAGCTCTTGTGGAACTCGAATGTTGACCACAGACTTGGCCAGACTCGCAATCTCCTGAGACAAGTCGGTCGATTTGTCCTCCGTTAGGGTCTTGTAGAACTTGATGGGCTTGCTCGAAATGTTGGCATAGCTCAGCCTAAACACAAGGTCCAGGTATCCGAGCTTCTCCGCATATTGCAAAAGCTGCCGATCGTGGGCCTGCAACAAAGCCAGCGTCTCGAGATGGTTGGACGACCCATCCGTCGCATCATTGTAGATACTGCTTCTCCTGCTGCTCGTGGTTAGTGCTGTTTCTCCCGTGACGGTGGGATACAGCCCCTCCGATCCTCTCTTTTGTCCATCAGCGGTTCCAGACGCACCACCCGACGCCACGGGTTTCATGTAGTTGTTGTTGCTGCTGGCATTGGTCGAGGCTGCTGCTGCACTTCCCCTGCTGGAGCGCGTCTTGGAGCTGGTAAAAGAAGATGGATAAATAATGGGCGGCGCGGTGATGCTCAGCTTCCGTCCGCTGGCAACTGCTGCAGTCTGAGATGATGGGGTATTTGCAATCATGGCGCCGTCTTTCCCTGTATGTGTTCCAGCGGTACTAGTAGATTGCAGTGGAGCTATGGGACCAGTTTCGCCATCGCTGTTCCAACTCATGTCCGAATTATCTGTTCCCATGTTGACATGTGCGTTCGCCAACCCGTGTGTTGTCACAGACCCAGACGACTGCCGCTTATGGCTGTTGCCGGCTCTCTTCTCGTGGGTTCCGCTGCCACCACCACCGCCCAAATGATGGGGCAGGTGTAGGTGGCCAAACTTTTCAATGTTCTTGGGATGGTGGGGATACAGTAGGTTGCCGTGCCGGTCTACCATCATGTACCGGTATCGTGCTCTCCAGCTGAAATCACTGACCAGCTCAGATACATCAATAGACCAAAAGTTGACTGCTTCTCCACCCACTCCCCACACCCGTGGAGCTGAGCCACCCGCCGACCCCGGGTCTCCGCCAGTGTGCATATTGACTCCAAGCCCGACTCCACTGGCTCCAGGATCACTTCCCACTCCAATCGGCTGGCCAAACGCGTGGCCCTGGCTCTTTTTGACCGCCCGGTTGCGCAAAATCTGAAGCGGGTTGTACGTCGACTGCTCCTTGGCCTGGACGCCGCGACTAACGGCCGTGCCGTCTCCATCTCCAGCCGCCTTTTCCCCTTCCTGGCTGTCGTCTCCTGGCAGGGCCATTTTGCGGCTGCTGGGGTTTTGGAATTCGTCAATCATCTCATACTGTAACTCCAGCTTCGCCCGTGCCTTTAGGGCTCGGGATCTTGTCCCACTCGAAATGTGCATCTTCCCACTGGGAGACCCCGGTCCGGGACTACCTAATGGAGAAGCAAGCCTCTCACTACTGCGAGGTTGATGACCAATGCTGTTGGTCGACAGCCCAAGAGCAGGACCCTTTTTCCGCTTACTGCTCTTTTTGCTGCTGCTCACTGGTGTGAGTCCAAACTCCCCCGAGACATTACTCGCTTCGTTTACCGTGGGTTGCCGTTGATGTTGGTGATGCCGGTGATGATGGTGGTGGTGCCGTGACGATCCTGTAATCCCATCTCCTGCTTCTTGCGAGTACTTGAGATTCATGACAATGGCTGCCAGCCGCGCCGCCTCTTTTGTACGTTCTTGCTCGCGGACATCTTCGGCATTGTGCTGGTCTTTTTGCCTTTGTTTGCTGGATGCTGCGGCATTGCTTACTTCGTGTGTTAGTGTGCGCATCTTCTCCTGATCTACTTCCTCAACTGTCTTGAGTTTGCTGTTGCTGTTGCTGTTGCTGCTGCCTGCTTGTTGCGCCTCGGCTGCGTCTCTATCGTTTTGCTTCTTGCTCTTTGATCGGCTTCGGAAAAAGTGTTTCGACGTCGGTGATTCTACAGGTGACTGAAGGGGAGACTCGCCCGGAGATTGGGTCTGCCGTCCCACCTGATGTGTAAGAATATGTGGATGCATGTGGTTGTGCAATTGTAGGTTGAACGACCGAAACCTCTGCTTCAACTTACTAGGGCTACCTCCAATCTCCTCGGGTGATATGCTAGCTCCAATCTCCCCCGGGGACACACTACGACTGGCCAGCTCCTCACCTTCTAGTGCTGGCGGTGTCACCGGTTCCTTGGACACATTGGTTGGTTTGCGATCGGGAGTACTGGGGTATTTTGATTGTATTTGTTGCTGCTGTTGTTGTTGGTGTTGTCGTTGTGAATTTTCCGGAGACAGACCGTTCCCTCTAGAATCAGCATCCTTGGACTTGTGTGTCGCCCTACTCAGCAGGAACCCCGTTTTGACAGACTGCATGGAGCTGCGTGGAAATCCAAAGCCTCCAAGTCTCGGACTCGTGGGCGGGCTCACCCCAAAGCTGTCTTCGTATAGGTGTAGCGGCTCCTCGTGGATGATGGTGCAATGCTTGGCGGCGTCAAGTGCTGCTGCCGGAAAATAGAAAACACTATTGTCGGACTTACTACTTATGGGAGGTGTTTTCTTCGCCGGGTCGAGTGTATTGACAGTGGTGTGGGATGGCGATGGAAACGGTGAGAGATTTAGATCAAAGTACGCAGGGTGGGTGTTTGGTGCAACACGCTCGGTCTTTGGGTCTTTTTCTGCCGGACTCGTGTGGCCGTCGTGTGATTGGGCTCGATCCGCTTTGTTTCCGCTAGTCGGTTGCTGCTGTTTCCCTACACTTTGTCGATTTGTTGTGGCCGACTGACGGCTGCTTAAAATATGGGGTGGCTGACGTCGATACCGCTGGGTAGTGTAGCCGTCCGAGTCTTCATCCCACAATGTCTCACTCCCAGCCTGGTGTTGCCCGAGTCCCACTTCATCACAGCCCGTACCCTCGGGCCTATGTTTGGGACTATGGAGGGCCCCAAACGGAATAGCCACGCGTGGGGTCATTAGCTGACTTTTGGTCTGGTAGTGAGGACGTGGCTTGAATAGTTGTTAGTGGTTGTATTCGTTGATTCTGCTAGTCGTTGTAATTGTTGGTCGTCGCCCGTTGGCAATTGCTGGCTTTGTATTCTGATTGCTCCTTGGACGCTACGTCCTTCTCAATGAACGTGTGAGAGTCGATCCCTGTAATACTGATCGTATGTTAATGCATCATGAGTTGACAATCGTGCTGTACTCCCCTCGGCAGGTACCCAGCTTCTTATATTTCACTAAATCCCCTTGAGGCCCACCCAGGGCTGACCCTCGCCTCGTACTTCGGACAATAATAAACGACAAGCTGCACATGTCGTGGGATGGTGGGTCAGGGCGCGGCGGGTGATGGTGCCCGAGTCCTCTTTTCATGTATGGGAAACGTCTTGTATCGCGGCTAATTTTTTCTTTTGTCTATGGGTTAAACTGCTGACTGCCTACTCTGGCAAATTGCAATGCTTTTATTTTGTCGGGTCATTCTTGTGTTTGTTTCTTGCCCAGTCGTATACCTCGGATTATGTCACATGAGCTATACTTTACTATGACCTTGGCATGCAGCCGTACTGGGCTAACATACTGAGGACGCAGCCATCATCAGCAACACTGGAGAATCATAGATCATTTTCTACACAGTCAATTGCCGTGTTTGTTTTATTTCGGGACAATCCGCTCGCAAACAACTCCCTTGGTCATACCTGCGTCCTCTCCATCCTTGTGCCTTTGCAGCGTGGGGAATTGCCAGCCGCACTCCGGCCCGTTACCTGCCACCCAGCCGCGCGCACAACCGCTGTTCACACGTCGGGAGTTTGCTCTTCCTAATGTCTCACTCTTGCACGTCCCCATCTGACCTTGTTTAGCCGTGGGATGCCGCTTATAGTAAAAACGTCTTTAGCAAGCCATTGGCAATGGTCTATTGCCATGCCCAATGCTCGACCGCCCATCACATGCTATGAAACATTCTTCTAGACGCTTGCTACATCTATGCTGCTGTGTCTCGTGAATACACACCACCAAAACCAGCCGGCTTTGACGTCGTCAACTTTATCGAGTCAGCTGCATGCCACGTGCGTCCGACTCGGACTCCGTGCATTACGCAACCAGCCAGCCTCTTGATTTTCGGATCTTGTCACTCTTCACATGGCCCTGCACGTGATCGGCCTCCGCGCTCTTGTAAAGATTACTGAGATTACTGGGCAAGATACAGGGTTGTCTGTACGGTGTTATCGGTATATATCATCCAAAGACACAATTGGACTGGCGCATCACTGTTCTACTTCATGTGACTCGCCTTTCAATCTCTGTCCGCCTGTCTGTCTGTCCAAAGTGATGCACCAAGTATAGCTGTACCCACCACACCAACAGAGCACAACAACTACATCACTCTCGCAATGAATCGCCCGCCATCACTAAACAAATCAGCCGTCCACTAAACCTGCGCCACCTCGAATGCTATTATTTGGTTCTTGCCCAATCCGTCCTGTCAAAACGGCTACCGGCTATAGTTAGGTCTGTGGCAACTCTAACCTCTGTTCACCATGCTCAGATCAATGCTGCCCATGCAGCGGTTGGGCCTCCGCCTAGGCCCCAGCATCAATCTATCTAGAAGATGCGTCCCATCAAACACCCAAAGTCTCCTTTTTTCCACCAGATCAAAGGCCCTGCCGACAAAACCGCAATCTAGAGTGCTCAGGCGGCCCTACAGTTCCGGTGCCACCGGATCTAAACCCAACAATTCGGGCTCCAAAGCTGGGGGTTCGTCTTCGTCTTCGTCGTCATCATCGAATGGAAGCGGTTCATCGTCTTCTTCTTCCAACAAACGGGCTTCCCTCAAGGATTTGACTAAAAAGTATGGCTGGACTGCCTTGGGCGTGTACTTGGGGCTCAGTGCCATTGATCTGCCATTATGTTACCTGTTTGTTCACCAAATGGGCGAAACTAGAGTGCGCAAGCTGAAAAACCACCTTCTCTCTCTTTTTGGATACGGCGAAGATGATTCCGCCGTGGAACAGCAGTCCAAGTCCAGTACAGACTCAGACGACTGGAAGTCCATCTTTTTGACGGAGCTCACTCTGGCATACGCCATCCACAAAGCAGTGCTTGTGTTTGCTCGTGTGCCTTTGGCTGCAGTCCTTACGCCAATTGTGGCAAAACGACTGCAGAAATGGGGATTCAAGGTGGGCCAGGCTGCACTAGAGAAAACCGCTCCAAAGTTTGGCACCTCGCCAACACAACGGCAGAAGTGGTTTTCGGGGTTCTTCTGACATCTAACTGACAATGTAAATAATATACTTATAATACTCTCTCTGAATGGTATTATACTTATGTAATATATATATATATATATCACTCTAATGACGTTATATACATAATCTAGTGAGTTATAAATAATGAATTAGTTAGTTTCTGCTCCACCCGTCTCCTCCTCATACGATGGTGGAAGTGAAGGCAGCGGACCAACCGGCCCAGGCCTGGGGTTGGTTGATTCGACACTGGACGAACTGGCCCCGCTGCTGGCATTCTCGCTACTAGAACTGCTTCTTTGTATAGAATCGCTGTGTATGGGTTCTGGTTCGGCAATGTACGGTGGCGGTGGGGGTCGCCACCTCTTCTTTTTGCCATGGTCCATCATCCCGAAAGACCGTCTCGGCGGCGGTGTGGATAAATTGCCTGGAGGTATGGGAGACAGGCTGGAATAATTCGCTCGTATAGGAGGAACCTGCGTGTTTATGGGAGAAGGGGCTGCAGCGTCTTGGACCTGCGTCATCTGCGACACGTGGTCTTCTGTTCCTTCCTCTTCCTCTTGCACATCATCATCGTAGTAGGGATAGTATTCTCCATCAAAATTGCTTTCTATATCGCTTGTGTAGCCTGCCGAGCCATTGTGAGACCGCTGGGACATGGTGGCCGTTGCGGTCGCCATGTCCATACGCAGAGCATTTACGCGGGTGATTTGCTCTTGGGCCAGTCGTCGGTGTTTCCTTCTCTTCAAAAACACCCGCAGCGCAATCAAAAAGAGAATCATCGGAATCACGAGAAATATCAGAAACAGGTACTGCAGCTGCACGCTCGAGCCCTCAGTCAGCGCCAGCTGGTACGTTGGGTATGGATCGGCTGCATTAGACGTTGCGCTTGCCGACGAATTGGCCTTGTGTATACTTGACGACACCTTTAATGTTGTTCTTGAGCTGGAGCTGGTTGTTTGTGATTGTGGGGGGCGAGACGTTGTTGTAGTGGGCGTTGACATTGTTGATCTTATGGCCATTGCCCTGGGCTCTGTAGACTGCAATACAATTAAAGCTTTGGTGCTCATTGTGTGAAAGAATAAAGATTCAGTCAGTTGATGGATCTCGTTTGGAGACGTCTCCTGATTGATACTAAGCCCTATGGGGCAATCGTGCAACGGCGGCGCCGTTTGGCGTCGATTGTGCGATGCTGTAGTTGATTGGTGACTGCAACCAAGAAGCGGATGCCTCTATATATGTGTCAAAGCTGACGCTCGCCTAAATTGTTGCATTCGAGCTCGCCCACCTAAACTAGGAGCACACTTGGATTCCTCGCTGGAACCTGAAACACAACTCTAAATGGGGTTGGCCAGACCGTTGGCAACTCTATTCCCGCTAGTAGATGAATGTTTATGCAATGCAAAAATAGATAAATTATGTCAGTTGGTTGGTCTACTCATGGCCTTGACCCGCTTCGATACGGTCGAAACACGACCGGGCCGCCTTGATGTTGGATAGAATGTTGGTAGAGTCCAAATCGGGGTGCGCCGACTTGGCGGTGACAACCATGATAAATGTGTTCTGGGTCAGCATCTCAAGGTACGCGCAGCAATGGGTGCCTGCGAGTGCAATCATCTGGAACTGGGACCGCATCTTGTTGCAACTCTGCTTGTATGTCTTGATAATGTTTGATATTTTTTCGAATCTCTTGGGGTCCAAACCGCTGGACAATCTTGCGCTCCGTCCGCTGCTGCTTGTTTTGGTATTGCTATTTGCTCCTAGATAGACGTGAGAAATGACAAGGAACGTTGTGCGTTCAAACAGAATCACTTCCTGCGCGTTGCAGATATTGGCAAATGTCTCGAGGTGTTTCTGGAACAGCGCCATGTTTGGAATAAGAGAACACACAATCGACGACCATGCCTTGTATAGGCTCTCGTCCCAAATGCTGGTCGAAAACCCCGTAATGTTGAACTGATAAGGGCGGGCGTGGTCCGCCAGAGTTCGAAACGTGGACGAGAATATCTCATCTCGCCTTTCGGCCTTCACAAGATCCATTTTGTGCAGCAGAACAAAGACTCGCGCGTCAGGAGAGTATTCCCGCAGGTGCTTGAGGCATCGGACAAAAGTATCGATATCTTTAGGTACCTCCTTGGACTGAACATCAAACACATGGATAAGCACCTCAACCATGCGGAAGATATGATCTCGCTGGGTGGTGAAGTAGTTGTCAATGAAAACATCCTGTCCTCCACAATCCCACAGATTGAGTGTCATATGGCCCAAGAAGCGCAGGTGCGAGTGCTCAACGTCGATGGTTGCCCCCAGGCGTTGAGTGTCGAATGCAGAGTAATTGCTGAAGATAATGCTTCTCATGGACGATTTGCCGCTGCCACTGCGCCCGATGAGCAGCAACTTTTTCCGACTGCTGGACCGCATGTTGTAATTCTAGTGGTAGTGATGTGCCAGAGTTGGGAGTCAACTTTAGCTTAGCCGTTTGGTCCTGATTGCGGGGAATAAATATTTATGTATACATTACTTGAACAGCCAAACAAGGTACTTGGCCCACTTGGGCTCGACCATTAGCACTTGTCCCTCGACAATTGGAAGGCTAGCCACGGTTGTGGAGGACTCTGGGGTCAAAACTTCGAGCGTGCCCTCTGCCCAGGACTTTCTTCCCTCGTGTTTGGTAGCCTGAGCCCTAAGGAGTAAGAACGAGTCTGGCGCTAGCGGGCGTTGGAAATCTAGCTCCAATGTAGCAGTCACGCCGTATTTACTGGGCAGACTGGGAAATGCGCATCTCGATAGCCCTTCGTCCATTAGAGTTGTCATGAGACCGGTATGCACCACCGACTGGGATTCGTTCTGAAGATTTTGGGAAGTTTTGAACTCGTTTTGTTTGGATTCCTTAGTTGACAAGAGCGATTGGATCCACATGGGCGTCCACCTTTCGAGGAATCCAGAACTACGGTAGCCGAAAGTAGCGCGCTTGGTGTGGTGAGTAGCCTGGTTTCCCACGTGATAAAATACATACATGGACTTGGAGTCCTTGCTGGTAAAGACTAGCGGTTCAACTGTAAGAAGTCCTTCGCCTGACAAGGTGCCCAGTGTGACCATGAACTGATGGTGGTATTGCGGAACTATGTCGGTGTACAGAGACTCTGTGTAGTTAGGATCGTTTCTCAGACTTTGGACCATGGGATGGTCTGCAAGGTACACATACTCTGGGCTCAGATCTCTTTGCGCAAACTTGTGGCCTGTTCTGGGACCCGACTGTTTGACATATGCACCTGCCTGTTGGCCGGCGAAGTAAGCAACGGCGGCTGTTAGTATAAGCACGACCGATACTCGGCCGCGGTTTGATTTTGGAGGCCCGTTTGTAGTAGTGTGGTCTTCTTTTGACGTATTCTCATCTCTTGTATCAGTTTCCTTGTTTCGAGAATCTGTGCCCAACCTATTGTACAAAGCGGCTGTTGTGCTCAATTGGCGCGGTTTCGTGCGATACAAGTCAAGAGTTTTTGGAGGAAAGCGAATAGAATTGATCGAGAAATGCGCTCGGGTGCATCTTGAAGCAAACTGCCGAGTAGATCTCATGTGGTTCATGGCGCGTGCGTGCGTGGCTCAGGTGCTTCGCCGCATATACATATATACACATACAGCTTCACCAACAATATCAGCAGTGGCACCCGTTAATTTAATCGCCACATCAACCACCTCTCTCAATGCAAGTGTTGGTTACATACAAGACACGACAGATCAAAGTGCCGTGCACCCCAGGGACTATTATCAACGAAATCAAGATCAAGGCATGCACCACCCTCCAAGTCGATCCCGAGCTGTATGAGCTTAGAAAAGGCAAAAGTGTGCTAAACGGTGGACTTCCTTTCAGGCTAAGTAACATTGTTGCCAATGCAAAGCTGGAGCTGGTTCCTGCACGGAAAGGTACAACCAGCAAGAGCTCCAGTACATCCGCCAAGGTCAAATTGCATGTGGTGGACCTGCCCGGAGAGTACAGTGCAGCCCTGATTGGCGAATTCGACTCAAAGACCACACTATGGGGTGTGCTCACGTATTTTGAACAAAAGTCGGGTATCAATCTCACACATCGTACAACAGACCAAGGGTTCTACGAAATGCCGAGTGTCGACCTGCTGGGACGGGTGCTAGCACAACCGCGGGAATTGGACACAACAATCGGCCAACTGGGACTTCAGGGTGCGTCTGTACTCATCAAAGTCAGATTTGTGGCCACAAAACTCACTGCTGAAGATGTTGCTGCATCCATGAGTTCTGGCCAAGGAACGGAAGCAGCGCCAACCGCCGCCCAACTCTCACCAGCATATCAGCATGAACCCATAGTCCCTAACTCTGGAGATCAATCGACAATGACAACAACAACAACATCAACAACTGATAGACAAATCGAGCCAACTAACAACAACAACAACAACAGCAACAACACTAGCCGCTTTGCCCAACCCAGTGTCCACATAGCCGATGACGCTACCGACATTAGCATAAAAACTCTTCCTGCGTCTGGGTTCAACAGTGAATGCTCATCCACGAGTGACCTCACTACTGGTCTGGCATCATCACCTCCGCCAGTGCATGTCTACTTGCCGTCTTCTCAGGAACGCAGAGTTCCTGACTCGGGAGAAAACGGTGCTGAGATGTCCAAAGAACAATTTATACGGTACCAAACGCAGATTCGGAACATGGCAGATGGTGGACCCGCAGCAAAGGGACCTCTTCTGACCAAGAACCTGCGCGACAAAATGGACTCCGCTCAGCTTGAGCAGAAACAGAAGAAAATCACGCAATGCACGGTTCGCGTGCGTTTGCCCGATGGAACATGCGTGGAAACGGTGTTTTCGCCTTCGGATACCGGTGAGGCTATCATCTCTTTCATGCGATCCGCCATGGCAGACCCCAGCCTGAACTTTCGGCTTGTTGTTGTCAATCCCACCAGAAAGGAGATTCTACCACAAGAAAGGCTTTTCAAGGATATGGGATTTGGACAGCGGAACACTGTGCACTTTGAGCTTGTCAACAAGAGCCAAGCCTCGGCTTCGGCTATTCTTTTGCCGTCATTCCTCGCCAACGCCACTGACATTCGTGAGGCACCTGAAATTAAGAGAGACGAGGAGATGTATCGTAACGAAAGCTCGGAAGATTCAGGACTCAAGAAACCCAAATCGACCAAGCCGTTCACAGCCACGCCCAAGTGGCTGAAGCTGAGTAAAAAGTAATGGTACTAATCGAATGCAGTTAATCATCATATGCAGCTATTTACATGTCTTCTTTGACCAGATGGGCAATCTCTTCACAATCGATTTGAACACCCAGAGTGTCACCGACTTTCAGTGCAACAGTTTGCCACGGCACAGTCTGGCCCTCGTCCTGATCTGGGCGGTAGCCTTCACTGACAATAAGCTCCTGTTTAACAGGTTTGGCAAAGGTGTAGGTAGATCGCTTCTTGATCTTTTCCGCGAGTTGAATGACACTGATGGCCAAAATGCCTGGCGCCTGGATATTGTGGACCGTCTCCATGTAGCACAGAATAATGGCGGCGCCTTCAACGTCGCCGCTGAGCAGAGTTGCTTGAAGTGCATACTCATAGACGTTCAGCGACAGCCGGAACTGTTTGCTATTCACCATTGAACGGAACAACTTGCGAAGATCGGGGACTTGAACATACTCTTCAGTTGAAGAGTCAACTCGTGAGCTGGTCCGGAAATAATCCCGGATAATCAGCCAGAATGTTCGGAAATTGACGTGGCTCAACTCAATGTGATTCAGCTGAGCCACATTGTACACCTCAAATGCAGCTCCAAACTTCTTTTGTCGGTAATAATAATACAACAGCGTGTTTAGCGACGCTGGGTTGTGTTCAACCCCATGGCTATTCATTCGCTGTAGGATGTCGGTCACAAACTCTTGGTCTCGTCTTCGAGCCCCGTACTGGAGGAACAGAGCATACATGCTAGCGTTCGGTTTGGGGTAGCTTGCAGGCTCTTCAGAGGCTGGTTCGGAGGTGGTTGTTGATTTTTCATGAGCTCCTCCCATTTCCATCTTCGACAATACATCCAACGCCAGGTCCACCTTGTCTCTTGATAGGTAGGCACGCACAAGAGTGTTGAGGATTTGGGGTGTCAGCTCCACACCTCTGGCCACAAGTAGATCGAGCAGATCTCGGGCATTTTCGTACAGCTTAAGACCAGCGAGACCCCGCATCCAGGCAGAGTAGAACTGGGGATCCATGAGAACATCTGGATGAGACGCCACCAGCTGGCTCACAAACGTGTTGAGTTTGTCGTTGTTGGCCGCGACGGCCGAGCGCCTCTTTTCGCCGCGCAGTCGTGCCAGCTGGCGGCTCTGTTGTGGTTCAAACATGCGCTTGGTGGTAGCGTCAAAGACCCTCAGCATGTCGTCTTTGTCCGGGTTGATGTTGAGCTCCTCCTTCATTATGGTTAGTAATCGGGCACTGCTGTCCCATGCATTTGCCTGCAGACTGATGGACACGGCGTCCTGGACGTCTGCGAGGGTGATTGGTCTGACTCTGTTGAAGAGTTTGTCTGCAGCCTTTTGCGACAAATGGGGAGCCTTGGCGGCTATGGCGGCATGTGTGTCTCGTTTGGGTAGATACTTCCTCTTGGATGGGTTGTTTTCCGTGCCGCTTCCTTCAAATGCCGTGTCTTCATGCACCAACAGGTTCTTACTAGCGGCATCCAGAACTGAATCTATGAATTTGTCGGCCCAGTACTGGAACTGCGCCTGGTTCCCCATATGCATGTAGGCGTGTAGGAACCCCAACATCACGCGGGGCTGTATTGTTTGGAACTGGGCCTCCATCTCTTTTGCCAAGGACTCAGCCTTAGTCAAATGTAGCGCCTGTTGGTGATAGATGATTCCCACCTCGAGCCAGTAGATGGAGTTTGCCACATCAGGTTTGGACCGCCGTGACTCCCATAGTTCCAGGATCTGCTTTGAATGGCCCAGAAACGATTGGGCGTCGAAATACTCAACCTCATTAAACGGATCCATGCGGACCTTGTTGTACTTGTAGAGCATGTCACCGGCTAATTTGATGCACCGGTACCGTCTTCTTTGTCCTTGCTGAAGCTTCGCGAGCTCGAATATGCGTACAATCAGCCCAAATGGCGGCTCCACTTCTTCTTCTGGGCATTTGAGCAGGGAGAATTCGAGCACACTGCGCCAGAGATTTTTATCAAACTTTTGGTTCGACTCGAACTCGGCCAACGACAGCAAAACCTCCATGTTTTCACACACATTGAGGTACTCTTCTGCCGTGGCGCTTGTCTCCACTGACGTGTCGAGAACCAACTCGTCTTCGTCCTTGTCTTTGGCGACTTGTTGTTGCATAGCTTCGCTCTTGATCTCGGTTGATTTCAGCAGATCGTCCACCTGCTCTCGTCCTCTTTCACTAAGAATCGAACTGATTAGCTGCTGCTGATGCGGAGGAAGGTTTGGTAGCATTTCAATGAGTTTATCCATGTTCAGCATCGGCTGCTCTGGATTCTTCATGTCTTGGGACGCATCTGCGTGGGTTGTTGTTGGTCTTGCGCGATGAGAGGTCTTCAAGCGAGCAGCTCTGTCTGGCGGTCGAGCCTTGATTCTGGCCCGAGCAACCTGACCTAGCGCCCGGCTTAGTCTCGCTGGTGCCGATGGCATGCACTGTTCGATTGTTGATGTACCCTGTGTTGGGACAAATATATTCAGTGGGTCACTGAAAAGTATCACGGACTGTAATAAGACTGTAATAGTCAGTAAGCAAACAGAAATCATACATCTATGCAAATTAAATACATCAGCACTAGCGCTTCTTGGACTTGTGTTTCTTGCCCTCAAACCCGGCACGCTTCTGCAGCGCCTGCTTACGCTTCTTGCCTTTAACACCTTTGAGGTCCTTGTGTTTCTGGATATTCTCCTCTCTCTTGGAGATTCGGCGCTGGAGATCGTGCGCTTGCTTCTCTTTGCGGGCATTCCACTCCTTCTCGGACTTGTCCTTGCGTTTCTGCTTGGATTTGACTGCCTTTTTGAGCATGGTTTCGTCGTCACGCACCTTCTGGCCCTCACTGCTGAGAATCGCCCGACTCCACTGTGCGTTCTGCTCAATGGCTTTACGCTTCTCTTCATCCAGAGACGCAATCTTGGCCTTTTTGTGTTGTAAATGCTTGAGCTGTCCCACAACGTCTCGTTGCTTGAGTCCCTTTCGGTCCTGGACACTGCCTATATCGCTGCCGGTCTTTTGCCCGTTGGCAAATTGGATCTGGTTAAACACAAGACCGCGTGCGCTCTTTTTGTCAGTGCTGTCAATCTCGTCAACGTCAGCCTCCTCCTCGTTTTCGTCGTCGTCCTCTTCGGCTTCTCTCTTCCTCTTTTCAGCTCGCCTTGCTTTTGCTGCCTCTTGCCGCTTCTTGCGAGCCTCCAGAATAGCTTCTCTATTAGCAGGGGCTCCGGGTGCTCCAGACCCAGGTGCCTTGCGTTTGGCTCGTAACTCTTGGATTTTGGACGAAAGCTTGGCTCGGAGTTCCTGGATTCCTTCGGCTTTGTTCTTGGTTTTGTTAGATTCGTCAGATTCTTGTTCGTCTGTGACAATCTCCTCTGGGACAGGTGCAGATGGCTGATTCTTGGGTATTTGGGGTTTTTCCTGCTTGGGCTTCTCAGGAGCGGCATGTTGCCGCTCTGACTCTGATGCTTTCGATGTACTTGCAGCCCGTGGATGCTCCTCAGACTGCGGCTCGCCAACGGGGTTTCCCATGTCGTCAAACTCCATCACAACTTCATTGTCGCTGTCGCTGTCGCTGTCGTTGTCGTTGTTGTCGCTTTCTTCGTTCTTGTCATTTTCTTTTTCCGCATCTTGCTGCCTCTTGTTTTGCTCCTCAAGCGCAGAGCCGTTCCGATCGCTTTCAAACTTGGCCCTTTTGTGGGCTTTTCGTTCGGCGGCGGCCAGTTGCTGTTGTTTCTTGGTCTTCTTTTTTCCCTTGTTTTTCCATTGGTTGCTTGATTCGTCGTTATAGTAATGCTTCGCTGGAATCAGTGACAATAGCCCCGAAAACGAGTCGGCATGGCTCGCCAACCTCTCTTCTAGGGTCTTACTCATTGTTTTCTTCTACTCTGCTTGAGGATGTGAAATTATATTTTCGCCGTCAGCCTTTCGGTGCTGCCCTAACCTTGTGATTCAACAGACTTGATCTGAGAGCCATTCCCCAGCTCTTTACATAGCATGAGCCAACAAGACAGCAAGACCATCAAATACATTTACTAAACTTTTAACGACGAGGAACAGGGGTATTGGTGGCATTGCCACGAACTCGATATTGCCAGTAGAATCCGAAACAGCGGCCCTCAGTTCGACCAAAAAAAAGTAGCTCACGGACTCTTCGAGATCAGCTAGCTTTGCCATTTCAGTAGGCTCCGTAGTAATGCACAAGCGATCCTCAGGGCCACGCAATAGGAGTATCTTTCTCCCTTAGTTCTATATGAGCTCTGTCACTGACTTGCTCTCAGTTGGAATCCATGAACGATGTAGTTGAAAGTAGAAGCATCACCTACTTTTATATACACTAGAATCGAGGAACGCAGGTACGTACTAAAGGAGATGCCGGTCATGTAGCCCCTCAATGTAGTGACCAAACGGCATGCCCCGCCTTGCATCGGACCAGCCACCCACCAGAGCAACCTCCGCCTCCTATATAATGCAGTACGCCATCACTGCAGTACAACTCGTGGTCTTGGGTAGGGCAAAAATGGCTCACTCTAGCTGTTCAATACGCGCTGCTCAGACTCTAGGCGAGCACACCCATACAGAGACTGATGAGACAATCAAGAATCTGAGCCCGGAAGCAAATGAGATCGTTAACAACGTGGTATGCTGGGGGTCACTTGCCGTCGGTAGGTGCTCAACCGTCCTGGAATTGGCATAGCCGTTGGTAGGCAGCTGCGTGGGTCAACACCGCTTGTCAAACTACTCACATGTTCCACTCTGAGGCATAGGTTGCATGTAACCAAGTTAAATGGCCACATTCTTCACTTTCCAGCTGATGGTTTCTAGCTGCTATGCCGCCACGCATAAGTGCATCATCGAGCAAGCTGTTTCAGGTTGGTGGTGGTTGGGAGGTTTTGAGAGCCTCGCAACAGGGGGTTGACACAAAACAAACAAACCACTACCGACTCGTCTCATTTTCGGCTACGACCGAACTATCGAGAAACAGCACAGGCTTGCTCATCGCAACAAAGGAATGTGACTGGAGCAGCAAGCACGTGGCATCCCTGGCCCCTATTCTGTCTCTATTGATCGACAAAGAAGGACAGCAAAGTTCCTGACTGCTCATTGAGATTTGCAGCTGAAACAATTGCCACGACTTAGTGGTCAGGGATCCCGGCCGGAAAGAACGTCGTGCCAGGTTTTTCTAATCAAAATTCAAAGCGGTTTTGTTCCCCACACCCAACTAGCCGCTGATTTGTTCGTGCCATCGAAAGATATGTAACAGGGTCCTTATGGTGGGAGAACAAGTCGAATCACTCAACTATGGCCGCAACATTGCCTCTTGTGGCTCTTTTCGTGGTGCCAGGATCGGATTCAATCGACTTTTACAAAAGGAACTATCACTGGAACTCATCTAGACATTGCTTGAGTTTACTCATTCTACAGACCTCTACAACTGGCTGCAATAATCCTCTATCGTCAAGACAATATCGCGGAATGGCATAGATGCACACATGTGTGATATCGACAGCGACCTTTCATATATGAACATGACTACAGAACTACGTGGGGACAAATGTTGTCTAGAGGGTTTGATGTGTGCAACAGCGTCGAGTGTGCGGGAAAAATATTGTCCAGAGGGTTTTATGTGCGCAAACAGCGTCGTGTGGGGAAATTATGTCCACAGAGCTTATTGTGGTGCCTAAATGACAAGCGTGGTATGCTTGAAGAGAACGTTGCGAGTATGCTAAAATTTGTCAGATTTGCATGAACCTTATTAATACTGCGTGGGGGTGGGAGGCCCTACCCTGGACCCGACCAATCTATGAGAACCATTTAACCCTGCGATCTTGCTGTCTGCATGTATACGATTCACGATTACAACTGAGATTCGCGCCTAGTAAGACATGCTCTTGCTGGCCTCACGTCACTAAAGACCATCGACTGAAAATACCCACAAAATCGGGCATGGAAGACCCAGGTGGCGAACGTCTGGTCAAGAGATGCGCAGTAGCAGCAGTCTGCTCCTCGGGAGCAGTGGTCTGCAGATGTCGACGACGATGACGGCCAACACGGGATCGTTGGCCGCAAGGAGACGAAGATGTGCCTCCTCCATGTCAACACCACCTGTTTGAGGTACTTGCGGCGAGTTGACCCGCCCGCGTCTCGTGTCTATAATATCCCGTGGAGCTCATTTGTGCTTCCGCTGCTGCTGCTGACGGTCTCCGCGTGGGTCCGCTTTTTCTCCTCTCTTGCAACTGTGGCACCTGTCGATGCGACCGCGGAACCCGCTGAACCCGCTAGAGCTCATTGGCAAATGGCGAGAGCGCCTGCACGGTTTGTTGTCCAAAGCTGAACTAGGGCTCGACTGGGGCATGGACTGCTCGGCGCTGTCTCTGCTGTGAAACATGTCCAAGTCTCTGCCGTAGTCGATCTAATCATTAACCATTGGCGATGGGGCGAAACAGCTTTGGTGGCGTTGATGTCTCCAGCTAGTGCCAAAGCTCTTTATGACTAGACGCTTGCAAATCGGAGACATTGTGCATCGTTACATCCTCAGACTCACGTTGCTGGTCCGCGCCACTGACATGCTGCGACTGATCGCGAGCAGAACTGGACCTGCGGGTGGGGCGTTCGTTCGGGTCACCATTGGTTGAGTGTGTGTCCTGCAGAACAAGCTGCCCATCCGGCCCCACCACAATGTTGTCGACTACCTTAGTATGAACTACAGTCTGCTTGCGCCCGAATAAATTTTTAGTAATACGTTTCCCAGACCACACGGATCCCCGGGTGTAGGCCACGAAGCAGTTCGATGGCCGCAGCTTTGCGGTTACGAGCATCATCCATTGCCCGCTGACGCACATCAATCTTATGCAGCTTGCCAGGACGTTGCGCAAATATCAGTTCATGGAGGTCTCCGTACGCCAAAGAATGCTACTGCGAGTGCACCTTGAGTGATTTGACGTTTACCATTCCAAGTGCCACCAGCCGCCGACAGGCTATGTCCCGTATATTGTGGAATTCGGCCACTTCAACGGTTGGAGTGGCTGTTCGTTGACATCCACTGGATGGTTGGGATGAAGCTCAGCATATGGACTCATGAGGCCGATATCGCGGAGCGTGGCAGCTTTGGGCAAAACCACGTGCATCTGGATTCTGTCACCAGGGGAGATTCCTTCACCGAAAATCTCTAGTGTACGCAGGCGTCGGCACCGCGACAAGTCAAGTATCTGCGGAGGCGAATCCCTCAAGCTTGAGCCGAAGCGATCCCTGATGTGGAGTGTGGTGAGGCATTCGGGCAATCTTTCACAGAGACCCTGGAACTTCTCAGCTCTGAGTTGCTAACAAACCGTGAATCGATTCAATTTGCCCTCGCATCCGATGAGGACAACCCCAGTCAACCTCCAAACGTCAATGGTACTGGCGATGCCCGTGCCAACGCCGCCAACACTTCCATTGATGGCGGTTCCAGTCCTGCCGTTACCAACGACAACCCGTCAGCCAACATCCAGCAGTCTGATGGAATCAGCAAGCTTCCTTACGAGCTTGTGGAAATGATCCTCCTAAGTGCTGTGCCACCTCTTACGCGGCCCGAAACCTGCAGGACTATCCAAACCGCGCGGGGTAAGAAGGTTATGCAGCTGCGTAGCGTATGCAGAGCGTGGCGGCGTTTAGTAGACAACCAGCACCAGTTCTGGCCGAAGCACAAATACGACATCTACAGAATGAAGGTCAATCTGTGGAGAAAGGCACCTGCATGCATTTGGCGACACATATCTTTCAGGCTCTACGTGCTACCACAACAAGCTCAGCGACTTCCTCGACTTCCTGGTAGACACAGCGATCAATAAGCACGGATTGAGGGACCTGGAGCTATCAGGTCTTAGCCTATGCAGCCTCCGCAAGGTTGTGTTTCGTCACGGGTGGGAAACGCTAGAGAGGCTCGAACTAACTGGCGTCGACGCCGGTTACTTTCGTTCAGAGTTGCCAATGGATGAGCGCGAGAAACGAAGACGATCACAATTTGCAGGAAATGCAGAAGCACCGTATCCTGAAACTGTTGGCCATGTAACAGGCAACCGGGCTTGCAGGGGAAAGATAAGGGAAATGCATCGCCGCATTGGGTTCATGGGGGATTGGTGTTAGCTCAGAACCCGGGGCAGTGCGAGTAGCGGGCCCTCGAACGTCGCGATGATTGACTCTGCTGGTCTTGCTGAGAACCTGGCGTTGGCCCACGATAATTAGGTCATCATCATCATCGGAGCCGGAAGACGACTGGCGAGAACTCGATGCAACGCCTCCTGGGGGCGTCGGAGGCCGAATGGGGTGAATGGGTGCGGAGACGCGAGGGCGCTTTTCGCGACGCGATCTATCTCTGGCGGAAAGCATGGTTGGGGAGCGCGACTTGTTAGTGTTTGGAAATCAATTTCGATGCGCCGTGACTGGAAGTTGGCCACTTGCCGTTTGTGTATGGATATCTGGGGCGTAGATCAGGTAAACAACAGGTTGAGCTGTGCGTGTGGAAGGAAGAAGTAGCTTGGGGTGTCTTGTCAAGAACAGGTGGGTAAGGTTTAGCCATAAACAAAACACAAACGCCACAGAACAAACTTTGAGCGACGTGCGCACCAACATAACCGTGCGCAAACGCAGGATCGGGACCCTGCTTCACGGTGAAACTGCGGGGAACGCAAGGGTCCAAACGTTTGTGTGTGGGGTAGTAACTGTGGGCAACTATTGGTATGGACGAACCTTTTCCTGTCAGCAGCCATCTCTGAAGACAAAGCTACGCCAAGATGTGGCAAGAGGCAAAGAAGAGGACAGAGGAAGAAGACACAGGAGAACTTTGAAGACTAAAGTGAGCACAAGACTTCATGTGAACAGTCTTGAGGGATCAATGGCCCTGCTGGTTCTCGTTGTGGCTTCATTTAGTGCACACTTTTGACCTCGGCTATCAACGGCACATGACCAAAAAGATATCGTATTCATATTGAAAATATATAGTTTACTGCATGCAGTATGTGATCACCATTTCTGTGCATATCGCGAAAAGTCAAGCTTGACTGACTGTAAGGCACCACAGAAGCAACATATAAACATATTCAAGCCTAATATTAGTATATATAAAACCTATGCGCTAGATGTTAAAGGGTTACTAGCGCATCACAAATAAAAAAGATGTGTGGGAGGCTTACCGGCGTCTGCGTGTGGCCCTGCGGGCGCGGTTGCCCTGGCCTGCGCCACTGGTCGACGAAGTTGTACTGCCCTGTGGGTTGTTGTCGTTGGCAACAGACGTCATCGATGACAAGGGAGGAGCAGTAGCCTGGCGTTCTCCACCGTGCTGGCCAACAGCGTGCGAGGTCGAGGCCGCGCTGCTGGTACCAGCCCCGTGCGGCCGAGCTTCCTGGGCGAGCATGGTCAGGTATCGTTGCTTCCATTCTTCCCCCAATTCGCCATTGAGCCATCTTCTGGAGAGTTTGATGGCCCTCTCCTGACTAAAGCTGGCAGCGAGTTGATTCACCCAACGCTGTGCCGGGTCATCCTCAGTGGGCCGCACAATCTCACGATCGGTGGTGGCATGCTCATCCTGCGGTGCCGGAACGTCATCTACTGCGGTCACAGGCTGCACATCATCATCAGGGTCGCCATTGATCTCCGCAGCGATTCCATTCGCAATCGCCTCCGAGAATCGAGGAAAGAAATGAATCAGCAGCGCAGGAATGACAAGGCAAACGTAGAAAATCGTCAGGGTTGCTTGAGGGACTCTGGCTAGGATGGAGTCGGTTGGAATCGCTAATAACAAAACGAGGATGCCAAGTCCTAGAATGTGGAGGCCCAAATGAAAACGCTCGTTGAGGACATCAGTGTGGTGAAGGTAAGAAACGCGTCGCAGGGCCCAGCAGCCGCCTTGTATACACTGGCAGGCTGGGTTCCTTGTTGTGCCCAAATAGGCTAGGCTGGTGGCCGTTGTTTGGTTTCAGTCGCGGGTTTATTGGCTGGATAGAACGATCTGGTCTTGAATCTCATGTGGGCACTGCGGGTTGCATGATGGCTTGCGCTGGCCAATTGGAGAGGGTCAATCGCACCCTGGGCAATATAGCGCCATTGAATAACATCCAATATGAAAAGAGAACGAGATTCAGATATGAGAAGTAAGACTAAGGCACCCCTAGGGCAGGACGGGGCAGAGACCCTGGCCCTGGTTTCCTTAGCGTTGAGATCAAGCCAACCGAGTAAGCAGCAGCCCCTTTACCAAAGCTTGCGGGTTCCGATTTCCACCAGCTGCCGTTACTGTCACCTTCCTCCACGTTTGCGATCATCTAAGAAAACTGTCAGCGCATGAATTCAGCAAACTTTGGAACGAGTCTTCCTGGTCTGGGAGGAGGCTGAAGGTTTAGGGTGGAGGGTAGGAGTGAGCCGGCCACCGGCGGATCTCTTATACTCCGCAACCATGACCGATAAGAACGAGAATGGTGATGAGCTAGCAATTAAGATCACTGACGAAACAGAACAGACTACCGAGTCCCCCAAGAATGTCTCTCAAGATGCTCAATTGAGTAAGGATGGCACCAAACTGGAGACTGGTGCCGAGACAAAGGCAGGGAAGGAGGCAGAGAAGGCGACTGTGCAAGAGGCAGAGAAGGAGACTGTGAAAGACGCAGAGAAGGATGCAGAGAAGAAGGAAGAGAAAGAAAATACACCATGCGCCACCACATCTAGTGCAACAAAAGATCAGCCTCCAGTGCCACCACCAAAAGATGACAACCCTCCTCCACCTCCCCCAAGACCAGTGTCCCCATTCACTCAGGCCATGAACACTCTACAGGAGGCATTCCCTGGTGTGGAGAAGAACGTGGTGAGGGCTATTATTGTGGCATCTACTGGCAACATGGACCTTGCGTTCAATGGAATGCTGGCCCTCAGTGACGACACATTTAAGCCGGACAATATCTTTTTCGACTCGGCTGCCAGAGGTGCCGGTGGTAGGCAGACCACCCCGGGGCTGCCGCCACGTCCTGGGTCTGCTGGACAGCAGAGACGGCAGATTGAGGAAGACGAGGCTCTAGCGAGGAAACTGGCGAGAGAGTACGACAGACGAGCGCAGCACTCGAGACCCAGCCGCAGCTCATACCACCGCCCCGAGGGAGGAAGATACTCGGGAACCAACTATTCGGGAAGATACGACGACGACCGTCCAGCTGAGCCAGAGCGGTCGTTCTTTGACGATGATTTGCCAGAAATCAAAGACTCGCTCCAGAAGGGATTCGAAGAGACCAAAGAAAAGGTGTCGTCGTGGATGACTAGCCTCCGTAAGAGAATCGATGGAGACGGAAACCAGCAGGGCGGGGGATTCTTTGGGAACAGCAACAGAAGCAGCGGCAGTGGGGTTGGTGGTGGACGCATGTCGCCTAATCGCAGAGACACTCCCACGGGCAGCGAGGGAAGAAGGATGTACGACTACGACCACGAGGAGATTGGAGACGACTTCCAGGGTATCAGACTAAAGGATGAGTCAGATTACGACCCTCCACGAATGCCCCCTCGAAACGGTAACAACAGAAGCTCTGGTGGACTCAGTGCACCCAACCGCCCGCGTGCGGTGAGTGCACTGGGAGATGAACCAGATTCACCACCTTCGTCTGCAGCAGCATCAGGAAACAAGCCTGGACAAGGCAAAACCCCCAAATGGGAGCCTCTGAGCTCCGTGCCACCAGAGCCCACAGACAAAGACCCTTTCTTCATTGGCGATAGCGACGAAGATGACGACGACGCCAAGAAGTAGCAAAGAAAAAACAATATATTTCTGTTTATTGAACTAATAAATGACAGGGTATAATCAGACATTGCACGGCTACATTTTGTTTTTGAGTTCGCGCAGACGGCTCATGACGCTGACACGGTCGTGCTCGTTGACGGCTTTCTTGATGGCCTCGGCGTCAATGAGCATGAACGGGTTGTACTTCTTCTCGTCGCCGATGGTGAACTTGCCACAGGTCTGTTCGTGCGTATCGGCGTACTCCGACAGCTTCCGCAGGTGATCGTTGTGTATAATGGTCTTTGCAAACTTGACGTTGCTCCTGGTGTACTCGTGTCCCGGGTACACCTTTGTGTTGTCTGGCAGCTTTGCCAGCACCTCTGTCAGAGCCTTGGCCATCTCCTCTGCGGTTCCCTCAAAAAAG
This sequence comes from Trichomonascaceae sp. Y4102, assembly GCA_023628915.1. Lineage (NCBI taxonomy): Eukaryota > Fungi > Ascomycota > Dipodascomycetes > Dipodascales > Trichomonascaceae > Trichomonascaceae sp. Y4102. Next base: position 75,469 of record JAMAJT010000022.1, on the reverse strand, counting down.
CGGCCGCAACCTGCAATAAATAGAGTATCTCCGGTGAATACAGCCCGCTGGCCCGACTTCTTGTCGACCATGTAGAAGCAGATAGAGTCCTGGGTGTGGCAGGGCGTGTGCAGGGCCTCGACCTCAATGTCGATGCCAATGTCGAACTTCTCGCCGTGTTTGGGAGTCTCAGTGACGTAGGCACAGTCCTTGCCGCCAATACATGTCTTGAGGTTAAAGTGCTGCAGCAGCTGCTTGTTGCCTCCAGCATGGTCATAGTGGTGGTGTGTGTTGATAATGGAGGTGAGGTTGACCTTGCTTTCCCCGGTCTGGTTGATGTAACGCTCGACCTCGGGAATGACCTCGCTGGGTTCTGCGGGGTCAATGAGCGCCGCCTCCTTGCTGGTGTCGTCAATCACGAGGTAGGCGTAGTTGTCGCCCTGGCCCCAGCGCATCTGGATCGGGACAATGTGCATGTTGCGGAGTTGTTGTTGCCAGTTTACGTGGTGGGGGAAGATTTGGTGTCGAAGGAAGGATGGAACACAGCGAAATGGCGTCACTCGGCTGGCAATGGTCAACGGTGAGCGACAAACGCTAAACATGAGCACCGCCGCGCGCGCGGGCGGTGTGCCATTAATTACACCGTCAACACTGAGACACAGTGTTGATTAGTGGTATGTCTGCGGCGACTGGGTTCGGGCAGCAGAGACAACACCAAGCGGGAAGGATTGCCCGGGACTGCCATTGGACAGGACATTTTTCATTAAAAACATCTAGTTCCATTGAAAGAAAAGTATGTACATCTATTGCGGGCAGTTGCTCCAGTTAGTGGTACTATAGCTAGTTGTACCCACTGTCAACGTTGACAACGGTTCCAGTCACTTGCTTGGATGTAGCCAGATACAAGGCCGCATTGGCGACCTCAGCCGGATCCACAATTCCCAGAGGTGCCCTCTCCTTGAAATGAGTCTGGAATTCAGAGCTGGACGCGCGTCCCATGGGTGTATCTGCCAGTCCTACACTGAGGCAGTTGACATTGATTGACAGCGGTGCCAATTCTGTCGCCAACGCTCGAGAGAACCCCTCAACCCCGCTCTTGGACGCACTGTATATACTGGACCCAGCTTGTCCGCGGTGGGCCAGAATTGACGAGAAGTTGATGATGTGTCTGACCTCGCCGTCAGTGGTCTTGCGAGCCATCATGGATCGGGTAAACGCTTTGCACAGCAGAATCGTGCCAATCAAGTTGGTTCCAATGATCTCGTCGATTGTGCTGATGGGTGTTCTTGCGAGAAACGACGATTGCGACATACCGGCGCAATTGAGGACGATATCTGTGTCCGCCATCCTAAGACCCGTGCTGCTCTCAAACGCCTTATTGGGAAACGCAGCTGGAGGGTTGCTGTACACACTGTGAGCGAACCCCGCGTGGTACCCACTCTTCTCCGATGGAAGTTCCTCGACAGTTTTTGACACAAGGGAGGGATCCCGTGCAATGACGTATATCCGTGCACCTTCTTGGGCAAACCTCTGCGCTACAGCCCGGCCAAGGCCCTTGGTCGCTCCAGTAATCACACAGTGTTTTCCTGCCAACATCTTGGCATGTTGGTATGGGTATGGTGTCCGTGCTGGGATAATCCTCATCAACCGCATCACCACACGTTATGTACCAACAACGTCAGGCATAAACAATTGTTCCTAAAAAAACAAACGAAAAACAAAGGTCTATTATCACTGACGAATCACACCAAACATGCTCTGCATAACCCCAGATTCGCCCACATAACAATAGACGCCCTAGCCCTCTTGGCAGCTATAACCAGGTACAATAATGTCCTCGAGGCGATATAAATGGATAGACGCATCCGTTCAATTCACACTGTCACATGTTTGCGTTTCTGCCTGACTACCGCAAAATCGTCGCAAGGGGTGCCAGCCCTTTGGCCGTACCCACGATCATGGCCTTCTCAGGAACATACCTGTATCCGTTCCAGGGCATCTCATATTTCCTCACGCACCCTACGCTGTGGTCGTGGTTTGCCGCAGTAATCATGCCGGAGCTGATTCTGTTTTTCGTGATGTACATTCTGTTCTACGTGTTTCTGTACCCTCCCCAGGCGGTACTCGCGCTCTTCTTCAATGGACCAACTGGAATTGTGACTGCGTGGATTGCCATTCTTCATGAGAGTACGGTTGCTGCTCATTTGCTTGCTGAGGCAAAGATCCTGCCGAAACCACTCCGTGGTGTATTCGACGCTGTTCTGTCAAGTGAGGGCCTCGACACCCTAGTTGTCAGAGGCAAGCTCATGAAGATCAACAGCCCAACGTTTATGTCACGGGTCAAGCTCAGCCTCAAGACTGCACCACGCAATCTTTTATTCCCGGCATGGATGCTGCAATGTTCCATCAAAGTGGCTCTACACTTTCTCCCGGTCTTTGGTCCCGTTCTGCTGGTGCTAATGGACGGCCCGAAACATGCGCGAAGGTGCCACCGTCGCTACTTTGAGCTCAAGGGATTTGACCAGAACCAGGAAGAACAGTACGTTCATGACAGAAGGGGCCAGTATCTGGGATTCGGAATGGTCTCTGCTGCACTCGAGTCTCTCCCTGGAATCGGGCTCTTCTTTGCGTTCACCAATACTACTGCTGCAGCTTTGTGGGCGGCCCAGAGTGAGAGACGTACTGTATCTGCTACTCGCCAACTGGGATCCAGACCCATGGCTGCCGCTGTGGCGGCAGCAAAGGCTACTCAATCTACTCAAACTCAACCGACTCAAACTCAGCCTACTCAAACTCGACCCCACAATTCGCGACCTGTTGCCATCAGATCTTCTTCTACCCGATCGTTTGCAGAATCCATGGCCAGCATGGTACCTTCAGTCAGCCAAGTGATTGATCGTGTACGACCGGAATCCGCAGCACCCGTTGGTACAATCACAACGTCGATGAGAACAAGACCCAACCCGTTACAGCCCGTCATCCCCAGTTCTGCGCTGCGGTAACTACTAATACATCGTTTTCATAACTAGACAAGACACACAGAGTCGATGCACCCAAATCCAGCAGCAACCCCTCCTTCGTTGCTGGCCTGTAGCTTGGTACGCAGTAGCCACCCACTCACTTCGTTGCTCAGGCAAACTTTGTCCTTGTTGTCCCATATCACCGTGCCAAAGACGCCAAGCTCGGAGATGATTGGACCGGCGTAGACATTTCCTCTCCTGATAATACGATTGTGTTGTTCTCTGGGGTGGATTAGCTCCATCAAAATGTATGCAGCCCACTGGGGCTCGGGTATCGACTGCAGGAACGCAGGAATGTCCTCCTTGTACACATTGTTTCCTCCACCCTCGCGCTGCGGCTTGAGCACGTACTTGTGGGGCTCCTTGAATGCCATTCTCTTTGCCTTCTGGCCCTCTTTCGAGCTGTCGAGCGGGTATATATTGACCATGGTGGACATGATCTTCTTGAGCATCGATGGGCTGGACTCGTCCAGGAGACTCTGAACAAGGCGTTCGTCACAGAGCAGTTGCTGAATTTTCTTGGCCCCGCTAAGCTGGGTGATTACAGAGGGACACTTGATGGCATGACTCTGCTCCAAAAACAGGCGCGTGTCCCACTCATGTTGCGTGGGGTAGTCATCGGGAGCGTACCCGCTTCGATAGTACACAACGGAAATCTCGGCACCAGTAGGTTTGTACTGCAAAATGTTTCTGAGATGGGGGTGTTTCTGAGCGCGAGCCCGCGACGGCGAGTCTCCCTGCGACGAAAAATCCTGCGAGCCAAGCGTCGAGCCCGTGCTTGAGCTCGCCAGGTTATTTGTAGCGTTGACGTTAGATCTCGAGTACATTTGCGAGTTTTGCAGATTGGTTTGGGCTGCTCCCGCGGAACTGGAGCGTGCGCCGGGCTGCTCTGCCTCAATGTGCGCCAGCACCTGGTCAACTTCGGCAAGTGTGGCCCTGTAGGATACGAGATTGTACGTATTGAAGAGCTCATACTCGAGCAATCGCTGGTCCAGTGCGTTTTTCTCCCCTGGTTGCACTACAAATAGTACTGCGGTGCAGGGCGACTGACTTAGCTCATGGCGGCTAGTCCGTATGTAGTGCTGGTTCATGGTAGCAATTCCCTTGGCCAGGTCCTGAAGAGCAGGACTGATTGGTACGGAGTCCTGGTCGAACGCAATTCCATAGTTGTTGGACTTGATGAGAAAGTTGTGCAGCTCTGAAGCTTTGGACGAAAGTCCGCCAAATGATACACTGACGGTATTGAACTCGACCTGCTTGATTGCCGCCTCCAGTTCGCCTTGCTTATTCTCTCGTTCGTCAACAATGTAATCAGATCGAAACAGACCAGCCTGCACATGCTGAGTAATCCCGTACTCGGCTACGCGATGGTGTATGTCCAGCAGCTTGCCAGTGAAATCGGGGTCGAATTGAGCCAACTGCTTCAGCTGATCGAGCAACCAGACTTCATTGTGGCTCACAATGTTCATGTATATGCCATTGAACGGCTGCTGTACTTGGAGTGCTCGCTGAAACCCATGTCGAGGAAACGGAGTGGGGTGCATAGTTACCGGCGCAGGGACAGCCAGGCTGTCTTCCTTATCGTTGTCGAGCATGACAAACCCATTGCCATACGACCAATCGCGGATCTCCGCCGCCAATTGGCGCTCTTTCTCAGGACTCAAATCTGGTGGATAAAGCATGAGAGAGTGAGTGACGTCTGCCTGCCCCACTCTGTGCGGCTTTCTCCACTACTTACACCTCCGCTATGGGCTACCTCAAAAATATATTAGTTATAGCTCCATGACAGACAAGACAAATGGCTTGTAGTCCATGTCAACCAGAGCACCATACTCGCTGAGGTCATTGTCATTCTTGATGCGACCCCGCTTGTCCTTCTCAAACGCGCGTCCACCAAGGTATCCAAACTTCTTGATGAGAGCCTTGACAATGGTGGCCTCTGCGCTCGAAGTTTTGCAGCTCAAAACATTGCATAAGAAGTCTGGGGGAAGGCCGTAGCGCAGAACCGACTCGACAAACACTTTAGTGGCTTTGAGGTGAGCCCATGCCTGGATAATGTCGGAATACGCAGTGCGTGACATCCGCACGGTATCTGCATAGAGTCTGCGCTCTGTACTGGCTGCCTCCGAATGCTCTTTCTTCATTGACGAGAGAGCAGAGTCGTCGTATTTGAATTCGCGTGGAGTCCACTTTTGGTCTCTGCACTTTGCCACCAGTTCACCTTGGTACTTCTTGAAGACCGTCACACCAAAGAGACTAAATTCACTGTCCTCGGCAATCTGGCGCGCACTCCGTGGAACCACCATGGGCACGAGTGTCTCGTAGCTATTCTTGAACTCCTTGATCTGCTGTTTGGGTACAGCCACCAGCACTGTTGTGAGATATTCAGAGTCGAGCACAATGTCGTTGCGCGTGACCACATCGTGTAGTGACTTGACGCTGAGGTTGCCGGTTTGTCTGCGGTCCACGGCTGACAGATTGGACTTGGCCGCACCCCATTGCTGAAACAAGTTGCGGGCGTCTCCGTCAAGGTTGAAGATCTCCTGGGAGAGCGTGTTAACAAGCTCGCCAATGGGCTTATCTGGTCGGTACCGCGAGGCATTCCAGTTGAAAGAAAACATGTATGCTTCTGCCGTAGGTCTATCTGCGACTCGTTTTGACGCTGCGATCTGAGCGTTCTTTGTGTTTGACGAGGACGCGGACGAGGTGGGTCTGCCACTACCCGAACCAGTGCCGGAACCGCTGCCGTCGTACAAAGATTCTATCATTTCGTCGAGCTTGTGAACAATGCCCTGTATTTGGTTGTCAATGCGAGTCAAGTCTTCGCTCTGCTGCACCAGGTTGTCGAGGGTGCCGATTTTGAGGTTGGGAAGGATGAAATGGCCCAATTGATTGGCGTCGAGGTCCAAGTGGGACCTGAGCCATTCGTCCAGCTGCGATTGCGGTTCTCCCCCGCTTGGGGCGGCGCTTGTCGGTAGTGACAAGAGGAGGAGATTAGGCATGTTTGGCGGGTCTGTGTGTGTTGGGTACGTGTATATATGCCTGATGAACAGTGTGGAGTTGACTGTGGACTCGGTCGCCGCATGCAAGATGCTGAGGTTTAAAAGCAATAATACAATCTCTCCTCGGAAGAAATTAGTGTAATTACAAATCCATATACCGATTAGAAGAAAAAAAATCGTATTTTTGGAACAGTGGACAGCACCAGCGGCAAGATCTCTTGCTGGATTCAAATAGAAAAAGATGATGATGTTAGTAAGCAATAAAAGAGAACCAAAAATGGCAAGTGAATATCTCGCATGCTGTATTGCATTGTAGCGGTTGAAATGGAAGACAATTCGAACAGAAGCAATATATAGATGGCTGCTTGCCTCTGCTATGAGGCTCACGGCCGTGACCCCCAGTCACGTGAAGATGTTACACTGCATGGTGACGCCAAACTCGAGATTTACGCGATAAACGCTACATCGCGTGTCTGCTCTAATGATTGCCCGCTTTGGCTCTTTTCTCAGCTCATGTGTGGTATCAAGCTGTACTCGACACTCAGAACTCTGTACCGTGTGAAAAGTTGACCGTTATGCTGCCCAAGAAGGGCCAGGCAAATATTAGTAGTAGATAGAATATGCCAATCACGATCAATAGTGTCTCGTTTTGAATCCGATATGACACATCGCATCGCAATCGATGGCGATGTAGTAGCGTATTATTTAGGTAATGCCGCAAAGTTTGCTGAATTCACGCGTTGACAGTTTGCCTGACAAGCCTTTTCAGATCATCGCAAACGTGGAGGAAGGTGACCTGAGGACAGTAACGGTAGCTGGTGGAAATCGGAACCCGCAAGTTTTGGTAAAAGGGCTGCTGGTTTGGCACCAACTCGGTTGGCTTGATCTCAACGCTAAGGAATCCAGTTAGGCAGGCAGGGCCAGGGTCTATGCCCCGTCCTGCCCTAGGGGCGAGCCCTTGTCTTACTTCTCATATCTGAATCTCGTTCTCTTTTCATATTGGATGTTATTCAATGGCGCTATATTGTCCAGGGTGCGATTGACCCTCTCCAATTGGCCAGCGCAAGCCATCATGCAACCCGCAGTGCCCACATGAGATTCAAGACCAGAACGTTCTATCCAGCCAACAAACCCGCGACTGAAACCAAACAACGGCCACCAGCCTAGCCTACAACAAGGAACCCAGCCTGCCAGTGCATATAAGGCGGCTGCTGGGCCCTGCGACGCGTTTCTTACCTTCACCACACTGATGTCCTTCAACGAGCGTTTTCATTTGGGCCTCCACATTCTAGGACTTGGCATCCTCGTTTTGCTGTTAGCAATTCCAACCGACTCCATCCTAGCCAGAGTCCCTCAAGCAACCCTGACGATTTTCTATGTTTGCCTTGTCACTCCTGCGCTGCTGATTCATTTCTTTCCTCGATTCTCGGAGGCGATTGCCCCTGGGCGCAACATCACACAGGTGGCTGATGACGCTGCCGGCCAGCACCAGCTGATGTTGCCGGCACTGCAGGCCACAGTGAACCAGCACACCGCAGATGTGGCTGCTGATGCCGCTCAGCAGGAGAGCGACGAATTTGATCCTTCCGATAACTTTTCTACTGGCGATATCGAGCTCCTGGTAAGTGAGCCTGTTCTTGGTGAACGAGGACTAGAGTTCCGCACTACCCTCCTGGTCACGCTTTTTCGACTCGGATGCAAGTCCAATTTGGTGCTGGGTACTGATCAGCGGGAGGGGCTTTCACCCGGCGAGTGTTTGAACCGAATCTTGTGGGCCCTCACTAACAACTGGTTCGTTTCAACGATCTTTGCGTGCCCACCGTTGATGCACAAACCTATGAGTCGTGCAAACTTCGATGACGTGTTTATCCCTGGTCTCCCAAAGATTCACGTGGCGAAACTGTCTGAAAACCAAGCCTTGTGCTTTTGCATTCTCGATGCGGAAAAGAGATACTTAGCCTATGATGATACCGGGAACAATCCTTGGGTTCAAGTGGTAGGCGAGTACACCCCTTTGCGTGGCTATGCCCAACCTGCCGTCGAGCAACCTGCCCGCGAGCGAGTCACAGAGACAGCTGTGCTATGCAATTATCAGTACTTTGCTCCTACTCGCCAACAGGCTCGTGATGAGCGTGACGGCTTTGTGAGAGGCAAAGAGGGAAACGCAATTACCCAATTGATTTGCCTCATGGGAGAAGAGGAGATCCAAGCTCTCGCAAAAGCGGGGTTGTTGCAAGAGCATCCCCATCTTACTCACGTATTGAACAACCGCGAACTGGTAACCGATCACGACAGAATTCGCAAACTTCTTCAAGTGAATGCGTTCAAAAACATGCCGTCTGTACCCTCCGCAGCCTTCGATGCCCATATCTGTTACCAGGGAGTAGGACAGAACAAGTCCATTCGCGAAGCGTTCGAGTATGAGGGGAAGTCGTCACACAAGCAGTACTTGCACCATATGGCTTCCTGCCCCCACAGTCATTACCTTAAGCACGGGGGCCAGTCTGTGCAGTGGGTTCTCCGACCTGGTAATCCTCCTCAGATCGTTGTTGAGCCGGTGGGCTGGAAATTCGGTCCGGTGAAACATCGACGAGGACCCGACAATCATTGTGGAGAGCCTATGGACGGCCTGTCGCCAGAGGAGAAGTTTAAACGGTTGGTGATCACAGAGGCGGCGGCGCTCGATGGCCCCGAGAACCCAACGCCGTCTATGGCTTGAACTCCGTGCTGGCTGGCACCCTAGCGATTACTTATTCTCAATAAATGTGGTTTATTTAATTCTCTCCCTTCCAGTTTTGTTTGGTTAGCAGAATATATGGCAGACGACAACACCACAGTCAAGTGTTGCGGTGTCTGTTCATGCGACTTCTTCGAGTCGCATTGCTATGAATCACGCACCAGCCTTTCGCTGATCGGATGTCACTTATGGAATGATACATTCATCTCAGACTTGTCGTGGGACCTCCACATTTAACGAAGATTCGAGTCAGGATATCATTTATCCACATAGTCCAGCTCACCGTGAATACTTGAAATGTGATTGATTGACTTGTTGTACTTTGATAGCATCGAGCAGAAGAGCTTCAATGTCACAGACGACAGGTACTTGATGGAGAGTGATCTGTCGAGTAACTTACCTAGCGAGTCCTCTGTGGCGGCCAGGCAGATTTTCCTTCCAGTAGTTCAGTTTGTTCGAATTTGGGAAGTGTAGCGCAAAAACATGATACCGTGAGTCCACCAGTGACTAGGATCTGAACAGTCCATCTGTGGCTAAGGCTACCAAGATGGGCTAGGCAAGTAATTATCTGAGTAGATAAGATAACCCAATCATGATAAAACTGCTCGTTGAATCCGATATGACACGTCGCAGCCAGTCGACGGCGGTATACTAGCGTATTTAGGTGAAGTCGAACCGCAATGCCTCAGTGAAGACGATGGCAGTTGAGTCCTCAAACGAGTCGCTTGGTTGTGTTTCAGTTTTTCGCTTAGTCGTGCTTAAGACACACCAGAGTTTAGTACCTCATGCAATAGACAGGATCCACCCGCAAGGACTAACCAGACTCCAACCGTGCATGATGCAAAAGAAGCCACAAGACACAATACCGTAGAATGAAGGCAGCCCCTGGCCCAGGGCTAGGGTTGCCTTGGTATTAAAGGCCCAGCGCAAAATTTTAATCCTTGGAATCAACCTCTGAAAATATGCTAGAGCTTGAAATCAGTTCCATTGATTTACGAGTGTGGACAGCAGAGGTAGACCAACAGCAGCCTGAGCTTGCTCCTTGGCATCTCCGCCAACGAGTTCAGCCCATGCTTCTTACATCTGCAAACAGTAAACGCCAAATTAATAAACATCAAAATCTATACCTTATATGTAAACCTTTGAGTCGTTAACATTCGTACATGGGGCCAGCCTCATGTGAAACATCAAAGTCATAACTGTGCCGTTTTTGAACCAGACGGGTTCAAGCCAGCTTCCAGAGCCGGTTGGAAACCGTCAGTCAGCGTCCTGTGAGACCCAGCTTACAAGAACTGCCAAGTGATGGGCACACGTCCCTCAGCCTGCTCAGCAATCACGTCGAAAGCGGCAGGGGAGAGGTCGAGGTCTCCGTAATTGCAGCCGGGGCACTTGTCAGTGATGGTGACAGTGACAGACTTGCCTCCACGGGTGATCTTGACCTTCTTTCCGCAGAAAGGCGAGTCGTTGGGGTTGGAGGGGTTGCCCCACTGGTCCTTGTTGAGAGCGGCAATGAAGTCGCTGGCAGTGTTGGTCTCACCGCAAGCTCCAAGACCAGGGGTGTAGTAGGTGGCATCCCCAGAGAAGGTCTGTCCGCTTCCACCAGAAGAGGATCCGGTGGACTGGGCAGCAGCCACGGTCTGAAGGGTGGTGGAGTGAGCGTGCGAGGTCACAGCAGGCGCAGAGTCCTGAACAGTCTCCTTGACAGTAGAGGAAGGAGACGCGGCAGCAGCAACAACTCCGTTAACAGTGGTGGAGGCAGGGGGGGCGCTCACCTGGGTGGAAACGGGCAGGTCAGTGGAGACGAGCTCGTAAGCAGTGCTAACGGGGTTACCGTCCTGGTCAACGTACACATGAGCCTGCTCATAGACGTACTTGGTGACGTGAACGTAGTTGGTGACAACAGCTCTCTTCTCAATGGGAGAGGCAGAGGCCATAGAGGCGGCCATGGCGGAAGCAACGACAGCAGAGGTGAACTTCATTGTGAATAAAAGAGTGGTGGTAGTGGGGGTGTGTTTGAACAAAGAATGAACGAAAGGAAAGTGTCGGTGTTGCTCAAAAGAATGAAAGTATCGATCAACGAACTATGAGGCCTGCATGAGTGCGCAGCCCAGCCTACTTATAGTTTTTCGCCCTTCGCTTGGCCCCTAAGACATTTGTCCGAGAGGGCACCACTGAGTATGCACTGCGGTTAGTGGTACATGCAGGCATATTGCTGCATTGGGACCCCCTCGGTGAAACCCGTTTCACCCAACCCGTGCACCAACTTTTCCACCATCCCGGGGCCAAGGCCCAATAACCGGTCGCGGGCCAAGGGTTGGAATGTTGACTCCTGGCTCCGATAGAGTTTTCACAAGGATGCTAGTCCCAAACCCGCTAGAGCCAATGGGGCCCTAGTCTCTTTTGCGTATGCTCTCAACGGTCGAATCGCCACCGGTTCTGTCAGCTTTACCGGCGCCTATACCCTGCAAGGTATAGTATGGCAGCTTCCAAGCTGGGCTCCCGGCGGGGTTGTTATTGCTTAAGGAAAGGTCAACCGGCTGTGGTATAGTGTCGGTTCAGAAAACTTTTTTTAAACGATGCCGCGTGTTCTACCTCATGTCTAGTTCATGGAGGATTTTACACTTAGCGTTCAATGGGGGATTCTGCCTAATGGCTTTGATACTTTGTTGTTGAGTTCGCGGCGAGATCCCGCTCGCTTGGGCACGTACGAGCACGGCATGGGCCCACTTCACGGAGATAGCACAATTGTCTTAAAAATACAGTGGGTCCACGGCAAGGGGCATCCCTCTTTGGAAGCAGTGAAGTGGGTCTGCTAACGATCTAAATTAAGGTTGCAGCGTGATACCCTGACTTGGCTCGCTCGCGTCATGGATGTGTTTGGAAGGTGGTTCTAGCACATGGCTGCAGGCCCTTCCTGACTAAAGATTTTTTTGGGCCCATCTCGAGTCGTTCTCTGGTGGGTTAGTCCGACCGATCCGGAGAGGTTTTCTGTAGTTCCCTTTACGTGTTGCCGATGTCTCCATGCTGATCGAAATGGGACTAGCGTCATGACAAATGTCTAACAGCGCCAACATTGCCCAGAATGGTGCAGAAATGTCTCGGATGTTTGGCAAGGTCGGTGCCGTTTGCCGTTAACATATTAGTGTGGTTGTATATGGATATTATTCTGTCGCGCCCACCTGTCTGTCACAATGATGTAAGTGTGTGTAAGTGGGGGGATTGAGCCGCAATCGACGTTGGCTGTCGGTTAGAATAACAGGCTAGGTATAGGCGAACTTTCACTTTGCAAGAGGATCTACCTCTTGCAGGCAGTTGTTTGCTACTGAGGTAACGGTTCTAAGTGTTATTCCCTGTAGGAATTTTTCAGTTTGCATGTCTGGCTCACCCAACCTTGCTGTCACTACCTAGTTGCATTGTCAGCAAACCAACATGGCACATTAACATCATATGTTTATTCATGTGGCAAAATTCCAGCCCGAATTACTAATTTCGCTTATATTAGAGTATTGTGATATCGATCACGGAAATACACAGTTTGGTGTGGCTCCAGTGGGGTATAATAGCCGCTTCACCACCTGTGTGAGTCAGCAGCCGGCTCAACCAAAACGACGCACTCCGAGGCTGTCACACGACCGTCACCTTCTGGTCAATATTGCGAACGCTCCGAGGATCCTCGACGCTTGAAATCAATTGCCCATCTACCCAAGAAATAGAGCAGGATGGATCCGACGCTGGCGCCAGACTTTGTCCCGCCCAGCGAGCAAAAGAAAGAACTGGTTCGGATGGCATCCAATTCTCAGATCCCAAATCAAAATCCCATCCAGCCTTACGAATTAGAGCAAATGGAGGAGCAGACCGGCTCTCCCTCCGCCATGACATCCTCTATACCCGTCGAGTCCTCGGAGTCCTCCTCTTCCTCGTCGCCGCATGACAGAATACACCACGACCTGATCCAAGACATTCCCGATAATATTCCCAAAGTTCCCAGTGAAATGAGCAGGTCTCCTAGCGAAAGTGGCAGCCCTCCGCTCGGATTGACGACCCCGGGTTCCATGTCGCCGAGAAACTACTCAAAGAGGTATCACACCGACATTGGAAGCTCTGGCTTTAGCGGGCACCACCGACCTGGAAACAGTGACGACCTAGATCGTAGCCAACCCCAGAGCCATTCTCATCTGGCAATGCTGGCCAACCCCACCGCCAGTGAGAACTTATATGTATCCAAGGACCGCGACTTTTTGTCACATGACGTTGATCATCATATGTCTATCTCGGATTCTCAGGCGCAACAAGAGCAGCTTCGACAAGCTGCTGCTGAGAGACAGTCACAGCCACACTCACACTCGCACTCGCACTCGCATTCACAGTCGGCGCAAAGAGGGAGCCCTCTTGCCTCTTCGTACCTCAGCGAACCTTCTGGAGTCGGTGTAAGGCAGCTGGTGCACAGCGCCGACCTCGAAGAGGTGCCAGTCGGGGTAGTTCGGCAAGCCAAAGATCTAGAACACTACGAATTCCCCACTCACCGGCTGAGTGATGTCATGTTAGACGAGAGCAAGAGTCCGCTAGTGCTTGTTGCGTGCGGGTCGTTTTCACCAGTCACGTACCTGCACTTGAGAATGTTTGAAATGGCCATGGACTCAATTCGAGAGCACACAAGGTTCGAGGTCATTGGAGGCTACTACTCGCCAGTGAGTGACAACTACAAAAAACCTGGTCTGGCTCCAGCCCACCATCGGGTTCGAATGTGCGAGTTGGCCTGCGAACGCACGTCTACGTGGCTCATGGTTGATGCCTGGGAGAGTTTACAGGAGCAGTACATGCGCACTGCGCTTGTGCTGGATCACTTTAACAATGAGATCAATCTCAAGCGGAAGGGAGTGGGCACCAAGTCCGGCAAACGCAGAGGTGTCAAGATCATGCTTCTTGCCGGCGGTGATCTTATTGAAAGTATGGGAGAGCCCAATGTATGGGCGGAGGCTGACCTACATCATATTCTCGGACGATACGGATGCATCATTGTGGAAAGAACCGGAAGCGATGTGCGCTCGTTTCTGCTATCACATGATATCATGTATGAGCACCGGCGCAACGTGCTGGTCATCAAGCAATTAATCTATAACGATATCAGCAGTACCAAGGTGCGGTTATTCCTGCGACGAGGAATGTCGGTGCAATACCTTTTGCCTAACTCTGTCATACGCTACATTTTGGAGCATGGACTATACATCAACGACAAGGAGCCGGTCAAACTGGTACTGGGTGCATAATAACATATATAGACTGTTCTATTTACAAGTACTATAAACACAGGTTGAAGGACTTGCTGAGCTGGGCCACAAGGTCGGCGTAAACATGGGCCGGGTTTTCGGGCACGGGTTTGGTGCGGGGCCCGTTCTGCTTCCGGATGGGTTGTTTTCTGTTTGCTGTTGAGTACTTTACATGGACGAGGTTTGCTATGATTCGGGCCTCCATGCCTGTGTATTTGGCTGCATTGTGCATAAATTGAACGGTATTGTTGAGTATAGCCTCATTCGGGAGTGATGGTTGGGGAGAACGAAACCGAGAACGTAGCTCGTTGATGACAATGTACTTTTGGGGTACTTTGTAGCTCACGGCCTTGAGGCCGTTCCGGTAGAGTGATCTATACACATGCAAAATATTATGTCCGCTCATCCATTTCGTAGACTTGGACTAAGAGGTTAGAGGGCAAAATGGTCGGCCAAACCGCCAGTTTAGGTTATTAGTGGTCCGGTTAGGGTGCATGTGAACAATAGAGAGGGCACTTGACCAGTGTATATTTATGTCTACTAAGTTTATACGAATAGCCGGCCATGAGCGGACTGCTTAGTCGGCTTTTCGAGCGTAAAAGCCGCGAATCCATCTCTCCAGATGGAAAGGAAGGTTCTTTCTGCCTTTCCAAGGATTCTGCACCTCCTATTAATGAAAACGAGCAAGACATATCTGACGAGGAGGATGACGACGACGACGACGAAGATGAGATTGATCGCATTGGACGGTTTTCGTTCCAGCCCCTTATAGAGCGACCTATCTTCATGTCTCTGGAACACTATTTGTGGCTGATCCAACAGTATATAGCTCCACACGGAGAACCTGGAGGAGTGGTGGCGGCAACGGAACCTGAAACACCCCCACCAGTGGAGGGGGTGGTGGTCAAGGATCAAGATGATACAATTGATCTTGACGAAACTGAAAGGCTGGCAAAGTCCAAATCCCGAGCCAGCACCAGTACCCAGGAGAGTACCGTTGAACCAGCAGACAAAACGACCGACGACGACGACGAACTCCACAACCAAAAACTATCCACAGCAAAGAGCATTTTGAAAACCACTGACCTGCTGACGGAGGATGAATTACGGCAAAAGATCCTAGCTATCCAGAGGCTCGAGCTTCCAGACAGAGAACGGGATGTGCTGGTGCAGCAGCTCATGACATGCAACTACTACCGGATCCGGGGCTTTGATCTCCAAGGCGGCAAGCTCGTCGAGGAGTCGACCAACGCCAACTCCACGACAACATCTCCGTACCTCCACTGCTCGTCCGGTACGTTTGCAGGACATTTTGGGGATGAAGAAGAAGGAGACACAAACTGCAATAGCATTGATGTGGGCGTGTCTGCACTTGCTCACAATGATACAACCGCCACAAAAACACACAAACCGACCATCAGTGATGAAGACCGCCGGCCGACATATCACCTGGAAGAGGGAACCAACAAGATCCTTGGGTGCCCACACTACCAGCGTAATTGCAAGCTGGAGTGCTCGCAGTGTTTCAAGTGGTATACCTGCCGCATGTGTCACGATGCAGTCGAAGAATCTCACAAACTGATTCGACAGGAAACCAAGCATATGCTCTGCATGAAGTGTGGGACGGCCCAGGCACCGGCCCAGGAGTGCTGTACCTGTAAGAGAGTGATGGCACAGTACTACTGCAGCGTGTGCAAGTTGTGGGACGACGATCCTAGCAAACAGATCTATCACTGCAACGACTGTGGGATCTGTCGAATTGGTAACGGGCTGGGCAAAGACTTTTTTCACTGCAAGGGCTGCAACGTTTGCATGTCCATTGAGTTGGAGAACTCCCACCGATGCATCGAGCACTCGACCGAGTGCGACTGCCCTATTTGCGGAGAGTTTATGTTTACGTCCACGGAAACGGTTGTGTTTATGAAGTGCGGGCACTCGATCCACCAAAAGTGTTTTGAGCGGCACACTAAATCCAGCTACAAGTGTCCGACGTGTACCCGATCCATCATGAACATGGAGACACAGTTCAGGCTGTTGGACACTGAAATCCGACAGACCCCGTTGCCCGAACCATACGATAGGTGGCGGAGCATTGTTGTGTGCAATGACTGCCAAGCAAAGAGCAACGTACAATTTCACTTTTTGGGGTTACGATGTGCTACCTGCCTTTCATATAATACGGCACAAATCCAGCTTATTCGACCTGGAGAAAGTGGAGCCCAGAGCAGCGAGCTCTCCCAGGAAGACCAGCAGATGTTGGTTGAGATTTTAGAGTCGAGGGTCGCAGAGATGTCACTAATGAACCCAGTCATCAATGACGAGGACATTCTCCACGACGAAGCACTAACATGAATTCCAACACCAGAGAGCTGCTTATAGATTAAGAGCATGAGTTAGACAGAGCATATTATATTAAAGAGTACAGATCGTACATATTAAAGAATATGTTAGACAGAACAGAGTTAGTAGGACTGTAGAGCGCAAAACCCGCAGAAGAAAGAAAGGACCGCTCCATGATAATAGAGCCAGCCAGAAACAATAAATAAGAGTCAGCGCATGCCAAGAACAAGCCCCACGGTGATGCAAGCCACAAGAATAAGAAAGAATACCACCGCGCATGCGAGAGCGGCTGCCTTGAACTTGGAGGAGATTATCCCAGCCTTTCCATCGAAAACGCCATACCACATGAGAAGCCAAGTAGGGGGGAATAGAACGCATACCATCAGCAGAGCCATACTTGTCTTGTAGGAGGCGAGGGGAGGATCAGCGGCCCACCGAGGCCGACCAAACTCCTTCTCGAACCAGAAACTTGAGCCCACGCTCCGCAGAGACTGAACGCTGGGTTTTTCAGACGGAGGGAATGGATGTTGCCGGAATGGATGCGGGGGAGGCAGCAGAGACGGGGGCCGGATCTGCGTCTCAATTGCCAGACTTCCGGCACTAGCATTCCCCGCCGTATATCTTGAAACATCATTGTCACTCTGCGTCAAGCGAATGTACCCGTTTTTGCCATAAACCCTTTCGTCGTCCGGGCTTCGAGGCGGCGATGGAGGCAGTGGCCTGGGGATGACGGGTACTCTATTTGACTGTGCGATTCCTGCTGTTGTGAGGGTGGGCGACACAGATAACGGGTAGACCTGCGACATGGTATTCCTGGCGGTGGTGATGGGTGGTGGTCGGATCTTGGAGGGCATGACGGAGTTTTTGTAGGGAAAAGAGGAAAGCGAGTCAGACGTGGGCGAGTAGTATACAGGGACCAGAGCCTTATGAAACGAAGAGGGCGAGTGAGGTCGGGAAAGATAAGAGTTGTGCTTTGCATTGGGCAGGTTATTATCGACGCTGCCCGGGCTGCGGGGAGAGTCTTCGCGCTGGAGAGGCGAGACCACAACGTAGTCGCGCTGGCGCACAGCGTACGGCATATTGGCATTGATTGGGTGTGCGTGAAGCAGGGGGGCTTCAGAGCTTTGCGATGATCTTATTCCCGCTTCATTTGGATCTTTGGGGTCATAAGTAATATAGGTCGACGAGCGAGCAGAGTCGAGCCCACTTAGCACCGAAGGATACCGCAGCTGGGACGTATCAATGATAATGTTGTTGTACTGACTTCTGGGGACCTGGTCTGGGTACGCGAGACTCTCGGCGTCATCGGAGTCTAGCAAACGGGCGTAGCCCGCGGTCACATTGTGGGAGTACGAGTGATGAGAACTGTCCATGTCCTGAGAATAGCTCTGTGCATGGTGCAACCTGCGAACAGACCCCTCCGAGGTTGGAGAACTAGATGATGCGCCAAGAGGAGACGACCGTTGAGAGTGTGAGGATCGGGACGACGAGCGCTGTGAGTTTGGTGGCCGGCCGATCGCGTCGAAAAGAGACGCGGTGTCTGGAGGGGAAAACATAACAAATGTAGATCGAGCTGCTGAGGGTTTCACTTGGTCCGATTGCGGTCAATTAGTCCAGCATACTTGTTTCAGGATAATTTCTGGGCGTAACCACAATGAGGATGCTTGATGAGGATCGGGTTGTGCCGACGCAGTGTTTCCTCGGTTGTCGTCGCTGGTTTTTCTTAGTTTGTGATAGAAGCACACCGTAGAAGTTGAATTGGCGACCAATCCAGAGATATGGATAGAGGATGAGACTTATTGCACCCGTGCATATTGTTGTGTACGCCCATGTGCCAGCTTTGTGTATTTGGTTGGAGAATTTGGAAATAGGTAAACAACTCTGGGGTTGGGAGGAATTTACAATGCACCGACAAACTAGTGGCGGGTACATTGAGTGTGCGATCGAGCACATGCGCTAGCGTCTGAGGACAATGATCGAGTAGCTGGAATGTGTATGCACCTACTACGGCCATCTGCCACCTGAGGAATGTAGTAGACACAACCTGGACAATGTCGTGTGAGAACAACAAAGTCAATGGAAAGTCAATGGAAAGTCAATGCTAAAGCTCAATAGCAGATATTGGTTTGCTAGACATGTAGTTTACTTGGAGATATGCCTGATATGAACCTTTTTGTCATAAACTGTTGGCCCGACGAGCATGCACAGTGGAATGAAGGGCAGAGGGTTACTAAATCTCGTAAATAGCAGAACAAGTCCGCTGCAATATCTAAGATACTTCAATGCGGGGTTTGGCGTCATTTTTGGAGCGTTGTCGTAGCGACCCCACGGACATGGGGTCGCTGGTCACCCGCAAAAGTGAAATTGAACTTGGGGTTGTGCATGCCATGCAAGGTATGCGCATGCAGCATGTGTGCGTCAGGGGGTTGGAGTTGGCATGAGCTTTCCAGCTAAAGATAGTTTAGCTCTAGGTTGATATTGCAACTATTTGAGTAAGGCTTGAAAGGTACGTATATTGGGAACAAGCTTGACCGAAATCTAGCTTGCACAAGGTGAAGATGCAAGGTTTATCGAGTATTTTGTGCTATTTGCTAAGACGAAAATCAATGACGAGGTTCTAGAGCCGCTGTACCCCTGAAGTTTGCGACCCCTTCCGCCGCATGGGGCGAGCACTGTACTTAAAATAGGCTTGTGAAATTTGCATAGATATACCAACATTGGTGGTACACCACTAGTGACAGGTATGATAACACGTCTACTGATAGGAATGATAACGTGAGCGATAGAAGATGACAGACCGAAGATAGGCGATCTACTACTGATAGGCTGCGGCCTTACCAGGAGTCGTCGAGGACCCCTCACGATTAAGTTACCTAACCATGTCTGAGCATGTGAAGACTCAGGAGTGCATGTTACAGGTGATGATGTGAGACATTACCAAGCTTGATTGGAATATTGAGGACAAGGCGTGGATACGGAGGGGCGCAGCCGGCCGATCAGCGACGTTTGATGTCACTAGGTCTCAGGTAAAGACTTGAGGATTTCTCAAAAGGATTTTTCTTAAAGATCTATCGATCGAAAAACAAACGTTGCTCTCATTCCCGGGACCCTGCAAGCTGGGAGGCTGGATCATACGGGCCCGGTTGGAGCAGCCCATGTTGCGCACAACAACGTACCGAGCCAGGCGGCGGTCTGGACCCGTACCCTGGGGATTGGCGCATATCGGACTACAACTCTAGGGTGGAGAGTAAGTCTAAAGATGAGGTGAGGTTTGCGGGAGGCTGATGGGCCGGCATATTGGCAATAGCGGTGGTAATATAATGTTGTAGTGGACATTGGATTTGTGTTTAGCAACTAGGAAGTTTTGTGCAGCGAAGTAAGCGTAGTAGCCAATGGAATCGGAGGCTGCTGCAGCACAGCAGGTGCAGAGCTGCATGTGTGGTGCATGCGGTGGGCCCTAGCCCTGCTCTTACCTCAATAGACTATTGTGAGAGACGAGAGGGGGAGGTGGCGGCGGCGGCACAGGATGGTTGGAGCAAGGGGGCAGGGCCGTACATAATGCAAATATAAGTGGGATGCGGCAGCATTCACCCACAATCAAACTTCGGCTTGTTATAAAGGGTAGCTGAATTTCAAATTGCCTCAACCTCTTATTTGAACGGACAGAGAGAGAGACAGTGAGAGAGCAAATCGGCAGACAGATACTGAGAAAGCAGACCATACTACTGCTATCTAGAGACAACTCGACTGCATCCCAAAATAGCATCACCCACCAATCGAGTCTACCCAGGGGTACTTGAGTGAGTGATTATCCTCCAACCTCAAAACTACCACAACATCATGCCCAAGAACCAACGGGAAAAGGCGAAGCAGCAGGAACTACCAACTTCATGCGATAGCCCCCTGACCCCCCTGAGTATGGAGGAACCAAATGAGGAATCCGAGGCGGGTCACAACCTCAAACGTCGGTTAGACGATGAGGATCTTGATGCCGACCTCGATGATGGCAATGGCGACAACTTTGCCGATGCTCTGGAAAGCGGGTCTTCGATGGACTTGGAGTCGAGTGGCAACCCAGCCACCCAAGGCTCAGCCTCAGCGTCGCCCAGTCCTGGCCCCAATGGCCACCTGGACGGGCTGACTGTTACTACCACCACCGGTAGTGGAGCCAACAAGCGGAAAGAGGTTCTCAGCATGCCCATGGCACCTGGAACCCTTCCACCACGCAAGCGTGCCAAAACAAAGGACGAGAAGGAGCAGCGTCGGATTGAGCGGATCATGCGAAATCGACAAGCTGCGCATGCCTCGCGAGAAAAGAAGCGCAAGCACCTCGAGGACCTTGAGCAACGGTGCACTGCGCTGTGCGGAGAAAACGAGGCGCTCAGGAAACAGGCCCACAACACCAAGGAAGGCCAGATGCAAATGCTCGAGCAGCAGTATCTTCTGATGACTCGACTGCAGCAGATCCAGAGCCTTGTCAAGACGGCGCGGGCCACGGGCGACCTGTCTGTTCTCGATGGAGTGGAGTCCATTACCAGTGCCATGACTGCGGTCTCGCAGAACTCGCTTGCGGGAGTCGGAGTCGGAGTGGGAGTTGGTGGGGCTGCTGGAGCCTCTACTGATGGACTGGCCTCCATGTCTCTGTCCATCTCTCCTGCGTCGACGACGACATCTCCTGGGTCTCTCGATGATAGTGGAGCAGCTGCCGGGGCATCGTCGACCGGCGCTGCTGAGGACTGCGCGTCCCCCGAGTCTCTTGTGCTGGGCGGTCTGGACCACCATCTGACCGAAACCACCGAGGCTGACCAAAAATCCAGCAAACGCACTTCCACCAAGAAGAACAAACCAACCACATCGGAGTCTATCACCCCCATCAAGATGGAGGAGGACGATGGCCCTCTTGCTCTGGACTCGCCCAGCTACTCACTCAAAACCGAGAGTGATAGCGATGGGGAAATGTACATGTTTGAGCCCAGCTTGGGTACCTCTTTAGCGCAGGCGCATCATCCAGCAGTGGTGATGCCCTTTCTGTGTCTGTTTAACACGATACGGAATTTTACGACCAGCAGCGTCGGCGCAAGAGTATTCTAGTGGGGGCCGACTTGACATTACCTGCGAGCAGGGCACAGCCGGGTTTGGTGGCATGAACGACGTTCGCGTCTTTGACGCGGACGACGAGTTCAGCCAGTTTGTTTCCGGCACCTTTGGCGGCTTTGAGGAGGAGTTTGGGCTTCTTGCAAAGCAACAGGCCAAGAGTGGCAACCCGGCCCTTGCCAACAATGGCTCTACGACTCTCACTTCGACTAGTTCTGCGACAAGCGGCACCCCGCTGACCTCCACTTTTTCAGGCGCCCTGATGGGCTTGGACGAACCCGAGCATGTCTCCAACTTGTATGCGGGATTTGCAATGTAGCCAGGCTATTATACCGTTTCACAGTATATGGCGCGCTTTCTTAGCTGCGACAAGCCTAGAGCTCTGCAGATCCATATACGCACTATCTGAGCTGGACAGACATGCAGGCATGATGTCACTTGAAGAAGAAGGAGCCTGGGTGTTTTGTTTTGTTTTAGGAATCTAGAAGAAGGAAAGAGGGGCAAAAGAAAAGTTGAAGGCTTGGACCACATGGGTGGAAGCCCCGGAAAAAAATTATTTATTATTAACAGGATAGATTATGTGTTGTTTAGTTTTGAATCTTTTTGGTGACTCTACTGGACGGTGTTCTTGTGATTCTAACTCGATGTTGCAGCGTCCATTGCCGTTTTGAAAAGACATGAAACGGCCCGATGAGGCGACTCCGGTACCGGTGACGACCTGAAATAACCTTTCCCCACAAACCTGACAGGCCAATGACTGAAAGTGTATTATACACCTTGCGAGAGCACGAGTATTAGGCTTGAGTACCATCATTGAATATTGCTTGAATTGAGCCATGATTGATGGATAGCGTGCTTGAAGTAAGCTGATTTCCATCGTCAGTCAGTCTGAGAACTGACGACAGCGATGACGCAGGTTAGGGCAAGGACCCCGACGGGCAGGACCCTGGAATTTCGAGAGTTGAGTCATTTAAGTACATAAATACAGTCTCGAAGCCAAAAGTCTCCTTTTTCACGAAAGTAGCAAAAGAACCAACAAGATGATGTTGGAAAACCCCGAAACAAAGTACAAGCCTTTCCCACCTATTGACCTGCCGTCAAGAGAGTGGCCGTCCAAGGTCATCCAGAAGCCGCCTCGATGGTTAGCCACCGACCTGCGAGATGGCAATCAATCGCTGCCAGACCCCATGACTATTTCGGAGAAAAAAGAGATGTTTAACAAGCTTCTGGAGCTGGGATACAAGGAGATTGAGGTTGCTTTCCCTAGTGCCAGTCAAGTGGACTTTGACTTTACCCAGTATGCTGTACAGAGCTGCCCTGACGACGTTTGGATCCAGGTTCTCAGTCCCTGCCGCACGGAGTTGATTGCACGGACGGTGGAGAGTTTGAAGGGAGCCAAGAAGGCGATTGTTCACATCTACCTGGCGTCATCGCCCTTATTTAGAGAGGTTGTGTTCGGTATGACCGAGGACCAGGGTATTGAAATGGCCGTCAGATGCACCAAGATGGTCCGAGAGCTGACCAAGGACAGCAAAGATCCCGAGTATCAGAAGACTGAGTGGGCGTTTGAGTTTTCTCCCGAGACGTTTTCCGACACTCCGCTCGAATACAGTTTGCGCCTGTGCGAGGCCGTCAAGGCTGCGTGGGAGCCGACCGAGTCGAACCCGATCATCTTCAACCTTCCTGCCACCGTCGAGATGGCGACCCCTAACGTTTACGCTGACCAGATTGAGTACTTCTGCACACACATTTCTGAGAGGAATAAGGTGTGCGTGTCGCTGCATCCACACAACGACAGAGGTTGTGCTGTTGCGGCAGCCGAGCTGGGTCAGATGGCTGGAGCCGACCGGGTAGAGGGGTGTCTGTTTGGAAACGGAGAGCGTACTGGTAACGTTGACCTGGTGACCCTTGCTCTTAATCTGTACACCCAGGGTATCCATCCCAAGATTGACTTTAGTGACCTGACCAGCGTAGTCGACGTTGTCGAGCGCTGCAACAAGATTCCAGTCCACCCCAGAGCTCCATATGGAGGATCGCTGGTTGTGTGTGCGTTTAGTGGGTCCCACCAGGACGCCATCAAAAAGGGATTCAAGAGGCGTGAGCAGATCAGACAAGCCAGAGAAGAGGGCTGCTCCTGCTGGGAGATCCCCTACCTCCCGTTGGATCCGTTTGACATTGGCCGTACGTATGAGGCTGTCATTCGGGTCAACTCGCAGAGCGGAAAGGGTGGTGCGGCCTGGATCATTCTGCGAAAACTGGAGCTCGATCTGCCAAGAGGTCTGCAGGTGGCTTTCTCCAGAGCTGTGCAGGCCGCTGCTGAGATCAAGGGACGCGAGCTGCAAAGCAATGAGCTGGTCGAGCTCTTTGAGAAGGAGTATTTCCTGCAGGAGTCAACCGAGAACCACGTGTTCCAGTTGGAGGAGTTTAATCTCCAGAGCAACAAAGACAAGCGTTCGCTGACCGGATCAGTCAAGTATAATGGCAAGTCTGTCCAAGTCGAAGGTGTTGGTAACGGACCTGTGTCTGCTTTTGCTGATGCCATTGCCAACGCATTTGGCACGAAGGTCGAGGTCCAAACCTACAACGAGCACGCCATTGGTAAGGGATCGGCTACAAAGGCTGCTACGTATATTGAGCTGGCGTTTGAGGGCCATGCTAACGAGTGGGGAGTGGGTATCCACGAGGATACTTCGCAGGCTTCAGTTCTGGCCATTATCTCCGCTCTGAACCGTCGTGCTGCGCGCCGCGACTAGTGTATGTATTTTTTTATTGATTTATTTCACTTTTTCTAAATGACTGGTTGAATGTTAGATGGTTAGGCCCCAATTGTTTGCAGGTACTCGTGTCGGATGGGCATCTCGTCGCACGGCCGGTTGTGAGGCACCCATTTGGGCTCCGACTGGAACAATCGCATTGCCTTGATGTAATCGTTAGAGCTCGTAGTAAACCTGTGGTAAATTCCCGCTGGTAGAATGAGCAGGTCGCCCTTACTCAGGTGGCAACGGATCCACCGGTCGTTCTTGTTTCGCACATCAAAGAACCCGTCTCCCTCGAGAATATACCGAATCTCCTCATCCTCATGTAGATGCTCTGAGTAGAAGTTGGCAATTTTGGTCTCGTACTCTGGCAGCGTCGTAGGGCTGATGTTGACAACGTCTCTGTTGACGTAGTTTCTCTCTTTTGCTAAGGCGTCCACGTCTTTTTCATCGTCAAAATGGTAAGCCAGAACACCCAATTGTTTCAACTCTGCTTCGCTCACATTCTCACCAGAGTCATGGAGCTCTCTCTGGTCGAGATCTGATCCATCATGGTAGTACGCCTTCATGGTGCAGCTTCTATCAAGATAAGCTTGCCCGATTCTTGACCTGCCTTATTGATAGCTTTTCCCACTTTACTCTGTATAATGTTGTTCCTAGTCAATACTATCATTCTCGTAGTATTAAGGTATACGGTCTGCTACTCAACGCATAGAAAGCACACTTTGGATAACTTGTCGAGAAAACCTCCAGGACCTGTTTCCAGGAAATTCGCTATCAGCTGTACAAAATCCCTCAATATCTTAACGGAAGCTGGTCACCACCCAAATAACGTGACTTTCCTCGTGACTTCAGGTTAACCTCCCAATCTGGGGCCTTTGTGACTGTTTTCCTATGGTGTGCCAGGGTGGGAGGGCGTAGGGTTGCGATTTTCCAGCGGGTGCCGCGCATCTTTAGGTCTCGAGCGATTTGACACACTCACCACCACAATAATAATGTCATCCGAGGCCGCTGTTTCCTACGCTTCTTTGATTCTCGCCGATGCTGGCGTTGAGATTACTTCCGACAAGCTCTTGGCTCTGACCAAGGCTGCTGGTGCCGATGTTCAGCCCGTAAGTATTCTTTGAGCGACTGTGTGTGACTGGACGGTTATTGGACGAGTCGACAACGAACGACTGACGGGACTGATGATGCCCATCGATTTTGAATGTATGGGTACATACAGGTTTTTGCGACAGAATTCCCTCGACAAGTAACATGATAGAAGATACGTCCAAGTCGACGGGCGTACAACGCGACAGGGTATGACCTCACAATTACACTATATCGAAGGGCAAGTAGCTTGCTTGCTTCATCAGTGCAGTCTGTCCACGTAGTATATCTCGTCCATTGTTCCAAGGCACACATTCATCAGTCAAACAAGAACAATCAGAGTACTAACCAGATCTGGGCTGAGGTTTTCGCCAAGGCCGTCGAGGGAAAGGACCTTAAGGAGATCCTCTTCAGCTTCGCTGCTGCCGGACCTGCTGCTCCTGCTGCTGCTGGAGGAGCTGCTCCCGCTGCTGGTGGCGCCGCCGCTGAGGAGGCTGCCCCTGCTGAGGAGGAGGAGTCCGATGAGGACATGGGAATGGGACTCTTTGACTAAGCGTTGAACCGCCCTGCATCATCCTTATTGACCTAGATATTATGACTATGAATGTAATTATTGCTATTCTGTGTGTGTGTTGTTGCGAGGGCTGGGCCGCCCACCAAATGGACGGACGACGGGCCGTAATCGTGTACATATGTAAACGGAAGCTGTGTATATAAATTTGTTAGTCATTACAAGACGAATTGCCCATTTAATCCCTCAATCTTGCAAACGACTACAGTCAAGTTGATTCTCTACTAGTCCAAAGGGGTAGGGGGGTCGGTCCCACCCCTGATTTTAACTCAAGTGACGGTGACTGTACTTCCCAGAGGGGGCGGCCCTAACCTCACTCCTGGGTGCGGCAGCGGTGCGCGTCCCACTCGACCCACGCACAATTTTGGGCCGTCGAATTTCACCACCGAATCCCACCCACAACCTACAAATCACAATGTCGGAGCAAAAGGTGTCCCCCAGTGTCCAGACTTTTGGCAAGAAGAAGACCGCCACTGCCGTCGCTTACGTCAAGCCCGGTAAGGGACTGATCAAGGTCAACGGCAAGCCCATCACTCTGGTGCAGCCCGAGATTCTGAGATTCAAGGTCTACGAGCCCCTTCTTATTGTTGGCCTCGACAAGTTTGCCAACGTCGACATCAGAATTAGAGTCACCGGAGGAGGTCACACCTCTCAGGTCTATGCCATCCGCCAGGCCATTGCCAAGGGACTCGTTGCCTACAACCAGAAGTTTGTCGATGAGCAGACCAAGAACGAGATCAAGAAGGCTTTTGCTGCTTACGACAGAACCCTCCTGATTGCCGACTCCAGACAGCCCGAGCCCAAGAAGTTTGGCGGTCCCGGAGCCCGTGCCAGATACCAGAAGTCTTACCGTTAAGTACGGGACTTTGTGGCTGCTGGCTTGGTTGTATGTATGTATGTATGCACGACACCAACGACACTATACTATACTACGACGAATCTTCGTTTTATTTTCATGCTAAACTCTACACCACTACACTGCAAAATGCGCTCATGGGATGACTGTGTGCGTCTGTATTATTGTTAAGATAATACATTTAATGAGGTACTTATTGTAGATTGTTTTCGTTTTGGGCACTGAGCACGACAGTGCTGAGAAAACATTTTGATGTAGATATCACTCAGATGTCAACCGTGAAATGAAGTCCGAAGCCAAGATTTAAGACTCAGGCCTTGGAAACATTCTGTTGACAACTTTGTCCATCGACCATTCTGAAACCAGGCGTAAAACACGCCAACCACTACGGACAACCAAGTGACACCAAAGTAGAGGTAAAACAAATTTTGTACAGTGTGAAACCTGTCTGCTGAAATCAGCTAATTTTGACAGTATAAGCCCGGCTACGTGCAACAAACGAACAGAAAGTAACGCGCGCCAATAAACACTGACCCATAGAGAGTAAGTGGTGACATGTGGGCGCCCCACGTGCCTGTGGTGCCGGACGCTAGCCTATCTTGCAGCACAACCCTACCCCCGCCTGTAGATTCCCTGGTGGTGAGGAAAAAAATATACACAGCGGCAGGGCTCAGAAATCCAAAACCACAACCAAAACAAAGGGACGCACCCACGCGCGACATCACCGCACATAATCTTCTCTGCACCTCGACAAGGAAGTTTCTGCTTGCCGACTGTCGATCAATATTTTACAGGCCGTTTTCTGACGGAAATCGTCGCCTTTTTTACTTGGACATCCTCACCCCACTCTCCCGGGTTAGCGTTTCTTTCATCGGACGGTGCGGACTTTAATCGGAACGAGGCTGACCCCACCACATCTTCGACCCTTAAAGCAGTTATCCTTGGTGAAGACCCTGGACACCACTTGCGACGTAGTGAGATCTTGTAGGAGTTTACCACTGCAAACTGCAGTACACCGTGACGACACTAGAGTATTCCGATTGTGGACAATCGACCATCCTTCGACGACCCTTTTAGCGCTTTGCCAACCTGACTGATATCAGCTGTGTACAGAACTACGGTACTGAAACCCCATACGACCGCGTCGTAGTATGAGTTTATGGCAGCTGGAACAGCGACAGTAGACCAACGAGTTCCAAGTACGAGCACCGACTGTACTCGTGTGTCGCCACCACCCACATCAACAGTTCAAACAACAACCATGGCCATGTCACTACCATCTAACTCTACACAAATACCTCATATGATGGCCCCTCATGCTGAGGTTTCGTCGTCGGGATCAGCTTCAAACCCGCCAGACAACCACAGCAAAGCCGACTCTCCTTCGATTGAAAAGGAATTCGAAGACACGAATGTCGTGGGCACATCTACTGCACAAGTAGCCCAAAAAACCAAGCCCGACCCCGATCCTCAAACACCGCCACTAGGTAGTGGGCTACCCACACCTCTTCCGTCTGGCAGCGTGTACCGAGACCACAGGAGGGTATTTGATCGCCGAGAGTCTCCAGTGCCTGCGCTTGAGCAAAACCAGAGTGATGGCCGAAAGGACGAGTCTGATTCATCTCTGCCCAACGGTAAACGACCTCGAAACGCGATTAGTGAAGGAGAAGAGACAGAAGTGCAGAATCGTAAAGACACTGCATCCACTCCTCCACCAAAGCGACGAAGACAGAGCACACAGCAGTTGACCCCTTCTAAGACCACTACCAATAAGGACGTTGACAGCAGCCCATCCCTCAACAAGAGCGACACTGATCCTGAGCAAGCGACAGTAGAGACAGATAACACTAGCGCCGTGGAAGGACAGCTGGTTCCTCACAAAGAACCGGAGCCTAGTTCTAGTCAACAGGAGATTGAGAAGCGGAATAGCAGTGGTGGGGCATCCCAAACCGAGCGTCAGGAATCTACTCACGAAGCAAGAGCTCGTGTTCTCCAGAACCTCCGAGAAAAGTATCCTTTGTTTGCGCGTCTAGAGCAAACCGAACCACCAGTGAACGCGGACGACTTATCGGAGGCAGACGCCAAGGAACAGCTTACACAATGCATTGAGCTAGCCCGAGCGCTTGCCCAAGAGCTTCACGCGTCCAACTCCAGTCTCAGTCGGTTGGAAATGAAGAATAGGCTCCTCGTCATTGAAACCAGCGAGGCACACCAAAGATTCCAAGTGGAAAACCGTCTGAGCCAACGCGAAACCAACCGACTCTGTGCCGAATGGGTCGACAAGGCGGAGCGAGAAATGAGAGAGCAAAAGCTTCTCCAGGCATTAGAGGTAGAACGGGCGAGTAACCGGGAACTTAAGGCTCGCCAAACCTACAATGGCAATGATGCTTTCCCGGAAGCCACGCTGGATCCCGGCCCTAACAGTGGAAGCGGAGGAGCGGTCGTGCCCATCTGCCGCAACTGTCGCTCGATTCGAGCCCATTACGCTGATACGCTGGAGGAGCTTAACGAAAGACTCACACGCAGCAACGCCGAGGTCGCCAGACTACGCGAAAAGCTGCAGTCCCTCCCGCCGCAGCCCCAAGGACACCCATACGTTCCTCCGCAACCCTCGCATCATCCACATGCTGGATACCCCCATGTTCAGTACGGCGGTTATGCGTATCCTGCTCCTCCTCCACCAGGAGCTCCAGGTGCACCGCCTCCGGCTCACCAGCCACATCCTTCTGGGGCTGGGTCCATGATGCCTCCAACGTTTGGCGCGCCGTATGCGAGACACAACCCGAATGAGTACCCACCGGTATCGCATGTTCAGATTGGCGGGCCACCAGGTCCTCCACCTAATGCTGCATCACCATCCCAAGTCACATATGGCTCGGTGAGCGGTCCACCTCCAATGTTCCAACCAACAGGAGGCGCCCCTACGCAGCCGGCAACTCCAGGCCAACATCAGACACATTTATCACAGCATCCTTCTGCCTCGCCCTATCAGTATCCTCCTCCGCCTCCGCCCAGGTCTTCTTTGGTGGGAGGAGGGTCAGGAGGGTCAAGAGGGTCACCCATTGGCCAGAATGTGCCTACCGGCTCTCCACAGCAGGCAATACATGTACCTGCCGGACTCGGGTCTCCCTTGAACAAGAATGTTCCTGCTCAGGGCAGCTCTGGGGCTGGTGCTGGCTGTGAACAGGAGCAACAACCGCAGAATGAAGGACTCTCTGCGTTGGAAATGCTGGCTGATCACGTCCTGAGTCAGGGACGCGGAGGACCGCAAGAAGACCGAAACCAGGCCTATAACCTGCAAAGTGCCCCAGCTAGTGTTGCGCTTCGGCCTATTGGAGGAAACGCCGAGACTCGAACAACAACCGGAGACAAGGATCTCCGCTCAGGATCCGATGGCCTGCATGGAGCCAGTGTGAGTCCCAAGGCGTCTGTGTCCCAACCCGCCACAGTGGCTGTAGGACCTGTGTCGGACGCTCCTCCTCCTCCTCCTCCTCCTCCTCCTTCTTCTTCTTCAGGAAGGGCTGCGACTATGTCTCGAGATATTACAAGTGGCTCCAACCTGATGAGTCCTCTAGAGCTTGCCACTGCCAGCCTGAGTCGACCACCAGCGCCAACCCAGCCCCCACGAGAAAGACGCGGGTCCACGGCCTCCACCATCTCTCTCCCCAGCGACAACTAACTGAGTGCTCTGTACAACCCCTATTTATTGATCGCGACGCTACTGACATTTCTCTAATTACCATTTGTAACACTATTTGTATGTATTGGCTGTTGTATATATAGTTAACTCGTTTTTCCTTACCAACTTGCTCACAACAGCGTCGTGGGCATGTCGTTGCCGGCCTTGCGCAGACCAGCAAGTCTGTCATAGTCTCCACTGATGATCCGCTCAACCATGAGTGCATCTCTCTTTTTGAGCTCCTCGCTCGACAAGTCGCTGGAAGAAGTCTGTTGAGTGGACGAGGAATCGTTGAATCTCTCCTGAGCACGGAGCCTCAGCTCCTCCAAAGCCCAGTCTCCAATGCTCTGCTTGTCCAAAAAGAGAGCAAATCCAAGAGCAATCAAAAGACCTGGCACGTATCCATAGTACATGAGGTTCTCCCAGCCCTCCTTTTGCTTCTCGCGGATGATGGTCCATGAAATCTCTCCGGTCTTGGGGTCCTCAACGGGTATTTTGTCGAGAATTCGTCGTCCATTGGTAGCGTACTCGCTTATAACCGCACTGTTGAGTCTCCACAGCTCTCTCTGCTTAGAGCTCATCTTGAACTGATCCAGGAAAGATGCACGGGACTTGTCGGCAAGGGCTCCGAGAGCAGCGGCGTTCTTGAGCTCTTCGTCGCTAGGGCTCTTGGCGGTTCCGTCGGCGTTTACAAACACCTTGTTTGCGGGAGCCACATGTTGGCACTTTGCGAGGATATCTTGCTCGAGTTGCTCGCTGTACACGGCAAACCCTGGGCTGGCGGTGTACGACTTGGCTTCAAACTTGAGACCTCGTGAAAACACTCGGGTGGTGCCCACCAACAACCGTCGATTACTGCTGGCCAGCATGGTAGTTCAGCTGGTTGTGACATTTTGCATACGAGTTTATTGGTGGGATCGCAGTCACGTGACAACTCTATCGCTTTGGCAAACTAACGAAGAACATTACATTACTTTCACCTTGTTCAATTATTAAAAAATAAAAAATGCTGGAAAACGTCAATGAAAGTCGTGAGTAACTATGCATGTTCATGATGAGGCCCAAGTGGACCTGAGCCACTTGACGTGGTTGGCAACGTTCTTGCAGAGCTCCCCAACGTCAATGTCAGCCCAATCCTTGGGAGTATGGCCGAAACGAGGAAGTTCACACACCGACCACTCACAAGCTTGCCACATTACAGTCTCAACGTCTTGAAACTTGACTAGATGTCCTGTTGATTGAGGGGTACCACAGTACCTCACTCTCTTAGAGTCGTCCATCAGACGATCCTTTTCTCTCTCAAACATCATACGCATGTTGAGCTTGAGCATGTTGAAGTGAGAGAACAGCCCACTCACCGGCTTCTCCTTGCCCGAATCATAAACGGTGTCCGGCAAGTTGTTGGTGGTTCGCCATATATAGTCCTCGGTGGGATCTGCCTGGAGCATACCCTCTCCGTGGAACTTGTCTTGGCCTTGCCAGCCCACTACGCGGACGTCTTGCTTGACCTGATATGGCTTCTCCCCCATTGCAACGGCTGCGGCTAGGAACGTCTCTTTGTCTCCCATTCCTATAGCGCCTTGAGAGAGCAAAGGATAGTAATATTTGTATCCGTGAACATTGTAGTACAGGGAGAGAAGCAGCGACTTGTGGTAAGCCGACTTGCTAACCAATACTTGGCCAGACTCGGTGGTTTTGTCAGGAATGGCGTTCAACCGATCGTGAAGAGGGATTTTGGCGGGGTCGGTCTCCGAGAGATTTCCTCTGATTCTGGCGCCCAGTTCGACGCCGGCAATCTCGTAAAAATCGGGACTAGTGACTCGGAACCAGAAATCTGGCCACAAAACGTATTTGTGCGAAAGGAATGGCTCGCTACTGAAGATGTGCTCGAAATTGTACATTGGGATGTTGTCCGAGTCAAGCAGCAGAGTGTTGTCAAAGGACGAGGCCAGAAGGGCCATCACCTTGAGCTGGTATTGGTGGATATCGAATTTCTCCATAAATGACTTGGGATAGTAGTCTGTGAGCACCCTGCACTTCACCTGGTACTTGGGCCATAGCACGTCTTCACATAATCCCTTTTCGTACTCGGTTTCGTTCTCGACAAAGACTTCTATAGGCAACGACGGGCTGTGTTGTCTCACCAGTTTGATTCCTACGAGCGCCATGGGGAAAAACTTTCCTCCGGACACGAAAACGACTCCAGTTCCATCAAACACCTGCTTCGATGGCGGAGTATTTGGTAGACCCTTGACAAAGGCGGCGTGCTTTCGCTTGAGCTCAGCTGTGTCTTCCTCGGACACTTGAAGGTACTCGGACAACTCCTCTTTCGTGAAATACGGCACGATATCGTCCCATGCCTTTAATGGCGCATGCTTGCCGTCTTTGTAGGTGTCGAGTGGCTTCTGGATGTTTGGCTCGGTTGAGTCAAACAACTTGAGGATGTCGGCAATGTACATTTTGATGGCCTTCTGCCGAAGCTCATCGGATTTTGCGTAAGCAGATGCACTAGCTCTAGCTGCGGTCAGGGCTCCTGTTTTGGTGGGTGATGCAGCATTACTGCTGGGAACATGTAGTGATTTGCTTGCCATCAGAGACACTACGGGCGCAGAGTCCTTGTGGTTATTTGCCTCTGCGGTTCCTTCGTTGGAGTTTTTGCCGGCAATCTCATTGTCGAAATCGTCTACTGACTTCTGAGAGAAGCCGGACCACACAAATTCAGAAGCTGCAGCAACATCAGAAGCGGTCGGGGTTTTCTGGTTTCTCGTAATGAGGATGAATGTCACTGTGAGCAGGCCCACCAGCCACAGCTTGTTACGCAGATTAAGCATTTTGCGTCTCGAAAAGCACAGCCGTTTGAAGTAGATCTAGTCGTTATCCTGGATCGTGTCCCGTCAGCCGTTTACTTATCGAGGCGACGATAGACCAAAAGCAATCGCCAATGCCACTTATCAACTAGAACAGTGTAAAGGGGTAAGTGACCGCCATAGCTAACTAAGGGTCTGCCTCTACCAACCCACCCGCAGGCCAGCCTTCTCCTCCAGAGGCACCGTTGTTCTTGGCCAGGTCCGTGGGTTTGGCAAAGGATGGCAGGCACGCGGCTGAACCTGTGTAGCCTAATTTAGCCTAAAAAGCAATGGCGGTCTCTCACTGAGGGTCCCAATACGACCGCATTTTAGGCGAGACATTCTCGGAAGGTGATCAGCTTTGACGGTGCAACTAGTGCGAGTCTTTTAATTTTCAACTGGAAAGTTAGTGCCCCGCTGGATGGAACCTCAAGGCAGCTATTTAACTTTTGCGGGTACGGCGGCGAGTGGCAATTTCACGAGGCTGGGTGCGGTTTCGATCAATTGGAAAACTTGAAATTCCGGGTGTTGAGGAGGCGCCTACGATAACAAATCAGAGACTCATAACACTTGGGCGTTCAAGCTTACTTTTGTCTCAGAGGGGAGCCGTAATGACCAAAAAGGTTGCGTAACTGTGCAGCTAAACGCCACGAGAATCCTAAAATGTTTGCATGTGTGCCGCATGCGGTGCAGGATTTTAAAGAAGCCCGCAGACTGTCTATTCTTGGCACTTGGTTCACCACGTGATATGCGAAACGGTGGGAATGATGAAGTGATTGGGTATACTGGGTGCTATAGAATCAAAATCTGCGAAACAAGCCTATTGACACCAGACCGCAATACCGACTCAAGTCCTGTATTACCTGCTCTACACATAGAATAGACGGCGCCATTTCTTTGAAAGCAGGAGCCACCGAGTTTAAGAAAAAGCAACGGCGCGTCGAAAATTCCATCGTCGAGTGGCCCTTTGTAGGGTAAGGAACGAGTGCCAGTTTGCACTGTGAGTGAGCCAGATGACTAGTTCAACTGGCGACAGGGGTACCGACGCTATTCTCCTTTACCTTTAAGTCATAGATATCCTCAGATTGACTTTTTGTTATTTGGTCCATCTCATGGAAAGCAGTTGTGGTGGTGGAGAACAGTAATGTGGCGCCATTGAGAACGGCAGGACAAACTGACTTCTTTTGGCGGGTTCGACTCGGCAGTCCTTTGTCAAGACTGCAGCAAAGTGCAACTAAGAGGACTACCGGCTCGGGTTTATCTTATTTCACGGCTGGATTTCATTACTTGCCCTTTCTCGCAGCTGAAACACCAGTGCAGGTTATGCTTGTCTCAATTGGGTAACTCTTAATGGGTCCACCATTGAGTTGGCGCATTGCAGATGTCAAGTTCTGGTGATTGAGGCCCTAACCCGCACTGCCTTCCCTGCACAAGGAACACAGTGCCGCTGAGATTTGCATGAAGGAATTGGGTTTCTGGAGAGTTTAATTGTTTGGACCTTGTTTGTTGTCAAGATTGGTCTATCTCAATCGAACTTCTCAACAAAGCACAACACTCACGACCGACTAGCCTCACCCTGCTTCGGGCAATTGATAAGTTTGTCTCAACATTGTGACAGCAACAGGAGCAACAAGCAACCAAGATGCCTCTCGGACACAGAAACAGCATCCGAAAGATCCCATTCACAATGATGGTGTGTGGAACCTCTGGCACCGGGCGAACGTCGTTTATCAATACTCTGTGCAACTCTCGACTGGGAATATTTCCGGAGCCTGGAGAATCATTTGCCAATGGTAATGGAGAGGCCACGAGCATCACTGAGGGCCCGGTTTTACCTGGCCATCAAGACCCAATTGACTTAAAAATGACCCACATGGAGATTCCCGTCAGAGTGGAGACCACACCCGTCGAGCTGGTTGAAAGTGATGGGACCCGCATATTCTTGACAGTGGTGGATACCCCTGGATTCGGAGACAATATCGACAACAGTGTGGCATTCGACAAGATTATTGGGTATGTTGAGTATCAGTACGACGAGGTTCTCGGAGAGGAGAGCAAGATTCGAAGAAACCCGAGATTCAAAGACAACAGAGTGCACGTCTGCCTGTACTTCATTGAGTGGACCGGCCACGGACTGAGGGAACTGGATGTGATGATGATGCGGCAGCTGGGTCGCCGAGTCAATGTGATTCCAATTTTGTCGCGAGCGGACGCACTCACCGAAGACGAACGCATTCTAGCCAAGGACATGATTCTCGATGACATTACGCAGTATGAAATCCCCATCTACCGGTTTCCGTCTGGTGCAGATGATGATGCTGAGACAATTGAAGAGAATGAAGCTCTGAACAGCATGCTTCCGTTTTCCATAGTTTCGGGAACAGACGTGGTCACGCTGCCCGACCATTCGAAAAGCATTGGTCGCATCTACCCGTGGGGAGTGATTGACTCGTTCAACCCTGCAGTTTCGGATTTTGCCGCGCTCAAAACCGCTCTATTCGGCTCGCATATTCACGAATTGAGGGATCTCACGCACGACGTCTTGTACGAAAACTACCGCACTGAGAAACTGTCAGGACGGCTGGAGACCAACCGAGGCTCACGAGTCCTCGAAGCCACAGAGCTGGCGGATCAACAATACTATAGCAAACAGGCTCGACTGGCCCGCGAACAGGCGAATATTAAAGATATGGAACAGAGAGTACGTCAGGAAATTGAGGCTAAGAAACGAGAGCTCGAGGCCAGAGAGTCTGCTCTCAAGGAGATTGAACAGCGAATCTCGCGAGAAACAAGCAGAAACAACTCTGTGGCTTCTCCGAATCCCGGCGAGATGTACACTTCTCAATACAACAACCCTACCTTAGCAGGTGATGGCTCGCCAGCTGCTGTCCCACAGCCTCCAAACCATCAGTCTCTTCCCGGACAAATAACATCACCTGAGCAGCAATACCCACACGACACCCGCCGGTTTAGTGGGCAGAGTGCTCACGGGCTGGGCATAGTACATGAAGCGTCAAACGAAACACCGGTAGCTCCGCTGTCCAACCCTCCCCTTGGCGCCAATACTAGCAGTATGGCGAAAGAGAGGGTAGCGTCCAACCCCATTTCGTCGTCGGCCAATGGAGCCGCCGAGCATTTCAGCCCAAACATTCAAAACAGCAGCATTTCTCCTGGGACTAGCTTCCACTACGTCGAAAAACGACGATCATTTTCCGGAACAAATGGAACCACTGCTCACCGCTCGTCTCAGTACTCTTCGTATGAACCCTCGCGTAACGTTACAAACTACTCTGAGACCACCCACGGCACCATGGCCGATGATTCGATGCGTCGCATGAGCGGCGCATCGCCGTACGCACAGGAGATGTAGGGCCGGCTGGTACAATGTGTAATTATTATTTCTATTTGCCTTTTTTTTATCATCATATCGTATCATACAACATACTGAATTTAGTCATCATCGTCCCAGTTGGCCTTCTGCTTGGGCATGACGGGTCCACCCGCTCTCTTGGCCATGATGATCTGGTCAACCGACAAGACGGTGCAGGCGGCCTCGGTGGCCAGTTTTATAGCAGAAGTTTTGGCAGCCAAAAGATCAAAGATTCCCTTGGCTCTGGCGTCAATGGTCGACGCTCCGGTGCTGGAGCCGTCATTATCAACATCAACTCCAGCGTACATCTGTCCCTTGGAGTGCTCAGAGTGCAGCTTGTAGACGGCCTCGGTAGCATCGAATCCTGCCGTCTCCGCCAGAGTTCGGGGAATCACTTCAAACGCTTCAGCATACTTCTTGATGGCATGCTGCAGCAGACCAGGAGTTCTCTCTCCCAGAGAGTGGACCCGAGCAGCCAGTTCTATTTCTGTCGCACCGGCTCCTGCCACGAGACGAGGGTCCTTGGTGAGACCCTTTACGGCATTGACACCGTCGTCAATGGCTCTCTCCATATCCTCAAGAGCACCCTGTGTGGCGCCTCTTAGAACAATGGTTGCGGTTCTTGTTCTTTCCGAGTCTTGTCTGAAAACCGTGACACGATCACCTCCAATCTCCATAGTCTCGACTACATCAATCACGCCCATCTCCTCGGGAAGAGGAGCACCAAGGCGTGCCATTACAGAGCCTCCCACAACACGACACAGTCTTCGGAGATCAAACTTGGACCCAACCTTGAACACTAGAATGCCGTGCTTGTTCATGTAATGTAATGCCAAGTCTCCCACGCCTGCTCCGCAGATCACCACTCTGACGCCAGAGCTGGCCAGTTCCTTCACAATGGTCTCCATCTGCTCCTCTTCTCCCGCAGAGAAGTCAAGCATCTGCTTGGCGCTGTTGAGAAGCACGGTTCCCTTTGTCTCGGTGCTCGAAATGTCAACGGGGCACGAGAAAACAGCCACCTTGGCCTTGTGTGCGCTCTTGATTGAGGATTCGGGCTCCTTGGGGAACACCATACCACGGATCACCTTGCTGGACGTGAGCCCAGCACCCATCACCTTGACTACTCGGACATTGTCCACGTTGAAAAACTGGGGCTGGGACGGCATGACGTGGGCAACGGCCTCGGCCACAAGGTCGCCGAGAATGTCCTCATTTCCGTATTGCTTGGCGCTCACGGTGGTCTTGATGGCCTTGACCAACGACTCTTTGGATGACAGATCAGTCACTTTTTCGCACACAAACGTGTCGGCACCGTTGTCGCTCTCGTCCTTGTTGTTTTCAAGCTGCTCCAGCACAAACGCGCGTGCACGCTCGAATCCCTGAACAATCTCTCCGGTACTGAGTCCAAGTCGCAGCAGCTCCTCTGCTTTGTTGAGAAACTCTCCGGCCAGAACAATCACGAGGTTAGTGGCATCACCCAGTTCGAGTTCTTGCTGCTGGGATGCCATAACCACAAGTTTGGCGGCAGGATGCACAATCTCAAGTTCTCTGAGGATGGTGGCGGCGTCGCTGGTCAAAAAGGTCTTTTGATGCTGATTGACAACAATCTTGTTTCGTCCACATGGTCCCATGCTGGTGCGTACCATTTCCGCAATCTCGCGAACCGCAGCGATATTGCGGTTGACGGCTCCATCCTCACTGTTGTAGGTCTGGTATCCTTGCTTGAAGAGCCCCGCATTCGGGGCACTTGGCATTTTGATGTTAGACATGGTGGTGTAGTGCAGCAGCTAGTCCAGCAGTTCTCTTGCTCAACTTGGAACTTAGAGTCGGCCCCAACCCTGTGCATAGTGAACTGTAACTCGGGGACAGACAGACAAGCAGCTGGAGAGCCACAATGAACCTGGATGATGTGGAATATTCTCCAATAGACCATATCAATTCGTTGTTTTCTTCTCCCAGCTCACTCACACATCTCAGTGATGTTCGTGAATATGTCCAGCTCTACAAACTGTCGCTGGCCAACAAGCAGCAACTCGACATTCAAGAGAATGGACAAAGTGGAAGCTCAATTGATCCAGAGGCGTTTAATCGAGCAGCTAAACTGGTTGGACGGGTCAAAGAGATCACCGTGAGTATCAATGATCTAAAGCAGTCGGGTAAGCATACCGAGGACGAACTCAAAGCCATGACCGCCGGCATCAAGAAACTCGACCAGACCAAGTCCAATCTCATTCAGAGCGTCACGGTCTTAAAACGGTTACAAATGTTACAAACAGCACACAACCAACTTGCTAGTCTGGTTCCGAGGCGCAATTACAAAGAAATCGCTCAGACCATGCCGGCCATATTGGAGCTGATGGACTACTTTCGGCAATTCCGCAGTATCTCCCAAATAGCCCAATTGAGCAAACAGGTAGCCGAAACAGAAACCAAGGTGGTGCAGCAGGTCCGCTCAGACTTCATTCAGGCTATTGAGGGAGGACCATCGACCTCAGAGTCTGGCCCTTTACCAGGGCAACTCGTGGAGGGTTGTCTAGTCATTGAAAGCCTCAGCACAGACGAAAAGTCCAATCTCATTGCATGGTACTGTACGGTACGGTTGAAGGAGTACCGTAAGATATTCACAAGTGGGGATGAGGCCGGCTCCCTGGAGAACATCTCGCGAAGGTTCGCCTACCTCAAGCGACTCCTAAAGGCCCACGAGGATGAAGAACTGAGGCTGTTCCCCAAACATTGGAAAGTCGCGCAGGCGTTAGCAGAGAGGTTCTGTGAGGATACGCGCAACGACATCAACGTCACACTAACCGGCTTTGGTGGGGGAGCGCACGGCCAACAATCGATCTCAGCAGGAGACGGCGGCGGACCTGGCACAATGATGGTTGATATGCAAGTGCTGCTGAACGCTTTGCGAGAAACCATTGATTTTGAGCAGTACCTCGATAGGCGTCTTAAGACCAAGTCTGTCTTTGTCGGTGCCATCTCACAGGGGTTCCAGCAGCATTTGGGGCTCTGGGTTCAGCATCAGGACAAGATTCTATCAAGCAAGTTCCAACAGTACAGAGCAGGGGATACCATTGCTCCATCAAAAGACGTCACCACACCCGATGTGTCGGGGGGAGCTGGCCAGCGTGGTGCCGAGGCTGCGCCGGTTCAGGTGCTTCCATCTTCTGCTGATCTCTTCCTTTCATACAGGCAAACACTAACACAAACAGCGCGACTGTCGACTGCCAAACCAATGGTGGATGTTTCCAGGCTTTTTGCAAAGTGGCTTGATACGTATTGCCGTCAGATCTTGTCAAACCGAATACCAGAGCGGCTGGCTACTGAGCTAGACGTTGAACGCGTTGGCGTTGTCCTCAACACCGCCGACTATTGTCGAGAAACCACGGCACAGCTCGAACAAAAACTAATAGAGACAACAGATGCAGAGCTCAAGGACAGTATCAGTCTGGAGACGGAGCGCTCGCAGTTTCTGCAGGTGGTCAATATCTGCATCTCGCGGCTGGTCGAGAAAGTCGAGGCGGGCTGTGACTACGCCTGGCGAGAGATGGCCAACACCAACTGGAGCAAGCTGGAGTCTGTGGGAGACCAGAGCGGATACGTTAGTGAGCTTTGTTCGAGCCTCCGACGTGAGGCGAGCATCATACTGAACAAGATTACCAAGGACTCGTATAGACGTCTGGTTTGCGACAAGATCGTCGACAGAGTTATGCACACATATCTCCAGACTGTGGTGGCGAGCAGACCCATACCGGAGGTTGCTGCTGAGCAAATGTTGCTGGACATTTACGTGATTCGAGAATGTTTTCTAAAACTTCCCCAGCAAGCTTCGTCACAGCAGCAGCAACAGCAGCAACCACAGCTCCGTCCACAGAGCTCACAACAGGATTTATCCTCACAGTCGCAACCAGAGCAATCATCTCACGAACCGGCGGTTTCTGCAGTATATGCGCGACATGTCACGAAATCTATTTCACGTACAGAGACGATCCTCAAGCTGATTCTGACGCAGAGCCAACCGGCTGAGGGTCTTGTACAGAACTACTTTTTTCTCATTGGGGATAAATCATCGATCAATTTCTGCAAAATTCTGGACATCAAAGGCGTGACGCGCTCTCAGCAAACCCGCTTCTTAGAACTGTTCAACTCGCATCTCAAGGCACACGACGACCTGGTTAATGATAGCCCCATCCTGTCATCACTACAGATTCGGACCAACGCACCACCGCGAGTTTCCAGTATTGGCGGTGGACAGCATACAAGTAACACTATCAAGGAGAACTTCGAGCGATTCACCCATGGCGCCGAGGCACCAGTAAACAAGCTCAACGAAAACTTCCGTAGCTTTGGGCGGTTGTTCCGCCGAGACGGCAATGGCTACCAATCTCCCAGCGGTGGAAGATAATGGACTATGTCATAACTAGTAGCTGATAGAATAATTCCAGAATCGGATATAGCAGATGGCGCAGGGAGAAGCCGGGACCTGGATCGGAATGGAAACGCCACCAATTATCAATATTTTATCATAGCCATTGGGCGACACAGCATGCATTATGTCTACTTCTGGCGAGACTTGGGTCAACTGCTTTACCATGCACCATTATCGCCCCACAGTTGATGGCCATAGGCGTTTGGCCGTCTGCACTCTGCTGAATTACGATGCTTGGGCTTGGCTGTGTTCTATAAATATGGCCAAAACAAACATGGAGACATGGAGATAATACCCGGTCTGCTCATAGGCATCGAAACTTCCTCTAAAACGTCAAAAAAACAAATAGATGCAGCTCCTGTTTCAGTCAAAATGCCTGCCAGGAGCATGTAAACATCGAGGTCTGGGCGTGCAAGGTTGGGGTTTACGTAGGACTATGCGGCGGTGACGCGCGATCCGACGCGTGCCAGCTCCATGATCGGCGCATTCCGATCTCAGTATGGAGTCCAAACAGATTGCTATAGGCAGAACAGGTGCAGCTTGGCGTCGGTAATGGGCTGAACCCACGAAATTACAGCGCCCACTGTATGTGTACGACTCTTTTGGACTCGATTCGGCCATACACCCCACTTGGCCCAAGCCCAGACACTCGGCTGTTTGCATATTGTGCATTGTTGTTTATTCTCCTACTGGGCTCAGCTGGGTGGCCAGAGCGGTACTGCTGGAGTAGTTCAAGCGCCCTGGCCAATTGCCAACTTCGCAGTCTGGAGAGGGCCCAAGGAGACGCTAACCAACGAAACCGGATGGGAGACCAGGGAGACCAATTGGTGCATCAGCCTATGTGGCCCGAGTACTGTGTCGTTTGTATAGGTTGGTTCTTTTCAGTAAAACCTGGTCACTGACCCCACGTTGATGCAGGGTCAAATGGACGCATGTCCGTCACCCATGTGCAGAAAGCAAGCTCGAGTGCATAAAATCATACGAGCGTCGGCGTGACGTACCGCTGGAGAGAAACCCAGTGACCCACACGGCTACAGTGCGCAAGTGCATTGATTGTTTTGTTTCTGCCTGATTGGGATCCAAATATTTGGAAGCGAGGTGTCCCCTCAGCGGAAGCGGTTGTTTTTAAGGGCCGCAGCTGCACTTGTTTTCGACCGCCTGTTCGATATTGCTTGATTGACGGTCTTTTATCTCCTTCAAATGAGTCTCCTGTCGTCGATGCCTCCACCAGAGCAACAGACTTATAAGAAGCTCCATCATTACGACGGGCTAGGTGACGGTGGCGGTAATGGCAACGGCAATGACAACCATATTGACCACAATGGCATGGGGATGAATGTTGCTGCAGAGGACCTGTTTGATTTTGAGGCAATGTCTGGATCGACGTTTACAAGCCCTGAAAACAACCACCTCAACTTCACCGACGACGAGACCCATAACGTCACGACCAGCTTCTACAATCCTCACGAATGGGACCATCACGTCGAGTCAACATCAGCACTCGGCGCTGGTATCGGGATCACCAGCAGTGCCGCCGAGTCGATGTTCTACGATAACCATCGCCAGTTTGAGTTTGGCAACACCTACGAGCATGTGTACGGCCATAACGGCGTTGACCACGAAGATATGTCCTTCAATCACCAACATCATCCGTTTGAGCTGAGCATTGACCCCAGTAATATGACGTACGATCACGCAGATCTGTACGACAACGGGTACGACAGCTTAGATCGGTCCGACCCCAAAAATGGCCAAGAGACAGAAATGTTTGTGCCATCTGCTGTCCTTGGAATGACATCCGAGCTAGATATCGCCATCCATGATCTCAACATCTCAAATGGCTACCCTGGTGGTGG
This sequence comes from Trichomonascaceae sp. Y4102, assembly GCA_023628915.1. NCBI lineage: Eukaryota > Fungi > Ascomycota > Dipodascomycetes > Dipodascales > Trichomonascaceae > Trichomonascaceae sp. Y4102. The sequence continues at coordinate 32,575 of JAMAJT010000022.1, read as the reverse complement.
CAATGATGATTATCACGACAACGTCCCCCATGATGCAAAGAACAGCATGGCTGCTCGTGCTTCGATCCAGTCGCGAAATGAAATTGTGTCTGATGTCTACAAGAAAAACGTCTACCCAGACCAACTTGACTCTGCATTGGACGACGAGCCTGTCTACGAAGGTGGTGGTGGTGGTTGTGGTGAGTACAACATGCAGCACAACGATGGCGGCGACAAGGACATCAATGGCACCAGAAATGGCATGGATGGTCATGCAGTTAAACAAGAGGAAACTTACGATACCAACAAAGCGCCTGATCATCATGACCTGGCAATGCCCACTACTCCTTTTAACACATTGCGACACTATTCCTCTGTTGATGCATTGCCCATGGGCAGCACAACTCAAAGCGACCCGAATATTGCTGGATACTGGCCCCAGCCGCCTCAGGATACAATGAGTCCTTCCAAGGAGAATGACTGGTTCTTCCGGCCCGAAGATATCACTCCTGACAACCAGTCGAGTCCAAAGTCGTACCCTCCCCGGCCAGCAGAGGTTAATGAGGACCCTGTTCATCATCAGAAAGGGACAGCTTCTCAAGCAACAACTAATGCCAACGGCGATGACCAAGTGCTGACGCAGACATATTCATGGGAAGTGGTTTCAAAGCTGCAGAGACCCAGGAAGTCTCCTCCTCATCGACTTCTGAAACATAAGTCAGCCGTGGTACTCAAGACCAATAGCTTGAAGTCACCAGTTCCACCGTCTCCCGCTGCATACATGCCTACTCCAACCGGTAAACAATCTCAGTCTGATTTCTACGCAGATCCCAGGAATCCTTCCGGTGACCCCGAAAAGCAGTCGTCGTCCACAGGAGGAACCGTCAAGTCCTCTTCGACTGCCAATATCTTATCATCTTCTGCCAAAAAGATGCCCGCCACGTCTCGCATGCTCCGCCCGGTGGCTTCCATGGCCAACATGGCAACCAGGATTTCCAATCTGCCGGCGCCCGTGGCTCCCCAGATAGTTCACAACAAGCCCATTCAGTTTACAAACTTCTTTGCGTCGAATATGGCAACGCCAAAGAAGATTACTAAAAAACCATCCAAGCGGGAGCTCAAGCGAAAGCAGTCGAGCACACTTTCAAAGCAAAAGTCTTTGTCTAATGCTTTTCTTGCTAGCAAGTCTAGTGGAAGTGACAGCAATATCACCCGCCGGTCGCCTACTCAAGCTCCAACCCCATCTTTTTCTCAATCGAACCTAGAAGAGGCAGCATCCCACTCGCCAAATTATCTAGACGCCAACCCGTTTGAGTTCTCTCCGGGATCGATACAGAACAGCCCTGCTCGCGTTTCTAGTTCCAAGTATGACATGGAACCGCCCATCAGGCCATCAGCTCATGGTCATACATACTCTAACTCCAATTCGCAGTCCAACTATACTGACTCTGACCACGAGATGGATATTACGTTCGACAACAGTCAGAACCATGACGGACAGGATTGGAATTTCCCTCAACATGTGTCCAATTGGCAAGAATAGTGATGTACATCTGCCTTTTTTCTTTACATATATTGAATTTGATTTTCTGCTCTTGCTGTTGGGGACCACCCACTCTATGAATCTGTCTGCCCACACCTGCTGTGCGGCCGCCAATGAAAACAACTTTATATCGAAGCCCACAGCACAGCACCACTCACACACACACAAATCATGTTGGCACGGTCACTAAACATGTCCAGGCCCTTGGTGAGCCGAACAATTACGGCTTCCGCTTCTATGAGTGGAAGACTGTCCCAACAGATGCGAACGGCCTCGACGGGTCCCGCCCCCACCACCTACACCAGCTCTGGTTCGTCCATGCCCACCGACTACCCTTTACCATCCCAGCAGAAGCCCTCGAGTGCAATCGACTACACTCTGACTTCGTTGGATGCTGTTGCTAACTGGGCTCGTCAGGGATCGTTTTGGCCCGTGACGTTCGGACTCGCATGCTGCGCCGTAGAGATGATGCACTGCTCGACTCCCAGATACGACCAGGATCGATTCGGTATCATTTTCCGAGGAAGTCCCCGTCAGTCCGATATCATGATTGTTGCCGGAACCCTCACCAACAAGATGGCCCCCGCCCTGCGCCAAGTTTACGATCAAATGCCCGAGCCCCGCTGGGTTATGTCCATGGGATCCTGCGCCAATGGAGGAGGATACTACCACTACTCGTACTCTGTGGTCCGCGGATGTGACCGTATTGTGCCTGTGGATATCTACGTGCCCGGATGCCCTCCTACTGCCGAGGCTCTTCTGTACGGAATTTTCCAGCTCCAGAAGAAGATGCGCAACCAGAAAATTTCTCGCATGTGGTACCGCAAGTAAGTCTTGTTGCGCACTCATTGTACACCTGATTCGCATAGAGGCACTGCTCGAAACAAAATTTACATAACTGTCGACAAGCACCGTCCCTCACTCACTATACTGCTGCTGACGACGGAACCAAATATCTCGGCATGGCTTACTTCAAGCTGCTCGTTAATCAATATCATTATTTGTGTATATTTTTCTTAAAGGAGGCAACTTTCTCTCTGTTTTTGCTGCTGGATCCCTCATGCCAGTTCCGCGTAGACTGTGCACTACTAGATCTCCAACTTTAAGTTCGACTCTTTCATTGAACATCACCATGGCCGGAGACAGACACGGTAAGTCGGCATCACGCAGCCACAGATAGAGTGGATCAGATGTTTTTAGACGACTCACTAACAAGCTCTCAGAAAGGACCCCGCTATTGAGCGATGGGCTCACATGCGTGAGAACTCCCAGAACCACTTCCGTGTCACCAAGAGAAGTGGGCCATTCCTTATGGTTGTTTTCGGACTCATTCCTGCTGGACTTCTGTACATGTCCTACAAGGTCCACGGACAGATCGACCTGACCGCCAAGCGCAGAGGGGAGAGCCTCTGGAGATAGACCTCTGTCCAATAGTAGACGACCTCTACCTTCTAACCATGACGACGAAACAATATCACTCATTGTAAATGACCTAGTCAATTTATTCATTTTCATTATTGTTCTCGTACGAAGTTTTGCTCTAATTCCTGTCGGATTGTCACTGCGTTTATTATTCCTATTATTGGCTGTCGTTCTATTGGGCTGCTCCTGCTGACACTCAACTCAGCTCAATAGGCAGAACCCTCAGCCCTCGAGGCCGCCAATTTTCAGCGCTCGCGGCTGTCACAAACTTAAACTCTAATTGTAGACTCCACCAGTCCAATAGCAGGCTAGCATTAATCGTCTGATTTTTTACAAGTCATATATCTGTCGACACAAAACAAACTCAACTGCGCTTCCCTGTCCCTGGTTTAGTACAGAACAGCACCTCGACAGCCACCGAATCCCATCACAGCTTCCTCAATTCCAATAATAATGCTCTCCCGCGTCTTTGCTCGCCCAATGCTGGCAACATCTCGTGCCGCCCTTCGACCCAACTTGGTTGCCTCGTCTCTCAAGGCTACCAGTGCCGTCAGCGCATGCCGTGCCACCCAGACTATCCGCAAATATTCTTCTCACGACGAGGAGTCCTACGAGGAGTTCACTGCTAGATTTGAGAAGGAGTTTGACGATGCCTACGATCTGTTTGAGGTCCAGCGTGTGCTTAACAACGTCTTCTCCTACGATCTGGTTCCCGCCCCCGTTGTTCTTGAGAAGGCTCTCCGGGCTGCTCGCCGGGTGAACGACTATGCTACTGCCTCTCGTGTCTTTGAGGGTCTCAGATACAAGGTCGAGAACAAGGACCAGTACCAGATGTACCTCGACGAGCTCAAGGATGTCCGCGAAGAGCTGGGAGTGACTCTTAAGGAGGATCTATTCAACGAGGCCTAATTTATTGAGTTACCATTTCGTATTTGGTTCCGCATTCCGTGAAACTTTTGTAAGAGCTTAAATGGCAACCACAGCTGCATAATCTTCGTTTTAAGAGCCTTTCTGGCCAATTGTGATTGTCGTAAAGGGAATCTCCAGGTCTAGTTGAAATGTCGGTGGATTTTTAGAGCCTTGTTCCTCGAGGTCAAGGGTATCCCGCCTTCACCCACCGTCGCCGTTAACGTCCCCTGACCAAACACTAAATCCTTTGATCGGATCAGAGATAATAGCCGCAATGACTCACACCAGCCGGATCGCCATTCTGGAGTGTGACCGCCCTATACCCCAGGTCGAGCAAACTCGAGGTTCATATGGGGATATCTTTACTGCTCTCCTGAGGACTGCCGGGCTCTCGGCCGGATCATCGAGCGCCATCAAGAGTTTTAACATTGTCGAGGAGCCCGATGTGTACCCTTCACTCGCAGATGTTGACGCAATTCTAATCACCGGATCGAAATACAATGCATTCGACTCAGATGAGTGGATCCTTCGGTTGGTTGAGTTTGTTAAGCTCGCTGTTGGACACCGCAAGCGGGTGCTAGGAATCTGCTTTGGTCACCAGATTCTGGGCAGAGCCCTAGGATGCAAGGTCGGACGAAGCGACATCGGATGGGAAGTGTCTGCTGTGCCAATTACGCTCACACCCAAGGGAGAAGAACTGTTTGGTCAAAAGGAGCTGTCTATCATGCAGATGCACAGAGACATTGTTGAAGCGCCTCCTGCTGGAACCGAACTCCTTGCCTCCACAGATCGCTGCAGTAACCAAGGTTTCTTTGCCAGTGGCAAGTACCTTACACTTCAGGGGCATCCCGAATTCACAAAAGATATCATGGACGAGCTTGTTCAGGCACGGTATGAGTTGCTGGGACAACAGCTTCACGATGACGCTCTCAGGCGTGCTTCTGACAGAAATGATGGACCTCTGATCGCAAAGACGATGGTGAAGTTTCTCGAGGGTGATTTGTAGCTGTGAATTATCTATGTCCATTTTGGGCGGAGAGGATGTGCCTTCTCGATGGTCAGTGGTCGTTAGTCTATTCAATTACATGCACTTAGTATGTACGGTGTTGGGATTCTCACTGTACTCGTCAGCGCTAACCCACATTTTGCGAAAGGTCGAGAGTCCTGCAAGGATAGACCCTCCGATAAATGTCGAGTACTTGCGCTCCGGTGGGGCCATGATTCTCAGTCGAGTATGCTTTGGTGCTGCCACCTTGAGATCACTCAGCAGCCTATCGCCAAATCCTTTCAATAGAGTGGTACCACCCGAAAGGACAATATTTTCGTAGAGTGATGGGCGGAGATCCATGTCGGCTTTGTTGATCGATGTTGCCACCAGGTTTGATATGCTAGGGCATTCGGACCCTATGATGTGAGGAGAAAAGAGGAGCTCTGGCGCTCTGAATTTTTCGGCCTGCAGCTGGATAGTTTGGCCGTCTGGAAGAATAAATAGGTCGTTCGCGTTGCCACGTGCTGCCCCGCCTGCAGCAGCAGTTGCAGATGTCAGTGGGATACTCCGAAGCAAAACCGTTTGAGACCATTCTTTTTCCTCTTTGCGAGGATCAAGGGCGACGTAGCAGTGTTTCTCTTTGACTTGCCTCACAATCTGTTTCTCGGCTGAAGTTGATAGGTGGACGCCTTCCCTCCTCAGCAGGAGCTGTAGGTAGTCTGTAATGTCTCTGCCCGCTAGATCCATCCGCTGGATCGCGGAGTTAACTGCGTAGCCGTTGAATACAGGAACGGTATGAGTAACCCCATCGCCGCTGTCGAGAACTATGCCTGTTGTTTTTCCTGATGCATACAATGCTAGAACCGCCTGTACACTGAAGTACAACGCAGGCACGTTGAAAGTCTCGAAGAATATTTGGGCAGCCCTTTCGCGGTTCTTCTTGGGGTTCAGGGGCGCTTCTGTGTATAGCAATGGGTGGTCTTCGCTCTTAATATCCAGCTCGCTAGTGTATACATGGGACCATATGCGCTCCATGTCGTCCCAATTGGTTACGACTCCGTGTTCCATAGCGTAGTTCAGTTTCAGCAGCCCTCTATTTTCTTCGACTTCTTTGCCAATGAAGTGATCTTGCTCTGTAGCCCGAGCCATGACTCGTGTGTGTTTTGGTCTTCCGACGTATGTTCCAAAGTACACACGAGGCGCCGTATCCCCTGCTATTCCGGCCTTGATAGTGCCGGACCCATTATCAAAGACAATGGGCTGGTTGACTGCGTCCATGGAATGGTTGTTGATGTTGATGGGTAGCGTTCCCCTGGCTAAGATTAAGTTTACGCACGCGTAGTCTTGCGCGTATACAAGTCACATTCGCTGACCATAAACATGGTATGCTACATGCCATGAAAAGTTTCGTCTAGTCATTATGTCCGGACATAATGCTTACACTTTTGCTGGAAAAATGGAGTTATCCAATGTCTTGAGCAGTAAACGTGTCACTACGGGCTATCTTCCGCACAACCAAGCCCAGCCTGAACCAGCAGCGTCTCTCAAGCATTTACCGGTGCGGCAAGAACAGCAAGTCACAAACAATACAGCGCTACAATGAACTTGAATAAAAACAAAATATTGAAATCCGGGGACGAGATCGAACCGAGCACATGGCGTTTCCGTTGAAATTCCTAACCCTTGGTGAGTTGCCATCATTCCGCAGGACCAGGTGCTGGTTAAGACCTTAGACGAAGACTATTGAGGCATGACCAGACAAGGGAACAGCTAGTTCTCCTTCATTATGCTGGTAAAAGACCGACACTCATTGTACAGATTTCTGGCCAACTGCTGACAAAACGAGCGTTCCCCACACCATCTAAAACTTGGCTGCAACTTAGGGCACGCCAATGTGGGGTAATTCCGCAAAATGTTCCGGAAAACAATATAAGAACAACACGATGCCGAGCATCGAGGTAGTACGCGCTAAACATGCTCGACCTTCTTGACCTCAGTGTTCTCTTTTCCTGCCTGCTAGGAGGACTTTTTCTGTTGAAAAAGTTCTTCGTCAAGTCTGCCAACAGCCGAAGTGGGGCATACGCCCTTGCTGGCAGCAAAGACCAAAGCTCCAAAACCAGAGAATTTGATGAGCGCAACGTCAATGACAACATGGACCAGCTGAACAAGACCAGCGTCATGTTCTTTGGTTCTCAGACAGGTACCGCCGAGTCTTATGCCAAGAAGCTGGCGAAAGAGGCGTCTTCGCGATTTGGCCAGAGCTCTATGATGGCTGACGTGGACGACTATGACTTTGACTCGCTCGACTGCGTAACCACCGAGAAGGTGGTGTGTTTTCTCATGGCTACCTTTGGAGAGGGTGAGCCCACCGACAACGCGATCCCGTTTTGGGAGTTTATCAACAATGATTCTGTGCAGTTCTCCAAGGATGAGGATGTGTCCGAGCAGCCTCTCCGCAATTTGAACTACGCTGTGTTTGGACTTGGAAACTCGTCCTACGAACACTTCAACAAAATTGCTAGAGACCTCGACGCCAAACTCCAGTCACTGGGAGCCCACCGCGTAGGCCCCTACGGACAGGGTGACGAGGCGACTCAGTCTACCGAGAACGACTACCTCAGCTGGAAAGACGAGTTCTTTGCTCAGTGGAAGAAGGAGAAGAATCTCACTGAGAAACCCGTGGTCTACGAGCCGGGACTCCAGATTCTCCCAGTCGAGGGTGGTGTCACTCCCAAAACCTACACTGGAGAGGTGTGCAAGGACTACCTGCTTCCTAACATCCAAGGGCCGTTTACTGCTGCCAAGCCGTTTCTCGCTCCTGTCGTCACTGCCCGCGAGATCTTCAACGCACCCAGCCGCAATGCTATCCACCTCGATATTGACATCAGCGGCAGTGGTATGCGATACACTACCGGAGACCATGTTGGAATCATTGCGCAGAACCGGTCTGACGAGATTGAGCGGTTTATGAGGGTGTTTGGTATCACCGACCCCAACGCTGTGTTTGACGTCAAGAAGCTCGACCCCACTGCCAAGATCCCGTTCCCTACGCCTACTACGTACGACGGAGTGGTGCGCCAGTTCTTTGATATCTGTGGTGCAGTATCGCGCCAGTTCATGACCAGCGTTGCTCCGTTTGCTCCTTCGGACGAAGTACGCGAGGAGTGCACTCGTCTCGGATCCAACAAGGACTACTTTGCTGAGCGGGTTCTCAAACGTCATCTGACCATTGCCCGCCTCCTGGAGCAGCTAGCTCCAGGCCAGACATGGGATAAGGTGCCGTTCAACTTCCTTATCGAGTCTTTGCCGTACCTGTCACCTCGCTACTACTCCATCTCGTCATCGTCTGCCAAATCGCCATCTGTTGTGTCTGTGTCTGCTGTTGTCGAGTCGTGCCCCACCGCTGACGAGGCTCAGCACTTCAAGGGCCTGGCTACCAACTACTTTTTGGAGATCAACGGAACATACACTGGAGCTCTGGATGTGTCTAATGCACTTTACTCGCTGAAGGGCCCTCGTGACAAGTATGTTGTTGCCGAGAGCAGCAACCAGCTGCGAATGCCCGTCCACATCCGCAAATCCAACTTTCGCATGCCCAAGAACCATGGTGTGCCTATCATCATGGTTGGACCCGGTACGGGCGTTGCTCCGTTCCGCGGATTCATCCACGAGCGGGCATTCAAAGCTGCTGAGAAGCCCGACGCACTTGTTGGCAAGGCTGTTCTGTTCTTTGGAAGCAGAAACTCCGTCGAGGACAACCTCTATGCCGATGAGTGGGTCCAATTCCACTCTGAAGAGCGGGAAGCTGATAGGTACCAGCACAGCAACTTTCTACAGGTCATTACTGCGTTTTCTCGCGAAACTGCTCAAAAGGTCTATGTCCAGCACAGGCTCGAGGAGGAGGGTCAGTATGTAAACCAGCTTCTTGAGCAGGGTGCGTACTTTTATGTCTGTGGAGACGCCAACCGGATGGCCAAGGACGTCCAGGCTACATTGGTTCGTATCATTGCCCACCACAGAGGCGTTGACAAGACCAAGGCTGAGGCCATTCTTAAGCAGATGAGACTTCAGGGCAAGTACCAGGAGGATGTCTGGTAACTAACTATTTATGTACAGATTCAGTTTATCGTCGCGAAATTTAGTTGGATTTACTCACACTCCCATACAATAACAAGCGTGTTGTGACTTGTAGTTAGCTATAGGAGGGGCGTTCCGCCAACGATGCATAACTTTTGCCCGACAATGATATCATTGAATCTACCACAAAAAGCACCGGAAAAACGGCGGTTCTGAACTCCAGTAATCAGTCTGCGTTCATTGGACTTGGGCGGACAGATGCCCTGGGTACGGTTTTCCCCGCATCGTTGGCTCGCCGGCATACATTGTGGGGAGCGGCTGCGGAACCCAACTGGAAATTCCGCTGACCAAGAGGAGAAACGGAATCTGATGTAAGATATATAACGCTGAGCGGCCGACTCCTATGGCCCTCAGTGAAAGGTCTTCCTCTCTTCTAAAAGATCCAGCACTCCAGTTTCTACTAAGACCACCACTAACAACAACTACACAACCATGGCTCTTTTGTCTACTTTAGCTGCGTCTGAGCCGGTTCAGCAGGCCATTACCTGGATCAACGCCAATCCTTTGATTGCTGCTGTGCTTATTCCTTTGATTCTGGCTGCGGGATTCCTCGCAGTCTACGAGCTTATCAGATTCAATGCCCGCATTCCTGGGTTTGACGGTCCCTCTGGATACCCCATATGGGGCAACATTCCCCAGATCCGTGAGAACGCCGCTGAGAAGTACAGACAGTGGTCTCTCAAGTACGGCCCTGTGTACCAGGTTCAGCTCGGAAACGTGCCAGTTCTTGTTGTCAACAGCGCTGAAAAGGCCAAGGAGGTGTTTTTGACCAACTCGCGTGCCACCTCGTCCAGACCCATGTTCCACACCTTCCACAAGGTTGTTTCTTCCACTGCGGGTTTCACCATTGGAACCACTCCTATGGATGAGTCTCTTAAGAGAAGAAGAAAGGCAGCGGCCACTGCTCTTAACAGAAACGCCGTCAACACCTACATGCCCCACATTGATCTTGAGACCGAGGAGTTTGTCAAGGAGTGCTACGAGTACGGCCAGGCCGGTAAGATTGCTGTTGATCCCATGCCCATTGTCCAGCGTATGTCTCTCAACATGAGTTTGACGCTCAACTGGGGAGCCCGTATCGACTCGATCAACGATCCTCTTTTCAAGGAGATCATCGAGGTGGAGGAGCTCATTTCTCATACCAGGTCCACCACCGACAACTGGCAGGACTATGTTCCTCTTCTAAGATGGAACCCTTTCAAAGGAGCTGATAAGGCCCACAAGGATACCCGTGCTCGCCGCGATGTCTACATCACGAAGATGAACAAGGAGCTCGACGAGAAGATGGCCAACGGAACCCACAAGCCCTGTATCCAGGCCAATGTTCTGCTTGACCCTGAAGCAAAGCTCAACGCTGCTGAGCTCATGGGTATATCTCTCACTATGATCTCGGGCGGTCTCGACACGGTCACCACCCTTACCGCCTGGGCCTGTGCTATTCTTGCTGCTCGTCCAGATATTCAGGAGAAGTGCTACAACGCCATTCGTGAGATGTTCAGCGAGGAGGAGGTCATGTGTGACCCACATGACGACCAGAAGTGTGTCTACGTTGCCGCCTTTGTCAGAGAGTGTCTCAGATACTTCAATGTGCTGCGTCTCTCTCTTCCTCGTGCTGTGGAGCAGGACTTCAAGTACGAGGGCAAGCTCATCAAGAAAGGCACCATCATCTTCCTCAATGCCTGGGCGTGCAATATGGACCCTGAGCTTTACAAGGACCCCTATGAGTTCAAGCCCGAGAGATTCATCGAGAACCCTCTGGCTCCTATCTTCTCGTATGGTGTCGGATCCCGCATGTGCGCTGGATTCCTGCTTGGAAACAGAGAGCTGTACTTCCTGATGATGAGACTGATTTCCGCGTTCAACCTGCACCAGGCCGAGCCTATCGACCTTAACCCTCTCACTGGAGCCATTGACCCCACTGCTCTTGTGTCTCAGCCCAAGAAGTTCAAGGTCAAGTTCCAGCCTAGAAACAACAAGGTCCTCAAGGAGGCTCTGGACAACTTTGTGCCCTGCTCCGCGTAATGATATATTAATGTACATGTTTATCCGATATTGACGATATTTCGCCTGATATGCTACTGCGGTTCTTTATCTGATTGTGTGTCCACAACAATCGTAATGACGCAGGCGCCAGTTCATCTATTACCACCTTAGGCAACCACGGAACCTTGACTGACTGATTGATTACGTAGAATTGAGGAATTGATAAAATTCCGCTATCGTCGAGCAAAAGGATCAGCTGATACTGTTTCCAGCCCGTTGAAAATTGCCTGATCAAAAGTTCGAGGCGCATCTTTGCTCTGGCACACCGTTTTCCGCGTTCTCGGTAAGGTTATGCGGCACGTTGGCGTGTGCACCATGCTCGGCGTTTCTTTTTGGACGCGGAATTGGACGGTCATTTCGCTTTACCCCACAGCCGCACCAGGTTCCGAGAGGTGGGGCCGTGACATATATAAAATCTGGGTGCCAGATGGACCATCAGTAAATCACTATGGTTGGAACCAAATTTGCTACTGAAGACCCTTACAAGTACGGCGTTGGCTTCGGCTCGTACCAAGAGACCGAGGCCATTGCCAATGCCCTGCCTGTGGCCCAGAACTCGCCTCAAAAGTGCCCGCTTGGTCTTTACGCTGAAAAGCTGAGTGGCACTGCCTTTACTGCTCCGCGAAGGGAGAACCAGCAGTCGTGGCTCTACAGAATCTATCCCTCTGCCGTCCATCGCCCTCCTCAGAAGGTCAACACTCCCTGGAACGACGACTCCCAGAACTCTGACCAGGTGACTGGTATGGAGAAGCTGCACTACATTCCCAACCAGCTACGATGGAACCCGTTTGATATCAGCAAAGACCAGACCTTTATCCAGGGTCTCAAGCTGGTTGGTGGCGCGGGAGACCCCCGGCTCAAGCACGGACTAGGAATTTTTATTTATACCTGTGCCAAGGATATGGACAAGGAAGCCTTCTACAACGCTGATGGGGACTTTCTCATTGTTGCACAGCACGGTGATCTGAACATTGAGACCGAGCTTGGACGCCTCTATGTGCGACCCCAGGAGATCTGCGTCATCCCCCGTGGTGTTCGCTTCCGAGTCAAGGTGCCCAAGGGACCTGCTCGAGGATACATTCTTGAGCTGTACAACAACCACTTTGAGTTGCCTGAGCTAGGGCCCATTGGATCCAACTGTCTCGCCAACGCTCGTGATTTCCAGGCCCCTTCTGCTTGGTACGAGGATGTGGACAACACTGAGCACTTTGTGTACTCAAAGTTCTCTGGCCAACTGTTCAAGGCTTCTCAGGACCACTCTCCTTTTGATGTTGTTGCATGGCATGGACTGTACTACCCATACAAGTACGACCTTGGCAAGTTCAACCCTGTAGGATCTGTTTCGTTCGACCACCCTGATCCTTCCATCTTCACTGTTCTCACTGCTCAGAGCGATCACCCTGGTACTGCCATTGCTGATTTCGTCATCTTCCCTCCCAGATGGCTTGTTCAGGAGGACACTTTCCGACCCCCATGGTACCACCGTAATACCATGGCTGAGTTCATGGGACTGATTTGCGGAGACTACGATGCCAAGGAGGGAGGAGGATTTGTTCCTGGTGGAGCATCGCTGCACAATGTCATGTCGTCCCATGGACCCGATGCCCACACCCACGAGAAGGCTTCCACTATGGACCTGAAACCTCAGAAGGTTGGTGCTGGCTCCATTGCTTTTATGTTTGAAACCTCTCTGATGCTTGGACTCTCCGAGTGGGGTCTCAAGACTTGCCAGAAGGTTCAGGATGACTATAACGAGGAATCCTGGATGCCTGTCAAGCGCCACTTCAAGCAGTAGTTTTGAAATGTATAGATATTTATGTTCAGCTATGATTGTGCAGACTTGTGTGTCGAAAAACATATGCTTCAGCACTCTGCAGTCTGTTGTGACTCCACCATCACTATTCTCACAAATTATAGCAATAATAAATCTATTAGACAATGGCCATACCACAATCGACAGAGACAACAGATCCGGTCATGGAGTTGCTCTTTGCAATGCTGATAAAATCATCAGCAGCATCCTCAAGCTCGGGAGTGTGCTTAAGAGGAAGCAGGTTTTCAACATGCTTGATGCGCTCAGGACCAAACTTGAGACCCCACTCGGTCAAAAGCAGACCTGGGGCAACGACATTGACTCTTGACTGAGGGCCAAAGGTCTTGGCGAGACACTTTCCAAGGTGAACAGCACTGGCCTTGGTGAAAGAGTAAGGCATGGAAGATCCCGACGGTTTGAGACCAGCAGACGAGGAGGTGATGATGAACGATCCACCAGAGGCGTTCTTGTCAAAGTGAGGCTTGGCGGCACGGAACAGGTAGAAGTGGGACTTGACATTCATGGCGTAACACCGGTCGAGGTCCTCATCCTCTATGCTCTCAAGGTCGTTGAATGCAATCATTCTGGTCCAGCCAGCGTTGCTAATGACAATATCGAGTCCTCCCAGCTGGCTCACAGTCTCCTGAATAATGCTTCGGCAGGTGTCGTTTTTGGACACATCTCCCTGGACCTTGATGGCTTTGATCTTGTATTGCTCAGTTAGTTGTTTGATGAGGGCATCAGCGCGCTCAGACGAGGATGCATAATTGATGGCAACATTGCATCCTTCGGAAGCAAGCTTCTGAGCGACACAGGCTCCGAGACCTGCACTACCTCCAGTGACGAGAGCGACTTTTCCTGCGAGTGAGATGGGCATTGTGTGTTTTTGATGATAGATTAATCAATGGCCGACTACATATATATGTAGTCGGTAGTTCTCTTTCGCGAATGGTCATAATTTACCCCACCCCCACGTTTCCAATTCCGCATGTAAGCTCAGCGAGCGGAATAGATGAAGGCAGCGATGGCGGAAAGCCATGCTGACTGGATAAATAATCATGGGCACACGTTAAAGCAACTGGGAAATAATTTATTCGTACAGGTCATTTCATTTACATGGGAATAGCAGGGAGAATCTTGGTCGAGCAATCGCCGAATCCAACATAGTCTCCAGACTCGGCATCGCAAGCAGCAGCTCTGAAGATAACGGTATCATAGTCCTGGAGGAACTTGCGCTTGGAGGATCCAATGGTAATCTCCTTGGCACCACCGCTGGATAGCTCAAGAAGAGAGCCATAGGTTCCGTCCTCGCGGCCAGAGATGGTACCAGATCCAAGCAGGTCACCAGTGTTGAGGTTGCAACCCGTGATGGTGTGGTGGGCAATCATTTGAGGGAAGGAGTACAACATGTTCTTGGTAGATCCGTTGGTCAAAATAGCAGAGTCACCGTCGGCGGTCTTGATCTCGACCTGGAGACCAATGTCAAAGATGGACTTGTCGCTGTTCTTCTCCTCGAGGTACTTCTGGACAGGTCCGGCCGACTCGGGACGAGGAAGCTTGGAGGTGCCAAAAGGAACAAGGGCGTCGTGAAGAACAACCCAAGGAGTGATAACGGTACCAAAGTTCTTGGCAGTAAAAGGTCCCAGAGGAACGTACTCCCATGCCTGGACGTCGCGAGCAGAGAGATCGTTCATGAGAACGTATCCAAAGATGTGGTCCTCGGCGTTATCGACGTTGATGCGCTCGCCAAGCTTGTTGGGAGTAGAAACAAAAGCAGCAAACTCGAGCTCGTAGTCAAGACGGCGGCATTCAGTGGTGATAGGGATCTTAACGTCGGCCTTGGGGTTCTCGAGAATCTGTCCGTAGGGTCTGTGAATGTCGGTTCCGGTGATAACAACGGAAGAAGCACGTCCATGGTAACCAACGGGTAGGTGGTAGTAGTTGGGCTGGAGAGCATTCTTGGGGTCTCTAAACAGGCATCCGCAGTTGTATGCGTGGTTAAGTCCAACATAAAAGTCGGTGTAGTCTCCAATGCGCATGGGCATGTGGCTAGTCGTGTCCTGCACGCTGTAGATGGCCTCCTTCTGAAGAGCGGCGTTCTTCTCGAGCACATCGGCAAACTTGCCTCCAGCGGTCAGCACCTCCTGAAGGTAGGTTCTGACCTGCTGGTGGGTCTTTCTGCCCAGAGCAGCGAAATCGTTGAGAACGGTTTCGTTGAAGACCTTGGTGTTGGTGAATCCACTAGGCTCGAAGCCCCCCTCAGCGGAGAACTTGGCAAGATCCAGAACACTGTCTCCAATACGCACGGCGGCGCGAGGAGTGGAGTCGGCGGCAGTAGAGATGATTCCAAAGGGAATGTTTTTAAGTGAAAAATGCGACCCCTTGGGGACGCTGACCCATGAGCTAGTTGTCATTAGTGCGCTGAAAAATAGGTTGCGGAAGTTGATTGTGGCGGGACGAGGACGGCGGCGACGGTCTGATATTTATACAGCTCTGATGCAATACTCTGAATAATCCGGACGTGTGGAGCGAGCGAAACTCGGAACGCAATTCCACTTATATCGCTCTCGATCTGTAGGGCCACCGAAAGTGCGGAATTCGGCACTCGACGCGGCTACATTGTCCCGCCGTGGGTTGGGGCTAGGCGCCAGGTGGTGCCGTTAGTTTTTCGAGTTACCCCAGAGTTGAGAGTCCGGAATTTTAAGCCCAAAAGGCGGGGTTGGGAAGCCCATGATGGGGACGGCACCTTGAGATCCTGAGCCTGCGGACAACGTCTTGTTTGATTTTTCCCGAGATGGGTCCACTCTGTACCTACTTACAGTAGAGAAAGCGGCGCCGCTAACGCATGTACTTGCGGCGTTGATGTAATCAAGTCCAATCTGAATGCACGGGCTTCACACGGCTGAAGAAACCCATCCCCAAAACGGTGGTGGGGAGGGTGAGGGGCAGACTGGGGCAGAGCGTGGGATAGATCCGTACTTACATTATCTTACATTCAGTCACCAGACAGTATCTGCGGAAGAGAAACAGCAGTAGTAGCGCAGCAGCGGCAGGTCAGATAGTACGATATCATATCGGGCAGCAGATATCGTGCATATTCCAGAGAACCTCTAGCGTATCAGCGGCTACAACAACGGGTCCAGGTGAAAGACTCACTACACACTAGTATGGCAGTAACTTCAGCGCAGGACGAGCGTCGTATCACTCGGCGATCTAAACGAAGCAAATACGTCCGCTGTGCGTGGTAAGTTTCAATATTGATACTTTTTTTGTCAAGCGATCACAGGACTAACTAGTTTCGAGTGCAAGCGACGAAAAATCAAGGTATGTGTATCGGAACTCCCGCAGTCCAATTTGGGTTCAAAGGTGAAAAACTAACAAGTGTAACGGCCAAAGCCCATGCCAGAGGTGTACGAACCGCAAGATTGCCTGTATCTACCCCGACAAGCAGTCCATCAGAAACAGGCGTCCTATAGCGCCAGAGGAGGGAGAAGCCTCATGTGCAGTGCATGAGAATCATGAGATATCAGGCTCGTCTATTGTTGGCAACACCACCCTGGGTCAGCAGTACTCAGCTGTGAAGCAGTTTGCACATCTGAGTAGAGGTAATGACAGTAACATGGGCGATACGCTGAGTGCGTCCATGGAATTGGGTATTGGTCTGGATATGAACAGAGGGGAAAGAGGAGACGACGAGGTTGATATCGAGGGAGTCGACCCCAGTGACGAGTTTACCGGTACAGTGTCCTCTGATGATTATATTGATGATCCTGATCTTAACATGGGCACTGACTTTGCCAAATCGTTCCTTAGGGATGCAGGAGAAACCATGCAGCCGATATTATCACTTCCAGTGATCCAAACTGATTTCGACACTGGACTTCCCTTTCCGTCGGGTCAGAGCATCCCCCACCACCATCTGCACCCACGCCAGGAGAGTATCAGCAGTAGCAGTGATTTTAACATGGACGTCGCCGACTTTCTGGAGCCGACGAGCAAGCATAATGACGCCACAATTGGCGCCACCACTACCAGCAACAACAACAACATTAGACCTCCAAAGGAGAATGGTCTCTTTGATGGACGATCCAGGAGTCACAGAAACTACAGATCTGGCATCAGCCATGCGCCGAATGAACCATTCATTTCTCAGAACCGACTGAATCACATTATGCGGCAGGCTGGTGACGACTTTGGTGGACACATTCCTCGGATGACGGATTTTGCTCAGGATCTACAGTTCAACGTGCTTCATGGCATTAGTGTGGCAGAGGCCAGCAGACTCATTCAGGTTTGGGATTTCGAGGTCAACTGTCTGTACCCCATGTTTCCCGTTGGGGAATTGCAGCGGAGGTTCGCAGAGATGTGCCAGTTCTACTGCCAGCATGGAGTCTTTCGTGCCGAGGATGAACATGATCTGCTCAATATCAAGATCACCATTGCTATTGGCAGTGTCACTGCAGACAGCCACATTAGCGCCGGCGTCCAACTATATGAAGAGACACTTTCCAAAGTGGAGCGAATTCTTGTTTCGGGCAAGGCGTCAGTGCCGTCGCTCGTGTCGGTATTGCTGATGCATCAGTACCAGTTCCACCAGGATATGGGCACGATTGCGTACCGATCAGTAGGACTTGCGGGGATTATGGCTCTGGAGCTGGGACTCAACTCGGCTCACGACACTGAGCGCTTGTTCAAGGAATCCAATGATCTGGAATACGCGAGAATCGTGTTCTGGTCGTTATATGTGATGGACCGACGGCTGGCAATCTATGCAAAGCGTCCGTTCATTCTGCACGATGAGGACATTGATCAGAAGCTTCCTCAATTCAACGTGATTACCAATTCTGAGGATGATTTGTTCCGCGCAATGCATCTGAACTACATGATCCACTACTCGCGGCTCTCAGGCAAAGTTCTTGAAACTCTGGGGTCTCAGCGGAATGTCAAAGGATTCCAGGATAACGTACAGTATCTCATCTTCCTGATGGAAAAGTGGCAACAGTCGCTGCCTCCTGAACTCAAGCTGAGAGACAATCTGCCTAGTCAACCGAGTCCTGACTCGTCGCGAAAACTCAAGTGGATGATTTTCCTCAAGTCGAATCTGATCATGCTTCACATCTACCAATCCTGCACTCAGGCGGCCTACATCCAACCTGCCATCAACACATCGTGCGAGTGCATACGCGAGCTGGGTCGGCTGTACTTCAACACTGACTTCTACTCCTCGTGTGAGATTCAGTACAATCACTTCTTGGTGGCTGCATTGGATGTACTCTACTCGTCCCTCCGACGCGCACCCCAGTATCTGCCCAAATGTACCCCTGAAATCAAGCTGGCTTTGAAGATTATCAGTCTTATCATGAAACGATCACGCAACGACAAGCGCAATGGAACAATCTGGCAGCTAGTCGTTTCGTTTGCCTTCAAGTTTGGTCTTTCTTCTCCACTAGGAGCCAAGCTACTCACTCAAGATTTTGAGTCTCACCAACAGTCTACCACATCCGAGTCGCCAGCTTCCGTTAGTGAGCAGTCTCAGCTAGGTGAGGCGCCACCTGCATGTATCCCTAAGCAGCACGACTATATGGGCCGTGAGCTTTTGCTAACCACTCTCATCTCCGAGCTAGGAGAAGCGTCATAATGAAATGCATTTTTGTTTACATATTAAACGCTGAAACCTTAAAACTGAATTTTTCACTTTATATCTTAACGCATGAGGGTATGATAACTGTTGGACAGGATTTCAATTCTTTGCAAGACTAACAAGCCAATCTCTCATTATGGCCCGGTAACGTCACTCAAGTTTGATGGGCCCACGCTGTATACCGGCCATGGCCCAATCTTGAAGGTATATGACTGGAGGCGAGATCAACTTTTGTGGGAAACCAAGGTGTTCAGTCGAAACAAAGTCCACGGCATAGCACTCCTTGATGAAGACAGCACGAAAAAGAAGCTCGTTGTGTGGGGCGCCAAGTCTCTGGCAATTGTCGACATTGTGTCCAGGCAAGCTCGTGAGATAACCCTCGAAGATTGGATCATATCTGTTACCTCAGCGACCGTCAACGGCTGCAGTACCATTCTCGCCTTGACTGCACACAATGATTTGCTATATTTGAGGTGGACTACAGACGAAAAGCCTCGAGTTTGGGTGTCTGACATTGTTAAAAGCGAAGAACAGTCTCTCCTGTATTCAGGCACGATCTACGCACAGGGATCCCAGATATTGGTCGGATCAGGCACTGTGCTACATGGAGTAGTTGTTTGGGATGGTCTCACTGGACAAATATCTCAGCGCATGACCTCCCACGAGGGATCCATCTTTGGTGTTGCGTTTTCACCAGGGGCCAAGTGGGTCGCATCGTGCTCGGATGATCGCTCGATTCGCATATTTGACGCTGTCTCAGGCAAACAATTATGTATGGGATGGGGACATTTGGCTAGAATCTGGCAACTGCAGTTTGTCCGAATAGAGTCTCAACTCCAGCTGCTGAGTGCCTCTGAGGACTGCACCGCCAGGCTCTGGACGTTCTGTGACGATTCCGGCCAGCTAGTTTGCGATCAGATTTTCGATGGTCATGTCGGCAAAAACGTTTGGTCGGTTGACTACGTTGTCCATACGTTTGACGATGGGCAAACTCTCAGAATGATAGCTACTGGAGGCGGTGACGGCGCGCTTCGACTCTGGGATGTTGATGCCAAGAGGATTCGAGACAATGGAAGAATTCACCTTAGAGTGGAAGAGTTTGGTAGCCCCGGCACTAATAGCAGGAAGGGCCGTGACACAGAGCTCTTCAAAGACTACACGCTGGTGGCCAATGGAACTTGGTTAATCGTTGCCACGTCTAAAGGAAGGATTTTCAGCTGCCACACTGAGACACGCAAGTGGACTCTGCTAACCCAGCTGGAAGACACATATCCTATTGTGAAACGCCGGACGCGGAATTCGAACGACAATTTTGTATATATTATGGCGCGCTGTCTCGGCCAGCGAGGAAAAATAGGACTCGTCACAATCGACAAAGAGGCTCCTAAGCTAACATATATCGATTTTGGGACTCCTTTCCAGGGGAAACTGGAGTACGTCCCGTGCGCCGGCGCATCGTTGCCAAAAACATGGGCAGTCATGCAGCAAGTTGCCAACAAGACCATCAGAGTGTTTGATCAGGAAGGTCGATTTGTTGAACTCTCGGTCCCTCAAGGATTTGTGTACACTGCTGCTTTCTATCACTCTGGTATGTCGCGGCTATATGTCGGTAGTCGTCACGGCACCTTGGCAGTTTACGAGGTGGGATCTCTTGCAATAGATTCTGATGAGCCGGTGACAGCGCATTCCTGTTATCCGAAGCTTCTTTCGGAAGATGCTATCACTTCCATTGACATGGCAGACGACGCCATTTTGACGGTGGCTAGCCGGACTGGCCACTACGCTAGTTACGCTATCGATGGTGACTCTCTGACCTGTATGGAGTTCAACAAAGTGCCTCGTGGAACTGTAGAAGGATCGTTCTACGTGCCTTCTCTTTCATCTCGCCTCCTCGTGGGATTCCATACCGACCAGTTTTTCATTTGGGACACCAGAACCCATACTGAGATTTTCCTGGAAAAGTGTGGAGGAGGACATCGCATGTGGGACTTTTGTTTACATGCCGGCATTGGCGGCAGATTCTCTCTGACATACACCAAAACAGGCGAGATAAGCATCTTGGAAGCTGACTTGACTCCGACAACCATCAGTAGCGCTTTTCTTCAGCCCAGTCTGCATGGAAGAGAAGTGCGGGACGCTGCTTTCAATCCTCGGTTCACCAATGTTTTGGTGACTGGAGGAGAAGATACCCGCATCAAGCTCCACAAAATTGAGAATGGAAAAGATCTGGTGACCTCGACCACTTATAGTAACCATGTTTCTGGAATCCAGTCGGTGAAGTGGACGCCAGATGGTGCGTACCTGCTGACTACCTCTGCCAGAGAGGAGCTGTTTGTGTGGAAAGTAACACAAGACCCCAGGCTGTGTGCACATTTGGGGTACATTCTTCCTGTGGATACTGACAGTCCTGACCTTCGTATTATGGACATTGCACTGCATGTACTGACTGATGAGACGTACCTGATGGCTACCATCTACTCTGACTCTTCTATCAAACTGTGGAATCTCTCGACAAATGGCCGCATAAGCGCTCAGTTTGTCTGTGGTACCACGTACACCCACTGCTGTCTGCTGTTTTGTGAATTCGTGACGCTAGATGCCGAGACATATCTGCTGACTAGTCACACGGACGGCTATGTAGCGCTATGGCACACGGACCTTTCTAAGTTCAAACACCCTCTCACAAAGCTCAGGGCCCATCAGTCCGGTATAAAATCAGGCGTCATTCATATGACGGCTGATGGACTAGTATTTATCTCTGGTGGTGACGACAACGCTCTGTCTGCTGTCCGCTTTACCAAAACGTCAGTTTCGTTTGAGAGTGCCAAAATTGCTTCCGTTGAAGACGCTCATTCCTGCACGATTACGAGCCTGTCACTAGTCGAGGAGACAGAGAAAAGTTGCCGCGTAGTTTCAGTGTCGACTGACCAACAAGTCAAAAAGTGGAATTGGTCTAAACAAGGCTTCAAGCTCGAAGACTCGCAGTACACGACTGTAGCAGACACTGGAGTGTGTGCGCTGAACAAGGACCAGCTGCTTTTCGTCGGAGGTTCGGGGGCTTCTCTCTGGCAGTTATAGCATATTTGTAAATAATCCAAGCATTAGATCTGTGCTGAGACTAGCCGCATGCAGGGAAGTTGACGTGAAATAAATTTTGGCCCGCCAACTTTATTTTTTTCATCTCAGAAGTTATCAACAATGTCGTCTTTGGCTTCTCAGTTGGCGGCGCTCAGCGCTGATAATCTGACGGTCATAGATAGACAGAAAAGGAAACAGCTTCACTCTGTTTCTCTAATATTCGAGCCCAAGGTCGCCGCCGCCCAAGACTATGAAACCATCTACGAAGTGGCCATGGACGGTCTCCAGGGACTGATTTCAATTGATGTGCAGTTTGAAGTTTTCGTCAACTCACTATTTGCCGAGTCATCCATCAGAATCGACCGACAGGTCCAGACAGAGGAGGAAAATGAGCACCTGGACAAGGCCATTGCAAATTTTATGTCTCTTGTTTCTCCACGACTGAACCTTGAGCCCGCTCTCAAGGCCGTTGAGTGGCTCATTCGACGCTACAACGCACACATTCTCAACGCAGAGTCTTTGCTGCTGGCAGCGCTGCCGTACTACGCCCAGCCTGTGTTTCTTAGATTTTTGGACGTTGTCACTCTACCCAAACGACTCGAGTTTCTCGCCAGTGCCAAGAAGGCGTATGCTAACCCTCCCCGGAACCTAATGATCCGAGCATTTGCATCTGAACCCGCCTCCAGAGAGCTTTTGTGCGAATATACGACGAAGACTGTGTCCCAGGGCCGAGGCTACCACGAGCTGCTTGCGTTCTGGTCGTCCATGGTCATTTGGACCATGGTGAGCATGAGGGACTTCGGTGCCACTGACGAGACCGTGGTTGACGTATTTCTTCCCTCTGTGTCGGAGCTTATCTCGCTACGATCCGACTGCGACGCTCAGATTGCAGCATATATGGTGTTGGCGGTACTGGCGTCTCAGTTCAATCTCGACAGAGATGTCCGCAGGGCCGCTATTCAGAGTATTGTGCTTAATTGGACCACCAGAGGTCTCTCTAGCGGGCTGGCATGTGTGTCACAGCTCATTAGACCGGAAGACCCCATCGTTTCGTTGGGCGAGCCTGAGTGGTCTGAGCTGCGCAAGGTCAAGAATTTCTACGCCGAAGTTGTGTCTCTGGCCAAGCAGTATGACTGCGAGGCATTTGTGGCTGCAGTGTGCGCTACCCTTTTCGCTCAGCCTGATTTTGTATCTGTTGTGGAGATTTTGTCTGGTGTCAAGATTGCTGACTTTTATCTTGTGGAGCTCGCCAAGCTGGCTGTGCAGCAGGCTAAGAACTCTAGTACCAAGGACAAGGAGCAACTCACAATGTTTTTCGAGCAGTCCCAGCTTTCTAAAGCTGTTTTGGAGGCTGCTCTTAGTCAAGAGAACATGGACGTTGACAGCCTGGAACTGGCCCTACAGGCTGGCCTGAGACTTCCTTGGGCGTCTGAAGCTACTACTACCACAGAAGAGGCTGACAACGCTGCCTCCCCTATGGATACGGACATAACCTTCAAGACGGCAGAACCGGTCCTTCCTAGTACTCCGTCCAAGACTGTGTCGTTTCTGGACAACTCTGAGCCGGTCAAACTCGAGGCTCAGGCTCTTGCTGCTGCTTTTATATCTCTGGGTGTAGAGGAGAACGTTCTCGAGACTCTCAAGCTCAACGACGAGAATGGTCTTACTCTGCTGGCTTATGTGTGGAGCGGAAACTACCCACTTGTGGCTCGCGTCAATGCACTCGAGAGCTGCGTGGATATTTTTGAGCGCAACCCCAAGATAGACTACCAGGGTATTCTGCCTCTTCTGCTAACTGGACTTGCGGACTCTTCTGAGCGTGTGCGTCGTGCTACCGGCGTTGCTGTGAGCGCGCTGTCCAAAAGATACCCTCTCAAGAAACCCAAATTCTGGGCTATGGATGTGGTTTACGGACCCGGCAAGCTTAGTGACGATGTCAAGTGGCTTGCTTCTGCCGAGGTGTCGAAACTTGTGAGTACTGTATGTGAGCGTCTTGAGGAGTGCTTCCTCGATGCTTCTCACATCCATGGCGTTCTGTTCAACCTGTCCAAGAAGAGTGCCAATGACCAGATCACGCACTTTTTCGCCAGCCATATTCTGTCGCTGCTAATCTTGGTGCCTCGCACCAAACTCGTGGCGATGGTCAAGGGCTGGAAGCATATTTACGCGCATCTCGAGGACTTGTTTGTGGACTACGGCGAGACACAGCGTTCTCAGCTCGTGGCTCACAACCAGATTGGAGACGTTGAGGTTTACGAAGAGGCGCTCGTCAATCTGGCTGCGCTGGACCGCCAGTCTCTTCCCATGCTGGAGAAGTTTATGAAGAGCCAGTCCCCTGGGCTCGGAGAAAAGTCTGGTCGTGCTGTTATCAAGACGTGGCCGCGTCTCAAAGGAGATACGCAGTTGGACCTGTTCAAGACGTTGTGTGACATTGCGCTCGACGAAGCCATGGAGTTTGACTCGCTTCCTGTGCTGAACGAGCTGAAGCTGTCGCTGTCTCAGTTTGATGTTGTTTTGGACTCGCTTCAGCTGACATCTGTTCAGGAAAAGTCTGTGGTTGCCAAGCGCCGTCGCCGTAGCTCATCCAATAAGCTCCACTCTCAGGGTCTTTTGTCTACTGCCGAAAAGCATCTGCGCCGGGTCACTCTCATTCTGGAGCTACTCGACAGAAGTGTTACTTCGGCTGATAGTGACATTGTGAGTGCGGAGCTTGGGACCGCCAGCTCCGAGAAGGAGGTGGTCGACACCCTTTCCAACCTGCTTGGTCATTTGTTTGCTGTTCTTGGAGAAATTCTCAACCTAGGCACAGAGTCTAACCTGCCTGTTGAGTACACTGAACAGCTACTGGCGAGCTGCATGACTGCGCTGGTGGATGCTGTCAAGCGAGTGCAGGCCCAGAGCACGGCCCGCAAGGTTCCTCAGATCGACTCGGGCAAGATGCGTGTCGACATTATTGTGTCGTGTATCCGCGCTGCTTCCTCTCCTCAGGTGCAGAACAGGCTTTTGCTGCTGGTTTCTGCATTAGCCAGCCTTGTTCCTGAGATTGTGCTGCACAGTGTCATGCCCATCTTTACATTTATGGGAGCCAACACTGTTCGCCAGGACGACGAGTTTTCGGCCCACGTTATCCAGCAGACCATTTCGAGTGTTGTTCCTGCTTTGGTTGGCAGAGAGGACGAGATTGAGTTTGTGCTGCTGAGCTTTATTGCTGCGTTCCCTCATGTTCCCCGTCACCGCCGGGTCCGCATGTTTGGCACTCTTATCCGGTGCATTGGTGTCTCGCAGTGCCTCTACAAGTTCCTGTTGCTTTTGGGTGACAAGTTCAGCGAGGCTCGCCATAAGCACAAGGTGGCCGACGCCAAGTCCTACATCCAGTTCACACAGCTAATTCTGCCCACGTTCTCGGCAGAGGACCAACTTGCTGCCGTCCAGGGATACCTGGACTCAGTCAGCCAGCGGATCAGTACATTGATTGAGGACGCAAGAAAGGAGAAGGAGGGTTCTACATCTACCGATTCGTCCGGCGAGTCGACTTCTGCTGTTGTTGTTTCTTCCGGCAAGTTCAGCGACATGTACACGTTTGTTGACCAGTCGATTTCGTCTGATCTTCAGGGCAAGATGGTCACGGCAACCGGTGTGTCGGCTGCGTGTGCCCAGATCGTCCAGACGCTGCTGGCGGCCAGAGCCCTCAACACTGAGTCCAAGAACAGCACACACGCCGTCACCCGTCTCACAAGCACTTTCCTGGGAATGCTCTCTGTGCCGCATTTTGTGGAGGTGGTGGGCCAGCTGCTTGCTAGTGGGCCCGCAGAGATCCAAAAGCAGGCGCTGGTGCTCATTCAGTCCAAGCTTGCTGACGAGTCTGCTGCTGACTCAAACGTGGTGGACGCCGCGACGAGCCTCA
Source organism: Trichomonascaceae sp. Y4102 (assembly GCA_023628915.1). Lineage (NCBI taxonomy): Eukaryota > Fungi > Ascomycota > Dipodascomycetes > Dipodascales > Trichomonascaceae > Trichomonascaceae sp. Y4102. The sequence continues at coordinate 7,118 of JAMAJT010000022.1, read as the reverse complement.
TGGACGTGATCGATCACTTTGTGGCGTCTCCACAGTGTGTTGCACCCTCGCTTGCTCTGGATGACCTTGAAGCAATTGCATCGCAATTTGGTGCCAGCATGGACCCTGTGAAGCTTACTTCTCGTCTCGAGGTGGCTGTGGGACGCGCTGGCCTGCTGAGCGAGGACTCAACTGTCTTTATTTCTGCCGTTGGTTACATTGCAACGCTATGTCGTATCCTGGGTGCCCGCATCATTGGGTACTTTGGTCGCATTGTACCTGTTGTTCTGTCGCGTGTGCGTTCATCAGACTCCACCAACCTCAACGAGCATTTGGCGGTGTTTGCCATGATTGCTGGCTTTGTGAGGCGTATCTCATCGTTTATGAGCTCTTCGCTTCCCAGCACCTTGGAGCTATGTTTCCTATCTCCCACGGACTATGACATTCGCTCGCGGTTGGTCGCCACTCTGTGTGAGTCCAATATTGACGCTCCTACGCTGATCGCGTCTCTGCGTCAGGCCATTCCTACGCTGAGCAAAAGCCCCAGCGTATCCTCCGACTCTTACGGGCTGGCGTGTGAGTTCTTTGACGGCGCTATTGCCAAAGCTTCTCGCAAGGTGGTCACCTCGTTTGCATCTCAGCTTGTGGACATTATTCTTGAGCTGATATCTGTTCGCGAGCGCCAGAACCTCGACAACAACGATACCAACAGAGTCGAGGCGCGTGCTATTTCCTCTGCTTTGGGTGCCATCATGAAGCTGAACGACAAGACGTTCCGCCCTTACTTTGTTCGCATGGCCGAGTGGGCGACCACAGCTTCCCCTGAGACTGTGCGCACGGCCCGACTCACTGTGTTCTACAAGTTCGTGGTCAAGCTTCTCGGCAGTCTCAAGAGTATTGTCACCTCCTATTACGGATACCTGCTCGACACGTCGTGCTCTGTGCTCGAGGACAAAACGTCTGCTGCTTCGGCGAACCCTGCGCTGCGCCGCGCTGTGCTGAACTCGCTGGTTCTGTCGTTCCAGCATGACCACGATGATTTCTGGCAGAACCAGGAACGCTTCGACAAGATCTGCGCCTGTCTCATGGACCTTCTTCCACTGGCAGACTCTGTCACTGGTCCCTTGCTGGTCAGAGCCATCATTGCGCTGGCTGGAGCCAGCTCTGGTGAATTGCAAAAGCAGATCAACGATGGACTTGTTGTCCATATGCGTAGCGAGTGCACCTCTGACGAGAAAATGTGGGTTGCCCGCACTCTCCATGGCCTCTACGACAAGTTGGGTGAGGAGTGGGTGTCGCATCTGCCTCAACTGGTACCTCTTATTGCCGAACTACTTGAGGACGATGACGAGGCTGTTGAGCAAGAAGTGCGCCGCAAGTTGGTACCTGTTGTCGAAGACGTGCTTGGTGAGTCTCTCGACCGGTATTTAAGCTAACCCTGACATGATCCATACACTGAATGCATTAATTATAAATCGTCAGATACATTAAATAGCAATAAATTAGCGGCTAGCCCCATATCCTCTCGGCTAGGAAGCAGCCAAACCCTCCAAACGTCAGCAATCTCAAGGCAATCTGCAGCCAGTATGGCTGGACCCCATCCAGTAGGAGTGCACACCCGTGGGCACCCTCAGACTCTATTCCCTCGCCCACCTCGAGCTTTGTGCGCACATGGCACGTCTTGAAGAAGTTCCACCACTTGGTCCGCTGGCACGTCTCGTTGCGCATCAGGTTCTTATCAAGTGGTCCTGTTGGCCCATCAATCATCCTCCATGAGAATGGGTGGAACCTTTGCCTAGGGTCCTGTGGCGCCAGTTGCTTGTTTCCCCAGTGGCCCTGGAAGTTTTGCATCCAGTTGCCGTAGGACTCTTCTCGCCCTGGCTCGGTGCCGTTGGTCCCTACAACGGTCTTTCCGTCGTATATGTAGGCAAGGTAGTTGCGGGATACGTCCCATAGAGGGCCCCTGTCGGTAAAGTCCGACAGCATGTGGTATGGGAGGTCGTGAGAATGCTGGCCCACGGTGGCGTAGTTAGCGTGTGTTCCTCTTGCGGCAAAAATCACCGGCCGGTTCTGATCGTTTTCGCTTTTTTCTAAGGCATCAAAGTTGTATGCTGCGCCGCCTCCATGGGCTGACATCCATAGAACCTGGGGCTCTCCGTTTTTGAATCGCACCACGCAGTGCTCCCAGTCTCCAATGTGGTTGCCGTAGGGGCCTGCGCCCATGACAAATGGGCCGAGGTTGAAGGCGTAGAAGAAGAACCAGAACGCATCGACCTGGCCCTGTCCTTTGTCGACAACAATCAGAATGGCTGGGGCGTTTTCTATGAGTCCTGTGGCTATATCAGGCACGTTGGTCCGGCCTGTGATCCAGTCGGGGTCGTCTGAAAAGTCATCCACCATGGACAAAAATAGCGGGCTTTGGTCCAGTCCATAGTCCGGGCGCACTTTCATCAGGCTCTTCATTGTCCGGCTCAGATCAGAAAGGTTAGCAAACGGACTCGTTGTTAGGTTGCATCCTTCGCTTTCATCCGTCAGTACAAAGTGTGTGACGTACTCGTTGATGTCGCCTGGTAAGTATCGTTCTTCCGAGTACAGGTGTACCACTGGGGCGTATTTGGTGACGTAGTCTGGAACTCCGCCTAATGGAACCGTCGGGTCGACTAATGGCTTGTGAAACAGCGAAAATGGCATCGCACGTACTGGTAGTATCAGGCTGATCCATATGCACATTGATATCCAAAACATGTCGGCTCTCCAGCCCCCGAAGGCCACTCCACCAGCGGTCATCGCCATTTTTAACAAATTCCAGGAGTACGGTTCTGCAATCCTACGTACGAACGTATGCCGGTAGCTATGGTGCTTGGTTGGTGGCGAATTTTGTTTCTAGCGAAATGTTTGCTTCGAGCAGGTGTCTCCAATATGTACGCACACACGCAGGAGCTTCAACTCCTTAGTAGGTCGCCCAGCTGGGACTAGTGCGATGCGGTGTGGATTTCCAGTCGATCACAGTCGAGGTCACTCGACGCCCGCCTGTCTGCCACAACAAGGTTGACTAGGTGTGGGGTGTAGGGTGTCCCAGAAGAGCCTAGTTTGGATAAACACCAACAAACAGGCGGATTGCCCACAATGTCGCAGTAGCAAGAACTTCGACTTTTTCTTTTCTTGGGGACTTTGCCCCAGCTTTTATTCAGAGTTCGGGCACTGGAGACGGATCGCGGCCGCAGTCGGGCTGGCTGGCTACTACGGCCCGGTTCGGATGAGCAAATTCAAAGTACTGGTAATTTTACGACTTGGACAACCTACACATCGAAACCAGGATTCAAGGGTCCTAGAATGGGGCTCCCCAGCTTTCCTGTCATGCCGTCATGCCAATACTATTGCTGTTTTCTAGCGTTCTGACAAAAAGCAACTAAACTGTCAGAACGCTCGAAACTAGCTCCAAGGCGTTTGTTGACACTAGCTCCTCGGGATCTGGCTGACCCTCTGGCCGCCAGTATGTCGTCAGTGACGGCGGACCATTGTATCCTCTATGCTCTACGAGGTACATACAAGTGACTATGTATAACAGTGTACTCTCAGCATGGCTAGTACGGGCAGCAGCCAAAATTCAGCAGCCTCTTGAAACCTGATCTTTGGCGTTACTAACTCACGGTGGCTGTAGCCATATATGGACTATTCATGTCACTACTGGAGTCATTGTATCACGTTTTCGCCCCACACTTCCCAAATTCGAACAAACTGAACGGCTGGAAGGAAACAATCTGCCGAGCCGCCACAGAGGACTCGCTGGATAAGCTAGTCGACCGATCACTCTCCGTTAAGTAACAGTCGCCTATGGCATTGAAGCTCTTCTGCTCTATGCTATCAAAGCACAACAAGTCAATCATATTTCCAAGGACCCACGGTGAGCTGAGTTACAACCAACGCTTGATATGAAAGGAGCTTTGGAATATGAGGATCATGAATGAGGTGACTCTATCATTTCATGACTGGCATCCGATCGACGACAGGCTGATCCGTGATCCAGAGCAATGCGACTCGAAGGAACCACATGAGCAGACACAGTAGCACCTGACTGGTGTTCTGATCGTGTGCTATATATTCTAGTAACCAAACAACCCTGAAAGCACGAGAATTAAATAAACCACATTAATTGAAATAAATAATAACTAATAATAAGTAGTGTGCGGGTGACACCAGTCTTTGTTGCCGTGGAAGATTTTCTCGTCACGAGCGAGATCTCCCGCGATTGTTGCGCGCTCTTTCGGGGTTCCTGCGCTCAGGGGCCGCAGCAGGGCCGGGGCCGTCGACATTACCCGCATCAACTGGCAAGGCACACTCCGAATGCTCCTCGCCATTGTGCGCCAGTCTGTCGTCGTCAGCTGAGTATGCAGAGTCGGGAGGAGCAAGGGTGTTTCCAGCGTCATCATGGCCACCGAAGTCATCGTCGCCATTATAGTGGGAATTGTCGCCGGCCGACGTAGCTTCCGGCATCACGTCACCCGACTGCTGGATGTCGACTGACGGGTTGTCGCTGGTAACGGCAGGATTGGAACCGCCATCAATGGAGGTGCTGGCGCTAGTATCAATGGCGGCGTTGGCAGAAACATCCTCATTGTTGTTGATACAAGGAGGTTAAGTGTCGTTGTCAACATCGTTTGCAAGGGCGGCCCTTGCAATTGCGAACACTCTAGGGCTTACTAGCGCTCGAGATCTGACGAAGTCCTCGTACAACTTAAGCTCAGGTGCACGGGACATGCCTCTGAGATACATCGACGGAACGCCTCCTGGGGGCTCAATCGGCCCCTAGACGCGAGGGCGCTTTTTGGGACGCGATCTGTCGGCAGCTCTTGTGGTGGAATGTGTGGTTGGAGAACGCTTGTTAGTGTTTGGAAATCAATTTCGATACGCCGTGACTGGAAGTTGGCTACTTACCGTTTGTGTATGGATAAGTGGGGCGTAGATCTGGTAAAACAACAGGCTGAGCTGTGCGTGTGGAAGGAAGAAGTAGCTTGGGGAGGGCTCAGGTCTCTTGTCAAGAACAGGTGGGTAAGGTTTAGTAGTAATAAACAAAACACAAACGCCACAGAACAAACTTTGAGCGACGTGCGCACCAACATAACCGTGCGCAAACGCAGGATCGGGACCCTGCTTTACGGTGAAACTGCGGGTAACGCAAGGGTCCAAACGTTCGTGTGTGGGGTGATAACTGTGGGCAACTATTGGTATGGGCGAACCTTTTCTTGTCTAGCTTATAGACAACAGAAGCAGAACAGCCATCTCTGATAACAAAGCTCGCTGCCGGACAACCAAGAGACAAAGAAGAGGGTATAAGAAAAAGACAAATGAGAACTTTGAATACTGAAGTGAAAAAACGCTTCGTGTGAACTGCCTTGTGGCCCTATTGATCTTGTTGGCCCTTGAGTTTGTGACCCATATTGTTTATAGTATTGAAAATATATAGTTCACAGGGCATAGAGTACATTTCTGTGAAAGTCTTGAAAAGTCAAGCTCGAGTGCACCAGAGAACATATTCAAGACTACTATTAGTATATATGAAACCTGCGTCACATATTGTTAACAGAATTAATTGCGCAGCACAAAGAGCAAATACCTGGGTGGGATGCTAGCGGTTTACTCGCGACTTTGAGTGGACTTGCTGGCCCGCGCCACTGGTCAAAGATGTTGCACTAATCTTCCAGGTCGAGAGCAACCATCCACTCCCGCCGCAGTTTTTCCCCAAAGTCGCCATTCATGATTCTTCTGGCGATTTCGAGGGCCAGCCAGTCAGGCAAGTAATTAACGGTATTTTCCACCCGAATATCACCATTGATCTCCCAGACGAGTTTGTTCGCCGTCTTCCTCAGTCGAGGAAAGAAACGAAACAACAGCGAAAAAGAGACAAGCCAAACAAAGAGAGACACCAGGAAGACAATTGTTGCAGGAGAGATTCCGGCGGGAGCGGCAGTGGCAATGAGGTCTGTGAGGGCTGCAGGCGTTGTTGCAGCAAGTCGTTAACGACTGCCAGACGGTTCGCAATATAGTGGTAGTAGTACATCACTGTGGTGAAGGTAAGAAACACATCGAATGGACAGTAGCCGCCTTATAGGAAGTGGCAGGATGGGCTCCTTGTTGAACCCAAATAGGCTAGACAGTACGCGATGATGGCCGTTGTTTGGTTTCTTTTATTGGCTGGATAGAACGATCTGGTCTTGAATGTCATGTGCGCACTGCGGGTTGCATGATGGCTTGCGCTGGCCAATTGGAGAGGGTCAATCACAATATAGCGCCATACTGAAGAACATTAAATATGTAAAAAGATCGAGATTCAGATATGAGAAGTAAGAGTAGGGGCCCCCAGGCCACGATCATCTGAAAAAGCTTGTCAGGCAAACGTCAATGCCTGAATTCTGCAAACTTTGGACCGAGTCATCCTAAATACACTACTAGACCGCCGACGACTTGCTGCGAGGTGTCATAGCGGATTCAAATCGAGACAGTATTTATCGTGATTGGCTCATCCTATCTACTACTGATAATTGCCTGGCCCATCTTGGTACCATGCACAACGGCCAACTTTTTACACAAAACAGAGTACTGTGTGTTGATAACATGCATGTAAGAGCTGAGAAAACAGCCAAAGCAGACAATCATTAAGCGATGTTACCGCTTATCGCATAAAGCTCGAGTTTGGCGTCTTCAGTGATCTTGCGCATCATACTGTATGCTAGCATTTTCACAAGGCGATGCAACCAGCCATTTATGGACCAAAGGCTCTATTGGGACGAGACTGCTGCAAGAGATACTAGAGGAGCTGAGCACGCAGAGGACGGTTCTTGAATGTAAATGCAAGCACCAGTGAATTCGCAGCGCCTTCCTCAGCTGGCAAAACCATGAAGTGGGTTACCCTAAAGCTTAGCCACCAAAATTCCAACGAGATCAGGCATATATACTCTCTTGGTATGACATACGATACATGAGACTATAATAAATCATATTCAAGTCAAGATGCCAACGAGATCAAAGCAAACAGTATTGCAGAACAACATCCAATCGGGCAGTACGGCAATCCACACTCTCCCCTACGAGCTGCTCTACAAGGTCCTCCTATATGCAGCGCCACCCCTTCCCTTGGAGCT